>ALNW03000001.1:600000-1015623 GCA_000338895.3 Oryza meridionalis
TAAAGAAAAGAAAGACAAGAAGAAGAAGCAATCATAAAACAAAAAATGTTAATTTTTTTATCTATCAATGCTACATATTTTTGCCAATGGTCAAAAGCTTTTTTTTTGTGTTTTCTCAATAGTTTTTCTTTATTTCCTATGAAAACATAAGGGTGTAAAGGACATTTAAATATTGAATTTGCATGCATAGATGATGTGGCATGTACACATGGCATGTTTAGAGGGTCTAAGGACCATATTGAATCACACAATGAACTTAAGGTATTTGTTTGGACAACACGAAATGTCAGGGACTAAATTGATCCTTAAGCGAAAGTTCAAGGATCATGTTGGGTATTCACCCATTTAGAAAAGAAAAAAGTACGAATCACCCCTCCCTCGAACTATCGCGGTCGTCCGAATTACCCCCTAAACCACAAAACCGGACATTATTAACCCCCAACTATACAAACCGGATGAATTACCCCCCTCGACCCAATTCGCGGTGGTTTTGGTCTACGTGGCATACACGTGGCAGTCCAGTCAGCATTTTATTTATTAAAAAAAATGGGTCCCACCTGTCATACTCCTATTCCATTATTCCTCTTCCTCTTCTCTCTCACTCTTCCTCCCTCTCTTCTCTCACTCTCAACTATGCAAGCAGCGGGCGGAGGAGCTGAGGCGAGCCGCGGAGGAGACGAGCGCGGCGGCGAGGAAGGGCCGCGCAGGGGGCGGGCGTGAGCAGCGGCTGGGTGGCGAGCGGCGGCGGGGTGCGGCAGAGGAGGCATGTACTATCTTATCCCGAGCCCAACCATTTTCGTCACGACCCAAGCTGGCATGCTGCCATTTGCCACTGTGCACGTCTGCATCGTCCGCCAACGAGCACGTACGACGAGCTTACCTAGCTAGCTGACTGCTCGAGACGTGCGATTTTTACTCCTCGCGGTAAACGATTCTTGTGAAGGCCAGGTCTCCGGCGCTCCATGTAGCCACCGCTCCCTCGCCGATGGTAGTATAGCATGGTGGGGGGTTTAGTGCTCTCCCAGGCTCAGCACCAGGTCGGGATCGCCGCGAGTCGCCGGCGCAGGCGCAAGTGGCGGAGCAGGCCGCCTTCAGGGGAAGGGATCACCGGGCGCCATGCGAGAGCCTGGACGAGGCGAGGAAGGCGCACGCGCGACACGTTAAGCTCGGCGTCGACCGCTCGCTGCGGCACGCGCGGCCGCTCCTCGCGGCGTGCGCGCTCGCCGCCGACTGGCCCGGGAGCATGGCCTACGCGGCGTCCATCTTCGCGGTGCTCGACGACCCTGAGGCGTTCGACTACAACACCCTGACGCGCGACTACTCCGCGTCACCCGCCGCTGCCGCCCCCGCCGCCGCTCTGTCCCTCGCCTGCCACCGCCGCCTCCGCGTCACCCGTCGAGGCCGACGCTGCTCTGTCCCCTGCCTGCCGCCCATGAGAGAGAGGAAGAGTGAGAGAGAAGAGAGAGGAAGAGTGGGAGGAAAACAGGTGGGTCCCATAACTTTTTTAAAAATAGAATTGCTGACTGGACTGTCACGTAGGCTAAAACCATCGCAGATTGGGTCGAGGGGGGTAATTCGTCCGATTTACATAGTTGGGGGTGAAGAATGTCCGGTTTTGTGGTTCATAGGATAATTCAGACGACCGTGATAGTTCCAAAGAGTAATTCGTACTTTTTCCTTTAGAAAACGTATCGGACACTAATTTTGAAACCGTGTGAGACACTAATAAAAGACAGACTAAAAAACCATCATCGTCAGATTCATGCAATCTGAATTGTACACAAATTACATGCCATGGTAATATATAAATAGTACGCCAGAAATCATCTCTCCACAATCCACCGCAACAAAAAAAGAAAGGAAAAAAAGATTGAGTACTATTTATGAAACTCTCTACCAGCCAAAAAGACATCAAAAGGGATCCGACTTTTAGCGATGAAAAAATTGTGAGATAAAAGCAAGTATTTCAGGAAAATAGCAACTAACTGATGCTCTAAAATACCATAGAGCTGAAACGATATCAAAACAAGAAGGCAAACTCAATCTATTATCTTAATAAAGAAATAGAAATAAAAAAAGGAGCCACCACTTTCATAGACTAAAAATTTCCACATGAATTAGAGAGAAATATTAAAAATTCTAATATATGAAAAAAGAGCCCAGATGGAAACTAATAGAAAAAAGGAGCCACCACGTTTGCTCTCACGGTCTAGAAATTCCCACATTAATCGGAGAAAAAGAAAAAGTAGAGTATATAGGAATACAATTTAAAAATAGCTGAAATTCGGTATTAAAAATAAGAAATATTGAAAGAATAGACTAGAGTCCATACAAGCATACAATTTAGAATTAATTAAAATTCGTAATTAAAAAATAGGAAAACTAAAATTAGAAGTTAGAGTCCATATAGAAATACAATTTTAGAATTAACTAAATTCAAAATTAAAAAAAGTAAGATTGGGAGAAGAGTCACAGTCTATATTTGAATACAATTTATAAATAACTGAAATTCGAAATTAACAAATAAAGAATACTAAGTAAAAAAAGTCTAGCGTCCATATAGGAATACAATTTAGAAATAACTAAAATTAGAAAAAAGAAATATTGAAAAAAGAAGTCTAGAGTCAATATAGGAACATAGTTTACCAACAACTGAAATTCAAAATAAAAAAAATAAAAAATATTGAAAGAAGAGTTTAGAGTTCATATAGAAATATAATTTATAAATAAATAAAAATTAGAGTTAAGAAAAATAAATATTGGAAGAGTAGTCTAGAATCCATATAGGAATAGAATTTATGAACAAAGGAAATTCGAAAGTAGAGTCCATATAGGAATACAACTTAAAAATAGCTGAAATTCGGTATTAAAAATAAGGAATATTGAAATAGTAGACTAGAGTCCATACAAACATACAATTTAGAATTAATTAAAATTCGGAATTAAAAAATAGGAAAAAGTAAAATTAGAAGTTAGAGTCTGTATAGAAATACAATTTAGAATTAACTAAAATTAAAAATTTTAAAAAAAGTAAGATTGGGAGAAGAGTCATAGTCCATATATGAATACAATTTATAAATAACTGAAATTCGAAATTAACAAATAAGGAATACTGGGAAAAAAGTCTAGCGTCCATATAGGAATACAATTTAGAAATAACTAAAATTAAAAAAAGAAATATTGAAAAAAGAAGTCTAGAGTCAATATAGGAATATAGTTTACCAATAATTGAAATTCAAAATTTTAAAAATAAAAAATATTGAAAGAAGAGTTTAGAGATCATATAGAAATACAATTTATAAATAACTAAAATTCAGAGTTAAGAAAAATGAATATTGGAAGAGTAGTCTAGAATCCATATAGGAATAGAATTTATGAACAAAGGAAATTCGAAGTTTAAAAATAAGGAATATTAAAAGATGATTCTTGAGTCCATATAGAAATATAATTTATAAATAACTATCACGTATATACAATACAATAAAAATATCACACATTTATTAGTTCAACCAAGAATTTAAAATTATGTTGTTATTTTAATATATTTTAATAATAAAATGTGAAAATATTTAAACTATTGTATAAGAAAAAAAATCTAACAATGCTAGCGGCGCAATCTGCGCGGGTCGCTATGTTAGCTCATCATAAAACACAATCATATAGGTCCAATTGTTAAGTCTCAACAGTACATCACAAAACGCAATCTACGGAATAAATTATTTATGTTTAAGAGAGTAACGCTGTTGATAAATCCCAATGCATGAAAAAAATATTCTTATATAACTTCAAATTTGAATAACAATTATTTTTTAAAAAATAACAGCCAAACACCATGGTATTCACTATTCAGTGCTTAAAAAATAATCCAGGGTATTTTAGTCACAAAATTTCTATAAATTCCGAGAAAATTTCTGGAAAGTTTTCGACCGATTCCGAGTTTCGACGGAAACTGCGCTTATCATTTTCGATTTCGCTTCCAAGAAAATATTTCCGAATTCGTTTCCGTTTCTGAAAAATTCTGACTGACAAATTCCATTTTCGAAAATAGGTTCGGAATCTGAAAAATTTATGTACCGTTTCACCCCTATCTGGATGGAAGATGTTGCTCGATTTTTTTTTGTTGTGTATGGTTGAGAGATATGGTGGATGGGGCAGTCCAGAAAAGAAAATATTCTCTCAATATGCTGGTTGAGTGAATCCTACCAATTTAGTCGTATGAAGCCATGCATGTTTTGGTTTGGGGTGATGTGGTCTATTTTGATAGGCGGTGGTTGGTTTAATTTTCTGTTAGCAAGCTTCAAATGATTTTTTTCTCCTAAACCGTTTATCTAATTCGTGATCCGATTACATCATTACATTTATTACAATTAAATATTTAAAACAAGATCGATTATATTTTGATAAAAAAATTATATCACAAATAGGCCCACTAAAAATGTTGGCTTATCCCATCCATGTTATACTCTTCCAAAAAAAATAAACTGAATCATTCTATCCATACAAATAAAAAAAATTAATCACCATATCCAACTAAACATGAATGGCTATATCCTATCCACACTTTTAGCTAGCAGCTTCCCTGTAGTTTGGTCGGTCTCACCCGGCACGACGGCACCTGGGGTCGGGTCCACGCATGTTGCACGCACAGAGGTGCCACGACCTTTGCACCACTGCCGATGTCTTCTTCATCAGCCATCAATAAGAGAGACACACTGTCGATGGGATACCCATAGACTTGATAATATAGGTATTGGGATATGTTGGTACGTAATATACATAATTTAACATCAAACAAACAAAGGGGTAAGAATTATACTGGTACAATAGATAACGGTTGATTTATAAAAGGGGGCAGCGGACCCACAACGGCATGGCCCATGAGCGGCGGCGGCATGGCGCAACGCGAAGGCATCGGCCCAGACTCGATGGCGGTGTGGCACGGGTGAAGCCGGAGGGAGGGAGTTGCGGCTTGTCCTAGACTCTCAACTCAACTCATCTGGTTCTCTTAGGCTTGCGCTGTTGGTTTTTGTTTTGGGCTATTGGATTTGGTTACTTGGGCCTAATTTTTTTTTGGGTTTTTATGTTTTTTTTTGGGGGGTTGTTCTCTGGGTTAAAATCAGAGTAATTACAGTCAAACGGAGAGGTTAGGGCTAATTTATAAACGGATTTGTAAAATGTTGTCGCCATATTTTATGGCTGATTACAGTCAAATTGGATGCTCTGTGCTGGATCATTGTTCTTGTTCACAGTCCACCTCAAGTCCTCAGCATCTCTACCGATTCTCTCTTTGCTTTTTTACTTTATATGTGTGAATCTATATAGGTAATATCAACTAGATAATCAATCATTTTGAATTATTTCTAGCCCCTTACTTATGGTGTAAGTATATTAAATTTACAATGTAATTACACAATACAAATTTTTACTATTATAAAAATTGAATTGAAAATGTTTTTCCTGGTATTTTGGTACGTCATCCGTGTTTGAGTCGGTTTTTAAATTTGTTCGCTTTTGAAAATGCATGTCCGTGTTTGATTTGGAATTAAACACATTTTCTTTTGAAAATACAAAAGAAGTTATATAAGAAATCTCTTTAAAAAAACTCGCATGATAACTTGATATGAAATACTGGCTCCTAATTGAAATACGGGCTCCTAGTTATAGCTCATGATTTTCTTAAAAAATATCCAAGCGAATTCCCACGATAAATTTTATCCTAGCTAAACCATATAACAATAATAAAATTAAAATAGCATTTACACGTTGCAAAGCACGGGTATTTTTTCTAGTATATATAATTTACAATGTAAAAAAAATCACTGTTTTTTATGAAAATCGTGGTGCCATAATATAGGTCGTGGAGGAAGACAGGCACAGCCGTGCTGCTGGCTGTAGCATCCATAGTTCCATACATGATGCTAGTACACGGGAAGTGCAGGAAAGATGAAGGCCGGAAGCCAGTGTAGGATGTATACGGAGTATGCTGCTGCATATTCACCTGCGTCGAGCCCTTGACGATTGATCGCTAGGAGTAGGCGTATAGGACGGTCAATATGGGATAGGAGTATATAGGACGAAGCTTACAAGCGAAGGCATTGGGGGTCGGAGAAGAACGCCCGGGGAAAGAATGGCAGAGCACGACAGCGCCTTTGCTAACTGCTAGATTGTGAACTTTTGGGCCGGATCCTTTCCCTTTATCAGCGGCCCTTTTTCTTTGCTTCTGGCCTAATTAGCTAGCTGGTCTCTAGATTGCATCTTTACTTCTACCGCAATCTATTCATGACTCATCGTAGAATCAGTATAGCGCTGGTTTATTTCATGTTGCGCACATCCGTCCAATCTGTACGTAGTAGTAGCAGCTAGGCAGTAGTCGATCGACAAATCTTTGCAAACATCGAACGACGTACGTGATGAGCTGATGGAGTAAAAGCACGGTCGGAATCGGTAGTATCTCTTCTAGATGATCATATTTATCATTTATTAAACTACTAAGTGTCGATATTAATACGATATAGAAATAAATTAAAAAAACAAAATTTATATATAGCACAAAACAACGACGAGAACAGTATCCTTATAAGAAAACGGCGCTCGATCAATCAAGAATTTCCGTGATCATTTTTACCCCGAAAAAATTGTATACAACCCAAAACAACGAGATCAGTATCCTTATAAGAAAACGGCGCTAGATCAATTAAGAATTTTTGTGATCATTTTCACCCCGGCTGATGGGCTGATGGCAGCCAGAGGCTTTGGTCCACAATAATCGACCATGCAATGCATGCCTAAATGCTGCAGGTGATACGTACACCTTAGTTATATAACACTACTTCGATGATGCTGACGGCTACTAATCATCCACCATCACGGCTAGGCTTTAATTAATCATTGTAACGAAATGGCCGAACATCTCCATACGTCACGTCACGTCTGGTGATGATCGATCGATCTCATTTATCAATTCATTCACACGTCATTATCCATGCATTCGACTACTCGAGAGTCATAGCCATACTGCCTTCGTTCTAAAATACTCCCTCCATTCTATAAAAAACCAACCTAGCCCTACGAATCTGGACATACATCTGTCCAATTCGTTGTACTGGAATGTGTCACATCCAATTCTAAATTTGTTTTTCTCGACGGAGAGAGTATAAGTGTAATCGCGGGTATCTGTGCCCAAAATTTAACGGTTCATGTTATTTAAAAAAATTATGAAAAAAATTAGAAAATTAGTTACACATAAAATACTATTCATGTTTTATCATCTAATAATAATAAAAATACTAATCGTAAAATATTTTAAAATAAGACGAACGGTTAAACGTTAAAAATTAACAATGCAGAACTATACTTATTTTGGGACGGATGAAGTAGTTGTTATATATGCCCGCCTTTTTAATTTGTTCAATCTTGTGTACTAATAAACTCGGCCGATCAACGACAAAATTGTTGAAGAGATCACTCAATCTCGACATCGGCGAAGACAGAAAAAGAAAAAAAAACCTAAAAATAACTTGTCTCTTTTCTTCACTACCAAAAATAATTGTTTGGTGAGGTGATGACTTGAGTCAACCTCTTGGTTAAGACCAATGCCCTACGGTTTTGCTAAAAAAAACTGATGATATTTTTTTCCTGGTTGATGCTAAGTTTTTAGAACATACTACTTATGATGGATTTTCAGATAAGCCCAATGCCCTAAGCAACCAGATACTCCCTCCGTAGTTATAAAGGAAGTCGTTTAGGACAATATTTAAGTCAAACCTTGGGAATATAAATCATAAATAACTCTCAAGTTGTTGAATTTGAAAATGTAAAAATTATATGAATAGATTTGTCTTAAAAAATAATTTCATAAAAGTATGTATATATATATATATTTATATATATATATCACTTTTTAATAAACTAGGAAGGTAGCCCACGCATTCGCGCGGGCATGTACTGTACGTATGATAAATTTGAGAAACTTATAACGGCGGTATACCAGCGAAATAATATCTGCAACGTTTCATAATTATGTTTTCTCATGAATTTTCTTCATTAGAATTGCATGACGAATTTAATTGTTATTTATAAAATTACCTATTGGAGATTAGGGTTGGTAACTTACGGTATAAAAGATGGTACCTAAGACATATGACTCTTGAGGTTCCATAGGGAAAGAGAAAAAACTTAAGTTATAAAAGACATTACATACACAACCATATATAATTAATGGCTCTACTGATTTATATTGAAAAATTGATAATTAGTTTATTAAACAAAATATATGACCCTCTATTTTAAACCATTATTTCTAACCATTGGATATGTAGATGATCTAACATATTGTGCAGAGTCCAACTAACCAAATTATTCGTCTTCCCTCATTACGGACGGTGAACTTGTTAATTCATGCCTCTGGCAGCATGCTCGCATCATCATACCTAGAAGAAAAAAAAGTGCCCTGCATGTATATGAATAATACATGTAACTATCTCAGACCCTTTTTAGATGGGACTAAAACTTTTAAGTCCCTATCACATCAGATATTTAGACACTAATTATAAATATTAAACATAGACTATTAATAAAACCCATCCATAATCTTGGACTAATTCGCGAGACGAATCTATTGAGCCTAATTAATTCATGATTAGCCTATATGATGCTACAGTAAACATTCTCTAATTATGAATTAATTAGGCTTAAAAAATTCGTCTCACGAATTAGCTTTCATTTATGTAATTAGTTTTGTAAGTAGTCTATATTTAATACTCTAAATTAGTGTCTAAATACAGAGACTAAAGTTAAGTCCCTGGATCCAAACACCACCTCATGCCCCTCTTTTCATCTTAGAAAAAAAAATTATATACCCATGCATGCACACCGGGATGCACCGGCTAGCCCTCCGATTTGTTTACTCTATAGACAGTATGTTCCATTGTTAGTGATTAGATAATTTATAAGTACAAATAAGTATTTGAAATCATTTTTTATTAGTAAAATATCCATAAGGGCAGCTCTGTAGACCCCTCTCTCCTTCTTCTTTTCTTGGTGTATTGGTTGGATTTGAGGAATGTGATATACGCATTTTGGGTTATAAGTTAATGTCCAACTTCAAGGGATTAAAGTTTCCCAACCCTTAACGCCAAACACAGCATAAGATCGTTCATTTATCCTTAAAAGAAGATCATGTCTTTTATCAAGGCATTGGGATTAAGTAAATAGCATCCACATACACATTGAGAGATATAATTAAGTTGGTTGTGAGTCAATAGGCCCATTGATGCTATAATTAAGGTTAAGGTTAACGGTTTATAGGTTATTTGATTTTATTAAAAAAAGTGGATATTTTGATTTTTAATGAGAACTTTTATGATTTTTTATGGAATGGATGTGGGTCCAAAATATAATAATTTTATTAGCAATTAAATATAGTTGGTATAGATATTAAACTTTTGATTTAATAAAAAAATACAATGGTTCAAACAGATCATAAATTGAATATATAATTTAAAATTTACAGCTATTGAAGATTCTTTATTTTTCAGTAAAACATACCGTGATCAATATGTATTAGGTATATTATCTATGTCTATATTTGCAAGTGCATGCAGTCTTTGAAAGTACGATGAAATGAACTTACTAATATAGAAGATATTAGATACCCTTCAGCCTTAACTTAATTACCTTAGAAAAAAAAAGAGGGAGGTGAGTAAGGAAAAAATCACACAGACCCTTTTTTTTAATATTTTTAGCTAGCTTGCAATGGGCATGATATAGTGCCTACCATTTTCCACTTCAAAATTTGTGTTACATAATTAGAATTTTTAATGTTCGTGGCAATTTATTATGTCTGCTACAATCATATATATAATTATATACTTAACCATCACTAAGTATAGTTATTAGAATTTTTAATGTTCGTGGCAATTTATTATGTCTGCTACAATCATATATATAATTATATACTTAACCATCACTAAGTATAGTTAATATTATTTTTCTCATCTCTCAATTTCTAGCACCTCGATGATTAATCTGGTGGAAAGTTCTCTCTCTTTTGTTTCTTCTTTCATAAAGCCTTACCACCTTAGTTTTTGCTTATGATATTGAATCTATATTTGATCTAAATTTTCAGATCACATCATCTTAATTGTGTTTATAGCTTTTTTTGGATGATTAACTAAAGATGCAAACTATACAAAGTAACATATAAGATTACAATGTTTAGCTACGAAATAAATTCATTTTGTACTATGTTTCTATCATTATCATACAACATTTCTGCAGTAATATTTTCTTATACATGGTTTTATCTAATTAGGTTAGTTGTGACTTATTTTTCTCGATTATCATCAATTGCTATGTTAAGCCATACTTCCTCTATGCATGACACGATCAAATTTCCTTTTTCTGTTTGTTTAGGTAATGTCAAACTTTATTTGTGCTTATTCTTTGATGTTTCATATTTTAATTTGTCAACAGTGAACATATAAAAAATTGGTTTCGATGGACTGCAACACGGCATTACGGTTAGTCTGGAAGATTTTATCAGATGAATGATGCCTCGCTTTCTTTTAGTGAGCCACGTTAAATGATATGGTGTTTTTTTTTCATTTGAGTCGGAATCTCTCTCGTGCGAACGGAACATATATGTGGAGTACGTGTTGCTGACTCATGGATAGCGTCATCAAGCGACAGAGCATGGAGTTATCTTGAAGTTTTTAAGTAGGTTAAGATTAAGATTGGATCTAGTGATTGAAAATATTGGCCCTACCAATTAAAGAAAAGAAATAAATGGTTAGATGTTTTTCTTTTTTTCTTATAATTTATTTTTTCATAATTTATTAGAGTACCACATGGTTGTTTATGAGTGTTTTGAGCGTTTATAGGATCTAAATTTAATATTTGTTTAAGATATAATGCTTAAAAATTTGCTCTTAAAACATTTATATTAGAAGTCTAAGCTATTTATACGTATATGTATCTTAAATTGTGCATTTAATTATAAATAACACAATAATTAAAAAAAATGAGAAAAAAAAGTAACTTGAATCTAAATTCAGAAATCCGATTATTAATTTTGATAGATTAAGTGTTAGCTAGAAAATAGGAAAAGATAGCTGAAAAATAGGAGAGAGGGAAGAGTCAGGTGGGTGGATGAAGTACATAACTAATACGTGTGCACACATTTTTTTTCATAAAGATGTAATGATTAAAATTAATGGAATTATCTGTTAAAGTTCAATAGTTAAATTAGAGAAAGAAGGAAGGAAATAAGGAGGGATGTATGCACGTAGTTACTGTGAGGAGAGGAGGTCCAGGAGGAAAGGGTGGAGGAGAAGATTTTTGATGGGTTTTGGGATTTTTTTTAAAAAAATGATAGATCTAAGAGCATCATCAACAGTCTATCTATATGATTCCCAAAACTAATTTTGAGGGATTTTAGTTCAAAAATCTGCTCTAACAGATCCCATACTCTCCTACCAGAGTTTTGGAGTTCCCTTCCCCCGGTTCCTCGCTCCGTTTATATGCGGGCGTGAAAGTCGCTCCCAATCACGCAATCCCACCTCTCTCCTTCGTTCCCGCGCGTGGGAGATAGCGATCTTTCTGCGTGTGAAAGAAAAAAACGGAATTTTCTCTTGGTAGTTTAATAGAAGGGCCCACTTTTAAGTTTTGGGGATTGAATTTAGGCTATCTGTTGGAGGGAGGAGTTTTTTCACTTCCTATTTTCAGTTTAGGAAACACAAAAACAAATTTTTAGGAGAAAATTATAGATAATCTGTTGGTGATGCTCTAACGGTGTAAAATATTAGGTCCACCGTATTAACTGAAAATCGATGTGTAGATGTTTTTCTTTTTTCTCATAATTTCTTCGATTTCTCTGATTTATTGGGTGCCGCTTGTTGTAAATAATCGACACATATAAGGCCAGCCACGTGGCATGATGGTCCAAAATCGGTACCAATAAATTGGCATAGGTGTCGGTTCTTGATACAAAACCGGCACTTACATATATTATAAGTGCAGATTTTACGACCGGTGCCGATATCCGAAGTCATCCATGCCGTTATCTGGGTGTCGGTTCGAAAATCCATCAGCTAAGAGGATTTCTCGTTACCTATGGTGTAGTTGAATGTGCCCCCAGTCCACCTGGTCATCTTGTATGAGCACATACACTAATTAAAATCTTTGTGATTAGCTGGCTGGTTTGCAAGCCCATTGGATGAGTTTCTAGAAGAAAAAAAAACTATCGATGTTTTTTTTCATAACTCCGTAATAAAAAAAAGTTCTAAAACTACTGGATTGACGAAAACCAAGCAGCTTTCACGGTTTTTTTAATCGGTAATGACCCCGACGTCTTTTTTTTTTCTCCACCCCTGACGGCAGTATAGATCTAATATAACGGTAATAACAACGAGTCCATTAATTTAAATGAAAATTAATGGTGAGATTAGGCTGTGCCAAGTGGCGGCCTCGGAACGTTTGTAGGAGCGCCACGTGGCGGCTTGAGAGCGTTTGTATGAAGTTTAATGGACTTTTAGTATATAATAGATATTTTTATAGAAACAAGAGATCAAAGTTGTGTTTTGGAGACCGTGTCACTGTCCAAAACGACTTCCTTTATTAGTATGGAGGGAGTATGATTTTGCTTCTTCCTTTTCCCATTGGAGAAACATTTACAGGTAAAAGAGCAGTAGTGAATGGACCATATTTCAATCTGGCCCACAACTTCATGTTGGACCATATGGTAGGTGGAGATACAAGTTAAAGGCCCATTCCGTGTCATTTATCTATTGGCTGTTGGGTTATAACTGCAGGACAACTGTATATCATGACGTCACCAGACCTGAAGGACTTCTTTTCCTCGCTACTCTCTCAGTAAAAAAAAATCAATCTAAAAGAGGACAAATCTGAATATAGGTTATCTAAATTTGTTGTCTTACAAGAGGTTAAGGTTGAGTTTTTTTTTAGAACGGAGGGAGTGGTTATTTTGGCTGTTTCAATTAGATTTGTTCAGTACTCGTATTTTCTTTTAAGAGAGAAGGCATTATTCGTGTTTGATGGGTTTATCAATGCGGCACCAAATGGATTGACACATACACTCAGGCAGGCAGGCACATAACAACTGACGTGCACGGTTGTACTACTACCATATAAATGAACCATGCTCTTCCAAGTACCAAATAACCCGTACAGCCGTAGTATTAATAATTCGTGTACCGCGCTGGGACCAGTGTATGGACCATGGTGGAAAGAACTTGGCCTCAACGGCTCATCGCCTACTCGTTGGTTTATCGCCGGTCAGGGTTATAATTTATTTTTTTATTATAGTTTTATTTACTATATTGACTAATTAGATTTCTTGTGGTGAAACCAGTCCGTCGGGTTATCCTAAACTTAGTTTGAGTGCTCGTTTTTTTACTGGAAATACTGCCAGGGCTTAGCCCAGCAGTGTGATTTTCATTTATTAATAAAATATTTACAAAATGTTATAAGAAAGAGGAGAAAACCCTATAAAGTTTATAACCAATTAACAGATTATTTAAGGGGGTCCTTCATTCTGCAAAGATGCAGAAGAATTTTATTTATAAAGATAGACTTCCAAGACTGAAAGGTTGGCTGCATATTCCTGAAAATGAGGCCATTACGTTGCTTCCGGATGAGCCAAGAAGAAGATCTCCAGAAAACCAGGCTGATTGAAGTGCTGAGTGCTCGTATTTATGACTAATTATCTTTAAATAATAGGTGACATACCCGTCGACAACGAGACACCAATGATATCTTTGTTAATCTCAAAATATGCCAGCGCAGTCTTTCAAAGGTGATCATAGGGTTAGGTGTGCGTGTATGCCCCTCATTAGGGTGAGTGCGCGTGTTGTGAACGTCTGCATTTGTACTGTGTTTTAAAAGAACAATTATATGACAAAAACATGAGGGATAAGTCAATTTTACACCTCTTAAGTATTACGTTTGTTTAAAATACACCCCTAAATATTAAAACCAGGTAGTTGACACCTTTCAACTATCAAACGATTATTTTACATCCCTAAACCAAACTAGAGTGGTTTTTATCCACTGAAACTGTATGCAGTTGAACCAAGGAAGAAAAGAATGGGACTCACCTATTAGTGACCCCTTCTTCCACCCTTTCCCTGTCTTTTTCTTGTTTCTCCTGATCTCTCCTCTCTCTTTCTGCTAACGCACTCACCAGCCGTCACTAGTGGGCTCCTCCCTGTGGGCTGCCACTAGCCTCCTCCTCGACAGACGTCATTGCCGAGCTCCTCCTTGTGGCTAAGGCAAGCTTGAGCGTCTCCTCCAGTAAACTGGCGCATGCGACTGCAAGCTCAAACTTGAGTTGTGACTCCTCAACCCCTATGCCGCAGTGACGGATGAAGAACCCCTTACCGAGCGCCCCCCCTGCCGATGTCCTCCTACTGTCATTGCTCCCATCCCTTTGCAGGGAGCTTGGGTAGGAGACAGTCAGTGAGTTCGACGAGGAGAGGACAGTGGAGCTTGAGTAGGAGGTAACAACATAAGCATTGTGAAGCAGAGAATCGAAGCATTGCACCTTGGCCTCATCGACATCAAGGAGGTGACACTCCCAAATCTCAACTAGACGCCACAATATTCAGATGCTGTGGAGGGTAGAGCTTGGGTAGGAGGTCGCCACCGGAGCTCTGCTCTGCTCCGAGCTTGGCCAAGGAGGGCAGGCTCATCGTTACCCCACCTTTTCTCGACCTCGGTCAAAAGAGGGCGGGCTTCTGTCGACCTCGTTGTCGGCCATCTCTTCCCTCGAGCCATGCCAAAGGGGCAGGTTGCTTGTCAAACTCGCTGTCGACCTCATTTTCTTCGAGTTCGCTGAGGGTAAACTCCATGTTGTCGTTGTTGGCGGGAGAGCGGAGGGAGGAAGGAGGAAGAAGAAGAAGGCGGCGCGCGGGAGGGGGTAAATAGTGTACCCAAGGCCCAGGCTAGCCATCTCGAACCAATCCAGCCAGCAAGACGCCGTCATCTTTCCTCACGCCCGACTCCCATGCGGCCACACCTTAATTACCTTAGGGTTTAGGGTGAGGATCTATTTAGTCTAAAAATTAGGTTAGGATTTTGTTTTGTTCTCGTTGTTTAATTTGCTTCGCAATTTTTAGGTTATCATGTTAAAAATGTTTATTTGTGCCATTTTAGATGGTATATGGTTTATAAAGCTATAAGTAGACATTTGCTCCACGCAAATACTATGTCTGATTTTTTTTATTTGTCGTTGATTAGATTACAGCGTCATATAAAAAAGATAGAGGGTGTATATACATCAAACCGAGTTTATATGCGGTTGGTCCTCCTACGGCGAGACATGTAATGTTTAACCGTTGCAAAGGGATCAAGGGTAATGCATGGAAATCCCGTAGGTTGTTGTCGGCGTCGCTGTGGCAGTGGCACCGGCCGGTAGCACTCTGTAGTCTGTAAATACGGAGTATATATTTGTTCTCTCCTCGCATAGCACGTAGTTAGCTCAATCCTCGGAGGAGTACAAATCTACGATAAATGTGGCATGTTTGGTGCTGCTAGGCAATTCCTCACCCACCCAGAGACGCACCAAACCAATCACGACACAGAAAGGACGGCGCGAGGTTTAATCCTGCACACGACACGACGACACGGCGCGTCCTGCCTGCTTCATGGTCCCCCACGCATTCGCGTCTCCCGTCATGGAGCCCTCGTGCCCGCGCGCGAGCCGACGAACGCCCACGCGCGCCCACACGGACACGGAGGCATTGCTGTTCGGTGAAGACGACGACCGGATTCGATCGGCTACGACGGCCCGCAGACGCCACCGCACGGAATGAAGGTGGTCGATCGGATCGCGGCGCACACCGCTCGCCGTTAATGCGCGTCGACTCAGACGCCCAACCATCACCAGCCCCGGCCCCTTGTCTTCCTTAAATGCGACACTATCCATGCCCCCTTGTACGCTCCTACAATGCCGTTTTGTGCAAATGCACCCCTCCTTGTCTCTGCATTTGCTCCCCTGTTCCGCTCCGATCTCCTAGTAGTATACTAAGCGAGTAGTAGCCTGGTACTACTTGCTCCATGTGCTAATTTTGTGGGTAATGCTGGTTATTTGAGTTAAATTATGCGAGTTGATCCCGTTTGTGACACATGTGTTAACCTGCTTGTGTCATGAGGAAATTATGGATCATTTGTTTGTGTTATCCATTTCTATGCGCACATCTCATCAGCAAAGTACCGATCACGCAACGAACAACCGGTACAGATTGTACAAGGACCTTCTACCGATTCAATGGATCGGAAAAATGTGACGACCGTACTCTACTTTTCAGCTTATAAGCTGATGTCAGAATTTATATTTTAAAATTTAAAGTTAGAGTTAAATTTAGGATATTTTTAATCTTAGTTTGTTTTCTAGCATTTACTTTAATAAATAAATAAATTATATTTTAATTACTAATAAAATTTTGTGGCTTATAATCAGCTATAAGCGAGACGTTGAAACTATCGCTTAATTTAGATGTAACTCCTCTCAATACGGAGATAGACACGACGAAGACTGAAGCTTTAGCATTAGTACAAAGATTTTACTCTTTATTAGATAGTTAAAACGACTACTCCTACCTGCTAAAGAAATCATTTTTAACATGGTACAGTCTAATCCTAGTGGACAAGGATAGATGATACTATATATTCAGCCTTTCGTAGAAGCCACTCCTATCAGCTTCCTTTTCAATGACCAGTGAATTACTCCCACACAATTTTATATTGAGCTAGATAATTAATGTAAAATTAGATTTATCGAAGTATGAAACTTCTTTAGTGGGGAAGCAAGGCCCTTCCCATTTGTGAGATCGGCTAGGGTGCAAAGTTTGAGTTCAAGTACGGATCATGCGTGAGTACGAAGACAAGCAAGTATACAGATTTAACTTGCACGGATGCGTAATACCCTACTCCTATGTAGAGGACTATGGATGATGAAGTAGATTACAAAGAGAGACGTGGAAAGTTCTAAGTCAGGCCAAAAGGATCCTTGATCACTCAGTATATGGCTAGCTTATTTAGATGGAAATGCGAACCTTTTTCTTGGACGCATGATCCTCCTTTTATACCTGAAAGGGTATCCACAATAACAATACATGCATGCAGGAGTAAGAACTGCCCAATTAAACTAGATATGCTTAGTCTTACCACTGTCCCTCGAAGCAAGCCAACCATATGTGGCAGGCACACCTACCGACTGACAAGTGAAGTAGAGAAGCAAACGTCTTTGCTCCAGCTATCCTCGGGCCCCCTTGTTAGTCATCGCTTTAACAGGAGTGGACCTGGGGGAGGATGTTGAGGACGCGCCATATTGTGTGCCGTGTTTTCTTCGGGATGACATGGGCATGCAAGGCGCTGCATGCATCGCCATGTCTCCCATACTGTGGATAAGTTGTACACTGGGTTCATACTACCCTGCAATTAATATAATGTGATGGTTTAATAGAAACTACAAGACCTATCAATCCCCCTTATTGGGGCGAACCCCTTCAAGGAGACCCCGAGGCATCCTCGGGGCCCTAATTACAGCTTGGTGTCCCGAGTTGCTGAAGCTGTCCTCGGGTGGTCGACATGCTCCTGTCATCCCCGTGTTTGGGTTACTTCGTGTTCTCGGGACACCTCCGCGTGCCTTGGGCTGTTTCCGTTGTCGAATGTAGATTTTGTTGTTGTATCGGACAAGCTTCTCGAAGATGTCGATGAAGAAGATGAACATGGCTTTGGATGAGATGCTGGTATCTGTCTATACCCGCTTCAGCACCTTAAAGATATAGATCTTGTAGGCCTCGATATTAATTTTACGTCTTGCAAATGCAAATGTTGTAGGTCTTAATACTCTTCTTGACATCTTAAAAATATATCTTGTAGATCATGGTAGGGCCAACATTGTCTCGAGCATCGGAGGAAAAGGAACCCGTTTCTACTTTTCCGACAAGATTTGATATATATCTTTTAAAAATTCTATTTTAATAAATACAATTGTATTTTCTACACAATATATATTAAAATAGTTTGGATTTCATATACAACTCTTTATATTGTTTTTATATATACACAATTGTTTTTTTATACAAATATATACGTCGATTAATCTCCACTGTTATAATCTGGAACCACAACTATCTAATGATTCAACTCTTTTTTTCTTTAGTTAATATGGGAAGTTCTAGTCTCAAAAGACATGGTGACTTCTACTCTTTTAATAGTTATATATCTTTTTTTTTCTGGGAATATAGTTATATATCTTTGTACATAGATAGATAGATTGGGCTCTAATTAGTAATTACCCCTGAGCAAGATGTGTCAAGGAAAGTAAATCAAAACCCTCAAGCAACTACTAAAGAGAGAAGAAAATAGAACTTCCCTTCCTGATCTCGAGCATCTAAATGAGAGCACGATTTAATCACACATACGATAGATTGTCTAGTTATGTATATATTGGCATTGACTCTTTTTCTAGCTAGCATGGTTTTCGACCGTATCCCTTATGGTATGGATATGAATTGATCTTGTATTGCGCATTAGGTTTCGCCATCCACGACTATCATGCAATAATCGAGTTGGGGACAAAAAAAATCCATATATTCGTACAGATGATATTAATTTACATATCTGTTTCGCACTTTCGCACAAGCTCTAAGGCTGCGTTCGATACCAAAGGTTCCCAACTTTCTTTTCTCGTTTTCCGCGTGCACGTTTTTCAAACTGTTAAACGGTGCGTTTTTTTTTTGCAAAAAATTTCTATACGAAAGTTGCTATATCATATTAATCCATTTTTTAAAAAATAGCAAATACTTAATTAATCACGCGCTAATCGTTGCTCTGTTTTCCATGCCAGGGATTGAGGCTCCCGAACGCAGCCTAAGAGCCCCTTTGATTCAAAGGAAATTCATAGGAATTTTAGAGGATTTCATTTCTATAGGAATTTTTCCTATATAGCCCTTTGAATCAAAGGAATGGATCCTATGAAATTTTATGAAATTCCTATGAAATGCCTCTTCCCATGCAAGTTTTAGAGGAAATTTAACATGAGGTAGAACCTCATGGAAAGAATCCTTTGAGTCTTTATCTCTCCTTAAATTCCTGTGTTTTTTCTGCGGCCCAATCAAACAGTTATTCCTATGTTTTTCCTGTGTTTTGCAATTCTCTGTTTTACACTTGCATTCCTATCAGAATCCTGTGTTTTTCATATTCCTCTGTTTTTTTATTTCTGTGATTCAAAGGGCCCTAAATGATTACCCGGCCGGTCCGTCCCCGTTCATCAGCGAGCCGCAAGGCCGTGGCTTTGGCTTCACAGCTTCTCTGCGACAATGATACTGTCCTACACACAATACGTGTTAGGAGCGGGTTGTGCAATGATGAAAATTTTAGGGCCCCTTTGATTTGGAGGAAAAATATAGAAATTTTAGAGGATTTTAATCCTATAGGAAAATTTTCTATGAAGCCCTTTGAAACAAAGGATTGAATACTACCCAATCCTTTGAAATTCCTATGAAATTGACAATCCTATAGAGATTTTGGAGGAAATTTAGCAAGATCTTCAATCTCTTGCTAACTTTCCTTTGAGTCTCTCTCATCCAATTTCTATGTTTTTCCTGTGGTTCAATCAAACGATTATTTCTATATTTTTTCTGCGTTTTGCAATCCTCTATTTTACACTTATATTTCTATCTACGTTTTTGCTATTTCTATGTTATCATGTGATTAAAGGGCCTTTACCGGATTCTAACTGGCTTTGATTATTGCGACGTTTCGTTTTTCTCCTTACAGGCGCCATCACCGCACCTCATTCTCCCCACTAGTTTCCATGTGAAAACCATGCTCCGGTTTTTCGGACAGGTGGTGATAAGTGACGACGTCTCACATCATATCCTTCATTAAGGCTTCCCTTTAGAGGATTCGTGTAACGGTGGTCATTTTTGGGACCGGCTATGATGACCGTGGTGGGCGAAAATATCTAAATAAACGACTGAGTTACTACTCAGTTACTCTGCGATATTATCTTCCGTGGCTTCGGCTCGACTTCAGTCTTCGACGGTGGTGTATGCAAAATTTGATTAACAAAATGATCAACCGCTGCTGATTTCAGAGAAGCTATTTCCTTATTTGAGAAAAAGGAGGACGACATAACTTGCAAAACTCTACGAGTTGTTTTCTCTATTTTTAGATTGGTAAGCTAAGTAGTTATCTTGTTTTTAATCAAGTGCGATTTCGTAAGTAGTACTCTTCGACTTGCAACTTTTGTAATATAATTGGCCATAGTTTTTTTTTTCAAGCAAAACCAGAATGAATCCAATTATTAAAAAATCTCAATAATTGCCACATGCCATTAGTAGTATTAGAGTACTACCTCGTGGTCATGTATGCACCAGCTCAAAGTGAATGAAAAAGAACCCTGTTCTTCACAAGGATCTTGAAGATGTCCTGAAATCCGGCACGAATGAGTCCCAATTCCGGAATTCCCTGTCTTCTTGCTTGGCTAGCTAAGAACAAAACATTTTATTTCTCTTTTTCTTATTATTATTTTTTGGGTGGTGGGATATGTGTGGACGGCCTGATGATGTTATTGATGCCTACTACAAAACATGATCATGACAGTTTCACAGAGAAGATTTTCTTAAGTGATCTCATTATAGAGAAGATTTTCTTTAGTGGCTCGTTCATAGCTGGATGCACAAGATCGCTACTTGTGCCCTATAATTAAGGCTATAACAAATACTGCCAGAGGCACATTGGATTACTATTTTCTCCAAACATAGTACTGCCAGAGTATTTCTTTTTGGAGCATGCAAAAGCTTTGCATGCCATTCCATTAATTCTCCAAACATATATTGATAAATCAAAATATAATTATGTGAAAGAAAATTTTCATGTTAATTTAGTAAATTCATTTTAACATGACAAATTAGGAGAATAAAATATTTATGGAGTTCCGAGATCAAGCTTTTCCCTGAATCACTGTCTTCATGTTATTTCTTTTTCGAGCATGCAAAAGCTTTGCATGCCATTCCATTAATTCTCCATCATATATTGGTAAATCGAAACATAATTATGTGAAAGAAAATGTTCAATTCATTTTAACATTCCTGTTGGGAGTCCTTGAGCTTTCCCTACCCGCTCTAGAATATCACCTATTCGAGGTTGAAAGTGATACCGATCTTAATTAATTTCTGTTTTTAGCTCACATTTCGGGTGCCTATCACAAAACCATTCTGCAATCTGTATTGAATCATGATAAATACTAATATTAGTAGTATTTATAGTCTTGAATATTTTTTTCAAAAAATGTTGTAAAAATCAAAACAAATCTTTAGAAAAAAAAAAGACAAGCTTTGAATTGTTCCTTCCAAATCTTGAAATAAGTAATCTTGTATGGAGTCCAGTGCAAAAGAGCGGAGAATTCCTGCGCTATTAATGCCACCATCATACTTTGACACTCGTACATACGCCGCTTTAATACACGGATACAGATACAGACGCACACGCACTCCCCAGCAAGCTCCATTCGCCTCCCTCCGAAACCAGAGCAAAAACCAAGAAAACCCAGATCGCCGCCGGCGGCAACCGCGCCGAGCCGAGCCATGGACCACCGCACCTACAAGGGCGGCGTCAAGGCGTACTGGAAGCACCGCGGCTACTACCGCCTCGACGCCGCCGCGGCGCAGCGCCGCGCGCCGCTCCCCACCGCGGAGCTCGGAGGAGGAGGAGGAGGAGGAGGGCGGCGTGGCGCGCCAGCGCAGGAGCCTCGCCGCGCGCGGCGCCACCGCGGGTGGCGCGTGCGGCGCGGCCTCGGGAGGCGGGTGCTGCGGGCGCTGTCGCCGCGGCGGTGGCTCGTGCGCCTCCGCGACGCCTACGTCTCGGCCATGCTGCGGCTGGCGTCGTCCCCGGCCGTCGGGTTCGGCGCCGGCGCGCCCTACTGCACCGCGGGCCAGGAGTCCTTCGCGCGGCCGCGGCAGCTCAAGGAGTACGACGAGAAGGTGCTCGTCGAGATCTACCGCTCCATCCTCGCGCGCGGCGGCGTGCCCGTCGCCGTCCCCGCCGGCGGCCCGGCCGCCACCGCCACCGCCGCCGCCGCCGCGGCCACAACTATCCGGCTGTCCACGGCCGCCTGATCAGCAGAAGAAAACAAGTTTGTTCCTTCTGTACTTCAGCTTGTGAATGTAACTAGTTTTCTCTCAGAGAACATCTCCTGTTTGAGAAAACATCTGCTTCTGCTTGTAAACTCAAAAGTGCTTTCTTGCTGCCACAACTTCATACTTCATATATCGATCAATTCGCATCGATCTTAATTTGTACTAATGACCAATCTCGTTGTACTGCTGCAGTATATGCATGTGACTATTAGTGCAAAGCATAAATCAACCTGAAAGAAATTGTGATAAGCACGCTAATGGTACAGGTCATATTAGCCAAAGCACTATAGAGATTTGAGAGTTGAAGTTTCGTCAACAAGCTTCCTGATCCTGCTAGATTGGTATTATGAAATTACTATAAACTAGAAGCATATGTTCTTTCTTTAATATGGGATCGAACATCAGCTTTGCTCAGCTATGCATTGTGTTACTCCCTCCATCTATATTTATCTTTTATAGCCATATTTTCAAATCTGAATTTTTGATAGACATATTTCAATCTAACAACCTATCCTCTTAATAACTTTTTTAGATTTAATACTTGACTTTCCATTCTTCCACACAAAATTGGTTACACGGGCATCGAGAAATGTAAATATTAATAAATAACTTGTTTACGAGTAATAACTACTAGCATGTTTAAATAGATGATAAGTAGAATTATTATTCTTGGTCTGTGTGCTAAGATGAAATATGACTATTAAAGCTAAAAATAGATGGAGGGAGTAGCAATTAAAAATAACTTGATGTTAACATCAGTTTGTTTGCTTCTTTTTATTGAGAAGAAAATGCAGTAAACGGGATTTTGAGTTTTTTTTTACATTGTTTGACTACTCGTTTTATTAAAAAAATTTGTGCAAATATAAAAAACGAAGAGTTGTACTTAAAGTACTTTGGATGGATAATAAAGTAAGTAAAATAAATAAATAATAATTCTAAAATTTTTTGAATAAGACGAGTGGTCAAACAGTGCAAGTAAAAACTCAATAAACCTTATATTATGGGACGAAGGGAGTAGTATGGTATTCCTTCATCTGAGCCTAACTAAATTCTTAGCCCATCCCTAGGAGGGGTTGGGATTTGGCCCATGCTAAACAATGGCTTACATGTTCTGCTAATTATTTTTCTTGTATATTCAGTAGCAAATCATAACCTCTTGGCAACGGCTTGCATAAATAATAGTATAACGCCAGCATCTTACAGGTATCAAGTAGGATGTTTAATGACGTAGAGAGGATAGAAAGAGAAAAGAGAAGAATGATGTATATTGATCACCCGTTGATCTAACAAATATATAGTTTTTTTTTTTGCGGGAATAAGTATATAGTTTAATAATATACATATCACCATATATATTATCTATATAATCAAATCGTCCAATATGTGAATCTATTGTATATAGCTAGAGGACATTTCTACGCATGACATAAACCACTTTATACACATAATATCTATCTGAGGTATATTATTAATACTCCTACATAATAGACATAGTTGCATTTCGTGGATTACAGGAGCCATATATTTGTGAATAGATTTAGTAGATAATATCATGTATAAACTTATCGGATTTTGTAAATTTATTGCAATATAAAATTATATTCGAAATTAATATTTTAGACCATGAAAAAAAATCAACCATCATATACTTTTAATAGAAGATAAATACCATTCCACTAAAAAAAGATAAATACCACATGAAGGGTGTAGTACCTAGTAATTAATAGACTTCACATCTTACTTGAAATGTTTTTAGGATTTTCTTATAAGTCTTTTTTCTTAAAAGGTGGGCACTTGCTCGATTAATACAATTATACATCTTTAGCTTACTCTCTACACAATTTGTTTAGAATGTTTTCTTATAAAAGATTCTCGTAGATAACATTTTCTTTACAAAAGTTTCTCCAGAAAAAAGTTTTCATGTAATATGTACAAAGTTTTCATAACGAGAAGTTTCTATAGGAAAAGTTCACACCCACAAACTTACATATGAAAAGAGGGTGCCAATTTTAGCAATAGCAACACTGCAACAGACATGCATCACTATGCAAAATTGTAATACTATTGAAAATTTCCAAAAGTAGCCCTGTATTTCCATCTCACATTGACCCATGCTAGTCTTAAAAATAATCTGAAATCAAAATTGTCCCCAAAGCTAAGCCCAACAACTTCTATGACACATGGATGCACAAACACAATGAACTCCCTTATAGTTGGCCATAAGGCCCGAGGCCCGACGGCCTGGCCCACGGCACGGCCCGGTCGCTGCTGGGCCCGTGCAGGCATGGCCCGGCTGTTGGGCCGTGCCTGGGCCTATGGCTTGGCACGGTGGGCCAGCCTAGCACGGCATAAAAGTCAGGGAGATGAAATAGACTTTTTTTCAACCACATGTAAGACAGGGCACAAAGAATAGGGAGGACAAATAGACATATTTTAGCTATATATATGTGTGTGTGTGTCACAACCGAAAGAGGAGGGAGGGGAAATAGACTTAATTCAAAGAAAGCATGATGGGCTGCTCGTGCCTTCGGGCTGGCCCGGCATGGCCCGACCATTATTGGGCCATGCCTGGGCCACATGTTAAGCACGTTGGCTGGCACGGCACAGCCCGGTGTGTTGGTCGGGCCGTGCCGGCCCGACAGCTTCTGGCCCGAGCACGACCATGCCTGGGCTGTGCCGCCTGTTTGACCATCTATAAACTCTCTATTCCACCACGATGTACTCGTGGTCTTAAGGGGCTTACGACCCCCCTTTAATTCTATCTCCATGTAAAAATCTCCTCCTCTACTCGAAGCATTTATGAAATGAAAATGAAGGTGTTTGTCAATCGAGATGTACCTGTGTATACTCACGCCACACATGATGGCGCGTTTACCACTCGCCTACATGGTCATGGAAATTTTCTTGTTTCCTTTCTAAGAATTTCAACAACCTATTGTCGCTTATTTTTTGAAAAGAAAATAATTTGTGTGATTTACTTATGTACATATTTACAAATTTTCACATATAAACTATAGTCCACTTGCCAATTGCATATAGTTCTGATTTCTAAAGAAGATAATGAAAGTAAAGTTCCATGCTTTTGAACTTCCATATTTCCTAGCCTATTACTTAAAGTTCCATGCTTTTGTAATTTTGCATTTTCCAGATAAGTGTGGGCCTTCACATCAGTAAATTATGTTTTGTTCCTCAACCTCTACCACACTATATTCTAGCATAAGTAAAAACCTGAAGGATAGTATCCTGAAAATATAAAAAAAATACTGGTTTCGAGATTTAGCTATGCAAGGTGGATACAACTGATCCTAACCATTGCTTCGATTCGATCCATACAACCCCACTAGGACCCAATTTCACCATTACAAATGTACAATTAAATTTTATGTTTGACCATCAACCCATACATTCCCTGTAAAAAAAAAACAAATCCAGATACATCCCCATTTTTTCTATTGTCTATTTACAATTTGACAGAAAACACCCATTTAGTCATGTGAATTCCGAAACTCAGGTTCCTTTAAGATTTGTCCAAGAGACCTCCTCCTTTCCTCTGTCTTCACTCCTACCACCGCTACGAGAGGATATAACTCGATGCTCCGCTGCCACTGTCCTACTATGCTGTCGCTTGACCTTCCCGGCTAGCCTTAGGGCATCAACGGCGTCGATAAGACCCCCTTGACCAGCCTTCTCCCCCAGTCCCTTCCCCCCTCAAGCGGGGGGCGTTGACGAAGTGCCCCTGCCTCGTCATCTCCTAACCACAAGCTTTGCTTTGCCCCCGCTAGCCCACAACCCTTATTTGTCCCTACGACCTCGCTACCTACCTGTATCCACCGCCTATCGCCTAGCCTAGTGCTATCTTCCACGGCCATCCTCTCTAAACCCCACGATCTCATCATTCCCCTAACCCCCCTCACACTCCCACGCAAAGGCAGACGCAAGAATTAATGGCGAGGTATTCACACTTACAAACGGAGTTGCTAAAAGTGGTTGTCCTAGGAATAAATGAAGTGTGAACCAACGGGAGGGTAGCACATACATAACATAAATGTCGTGATAATACACATCAAATTTGTAACATACTAGATTTTTTAGGGTAAAATTATTGCGAAAATATTTAAAGTCGATGTTCTTCGTTCTTTCGAATTGGAGCCTCCCAATCCTTATATTTCTTTTGTTCCCTCTAAGTTTCTGACTCCCACATAACCTTGTTTAGTTTCCCTCTCCAAACCAAATCCGAGATATCCCAGAGAAAATTCCCAAAACCATCAGAAGAGTTTGTGTTTATTTTAAGTTATACCGGAGTCATCGTGCAAATATTCTAAAATCCCCAATCTCATCGATTTCCTATTCAAAAATATCCTACCAAAATTCTATTCAAAACTCTCTTCAAAAAGGTCAAATAGATCGTTGTGTTACTTCTCAGGCGGAGTTGCTTGCAATCCAGTCCATATTCCAAATTTCCTTTCCCTTGTCTCTTTCTCTCTGTTGGGCCATTCTAGCTCATCTCCTGGCCCAGCCGAGGCAGCCGCCCCAACCAAGCCGCTGCTCGCTTCACTCGGTCCAGCCACCGCTCGCGCTACGCGCGCGTCGCCTCGCACCACCCTGCGCCTTGCTTGCGCCCGCACGCGCTTGGCCCGCACTAGCCGCGTGCCGCCTTGCACCTGCCTGCTCTGCGCCGCATGCCGCCACGCGCGCGGCACACGCTCGCTCGAAGCCGCACGGAGGAACTCGATCAGATGGTGTAGACGTTGTCGCACAAATCTTAAAAACCGAGCAAGCACCACTGCTACCGTCAATCTCAATCTCCCACTGCCCAACTATTTAAGCAGGCAAGGTAGCCATGCTCATCCTTTTTCCCCTCTCTTTCTCCTTTACTCAGAAAGGAATCGAGTTCCCAAAATTTCTTCAAACTGCCGTGGTCGTCGGCCGATCTGTCGCCGCAGGCCACCGGTCGTCGTCTCCTCGCGCCACCAGAACTCTTCCAGAGCCGGTGAGGCCATCTCCTTGTTTTCCTCTCCTCTCCATGCTTGTACTGAGGTCCTAACGTGCTCCTGTCTGTCACCATGGCTGCCACCGTGGTCAGCATGGCCGACGCTTCATCTCTATCAAATAACCACAAAAATGGAACCTTCTCATCCGGGAACACGTTTTGACGCGCTCACCCGGCTGCGTTCGCCACCGGAGCTCGCCGCCCAATCTTCTCTCTCCTCCAAGG
This sequence comes from Oryza meridionalis, assembly GCA_000338895.3. Classification (NCBI taxonomy): domain Eukaryota; kingdom Viridiplantae; phylum Streptophyta; class Magnoliopsida; order Poales; family Poaceae; genus Oryza; species Oryza meridionalis. The sequence continues at coordinate 627,382 of ALNW03000001.1, forward strand.
CCGAAACCCTAGCAACCACGTTCTTGTCACCTCCAGCACCTTCTGTCCCGGAAAACACATTCCTCGGAGGTGTTGTCCCATGGGACGCGTCGCTCCTCAGCCGCCGCTGTCGATTGTCACCGGAGTACCGGCGCCCAACCTTCCTCACCCTCTGTCACCACGTACAGGCAGAGGAAGACGAGGAACAGTACCAGCCAGTACTGTTCCTACGAGACTCAGCCCAACCAACTCCACTGAGACATCTACAAGTCATTAAATCCCAGTAAAACCGGTTAATTTGAGGTTCTAGCCGGTTCAATTCTATTTCAATAGGAATTTCATTTAGTCCACATCTGGTTCAAGCCAAATCAATTTTGGTTCTCATCTCTGTTATCTATAGCGTTAATCCCAAAGTGCAACCATACTACACAAACCATGAATCATAACCCTAGAATAAATCTTTTGTCATCCAAATCAAGTTAACTCTTGATTTATCATTTTCTTTTGTTCTGGCTCCGATTCACAATATTTATTTTATCGTTTATTTGTAGTATTTTTATTATAGGATTATTTGGTCGTTTCTTCATGTGCGTACGTTAGATCATGTTGAAGATTCCACCAGACTCGCAGGAACTGAAGTGGACCTAGAAGGCTACGCTGAAGATTCCGAAGGCCACGTTCCACAAGGCAAGCCACAGTTCCAATCTTTGATCATATTGAAACCTAGTAGAAAACCACTTAGTTATTTTATGCATTGAGTATTTATAAAATTATTTTGCGTATAATTTATTTTTGAATAAACTTGTTAGTTTAGTTATTACCCATTATTACATTGTTATTATTGGCCAAATCCATGAATTGCTATATCACGCCCTTTGATAACCTAGGTGTAGATTTATATACTTCACAATAATATTCTAGTGGATAAGACCACCAAATATCTATACTCATATATATGGTTTACCCGTCGTCACGTGGTGGCGTGTCGGGTGATATAAAATGTGTTATTTGATATGAGTCACTCGCTTGGAGTGATATGGAAGATTAATTCCGGGTGAAGATGGATGTTGTGGTGTGTGAGGCCGTGCATATTGTTATAATTATTTTGTGGAAAGTGTATATTTACACTTAAAGTATGCACGGGCCTGTGCTAGTTTTGGTGGCTTTCCCCGGATATAAGGACTACCCCCTTATGCCATGGAAAATGATGTAATTTGTGCCCATCCACAAGACTAAGTAATCAGACTTAGCCTAGTACATTGTCCCACTATATGAAAGACTATAGGGTGGCTTTATGAGCAGGTTTGGGGTGGACATGTGGAAGGGGCTTCGGCCAGGTTGACATGATCCACAACGGTGGAACCCATGAAAGCAGTGACCGTCTAGCCTTGCTTAGGCCCAGCAAGTGCCCGACTGCTAGGACGGATCAATATCCCACTGGGCAGTAACTAGTAGTAAGTGGGACTCTCAAACGGCTATGTTGTCCTCAGCCTATCTAGCTGTTGACATTAGGTGGGTAAAGCTGGGCAGTCTCTGCAGAGATGAGTCTTAAATCATTCGAATGTGCCGTGCTTCCAGTTAAGAAGCTACGTCATTGGGTGATTCCTATTTATCATGGTATGAGTAGATTTTAAATTAAAATATGGAATATGATGAAGATGAGGATGAATGGTGATTAATATTGCTACTATTTTAAAATGATGATTTACAACTGTTTGCAAATGAAATGTTTTACAAAGTAGGGAAAAACTATTTATAATAGGCTTGTTATGAAACCTCCTTGATGAACTATATTCCTTGTACGCCTTGCATATATTCTATTTGTATTATTGTGGATGTGGCTTGCTGGGTACCTCGGTACTTACCTCTTGCATAAAATGTGGTTCAGACGATCAGTTCTTCACTGAGGAGGCGCAGGAAAGGGGAAGAATTCTATGGTGCTGACGAGTTCTTGTTCTAGGTTGATCTGCTCTCAGGTGTTGCCTGTGGTGTTTTTATCCTATTTTGTGTTTGGGTCTTTTGTTTGTAGGGAGTGTGTTTGGCCTGTCGGCCCCTAAAACCGGTCTTAGTTATCTTTTATGTAATAATTTCTGTAAAAACTTAGGTATATGTATCGAAAGCTGTTCTGTATATCAATCTGTGTGCGATCGAAATCCTGGACGGTCGCGGATTGTTTTGGGATACCATACTCAAACCGGGTATCCCCACAAAATTGCCTATATCAAATTTTGATAAATGAGAGAATCTATTATATACCACCGACTTTGTCCTAGTTCTATAATTTGTCATTGATATTGTCTTTTTCTATAATATACTAACGACTTATCAATTATTCTACAATATATCATTGGGTTGGGCTTGTTTTTCAAAAATACCTAAAATACTCTTACGAATATACAATGTTAATTAACAATTGATTTATCTTATTAGAACTTTCAAAAAAATATGAAATTTATTAATTGGTCTGCTTACACAATATAGAAGTTTATATATAAGTTTTTTTTGCATTTCTACTTTTTTTTAAAAAATATAAATTATATGTTATATGCTATGTAAAATACTTTTTGTATTTTTATTTTTAATGTAAATTATATTTCATATGCTACATAAGATTTTTTTTCTATTATCTTTTCTGTAAGTAATTTCTCTCTGATATACCACACAAAAATATTTTTCTAAAAAAATATCCCCAAAAATTGAAACTTATATACAAAACTTCTATATTGTGTAAGGAGATCACATAAAAAATTTCTTTTTTTAAATTTCTAATAAGATAAATCAATTGTTAATCTTTATGTCTCTATGGGTATTTGGGTTTTTTTTTTTTAAAAAAAGGCTAGAACAATTGATAAAAGGTCCCTTGATAAAATCATTGGTATATTGTAGAAAGAGATAATGTTAGTGGTAAATCGTTGAATTGGGACAAACTCAGTGGTATATAGTAGATTCTCTCTTTAGTAAAGGGGAAATTTTGCATATACATTGTCAGTGTTATAAAAATTGGAGGTATTAAAGGCATACCTGGTGAAATTTTTTTTGGAGCGGTCGTTGGCTACGCCCAACCCAGAACCCAAATACTAACTAACTGGGCTATCGCCGGAGCTAGAAAAGAAGATGCCGGAGCTAGAAAAGAAGATGCTAGGGTCGCCGGAGCTCATATCATGAAGCAATTATAAGGTTAGACTTTTCAATATTTTAACCTTATTTTTTCGTCTAATGACATTTAGCAATTCCTTCTTTTTAATGGGAACAGGAAGTGAGTACTCCCTCCCCCGTACCATAAAAAACGAATATACGACCGGATATGACATATTCTAATACTAAAAATTTGATTACCATCTAGCTGAACTTGGTTCTATATCAATATTTTTCACGGTGAAAATTCATCTAAATTCATATTTTACAATTGATCATTTGAGTTCATCCTGTACAGTAACAGATCTGGTGGGTATTTAGTTTACTTCTAGATTAAGGTAGGAAAAATAAAACGAAAATTAAAAAAAGTCTCTCATCCACTCGAGGTCGCTCTGCCGTTGCCGCTCGCCACAGCTCCACTGAGGCCGAGGCCGCTCACCGCCGCGCCGCCGAGGCTGAGGCCGCTCGGCTGGATCCTTTCGGCGCTCGTCGCTCCTCAATCCCCGCCGCGCCCTCGCTTCTCCGTCCTGCCGTCGCTGCTCCGCTGGATCCCTCGCTCTCTCCGCTCGCCGCTCCTCCACCTTCGCCCCTGCCACTCACCGAGGAAGCTGCGCTCCCCCACATTCGCCGCTCGTCGCTCCTCCACCTCCGCCGCTCGTTGCTTCCCCCACCTCACTGCCAGCTCTCGCTACTCCTTGTGGCCGGATTCGGTGGAGCTCCTGGCTGCCATAGCTCGCCGGAGCTCGAGAGGGTGGGCGATAGTAGCAGGCATGGAAGATGGCTCCGGTGACGGGAGAGAGTGGAGGAAGACGACGGCAGCGCCGTGCGAACTGCCGACGCGTGTCCAGCTGCCGCCCGCGCGAGCCGCGTCTATCACGATTTTGGTTGGAGCCGAGCCGACGCCTATCGCGATGAGTCCAAGCCGCAGGCCGCAGCTTAAAGTCAACCGTCGCTCTAATCTGCTATGGCGACGACGACAGCGGCTGCTGCTGCTGCTTCTGAAACGGCGGCGGCGCACTGTAAGGGCCCTGCTGCTCTCCTCGGACTTGAGCCCCCCCTACAGCTGGAGACGGCGCGTCGGCGCGAGGCCGCGAGGCGTGAGCGGCACGGCAGCAGCCGACAGGCAGGCGGGCAGCGGAGCGTCCGAGCGCGGCCGCGCGAGCCGCGAGCAGCAGGCCGGCAGCAGCGTGGCGCCGCGGGAGCACGCGAGCAGGAGATTTATAACCAGATGGATGCAAATCATTTGTTTGGTCTTAGTTGTAACCTCCAATGGAATCCCGATGAAATCCGGAAATATGTATTCATATGAGATCACTGTACCCAATCTGATAAGTAGAAATTACAATGTGCTCATTGACAACTGTTTACAACACCATATATTCACAGCATGCAAGGCCATTTGGTCCAGGTTTCAGAAGAAAAAGACAACCAAAACAATGCCCTTCAGGAGTAGTACAAGCTAATTTAGCTATGTTGGCCATATGCACTTCAAGTTCCTTATCGCAGTGGAGACTGGACAGACAATCAGAGTCTCCAGCTCCTCCATTGGCGCTAGCGCACTGCTAGCTTCCATTTCTCTTTTCCTGGAAAGATAACAGATGTGTAGTAAGTGACTGTTCGCAGTAATATTCAGCGAATTAGCACAGCAATTTCGAAGAGCTTTAGTGAAACAACAAATATTCAGAAATAGCTCCATCTCCCAAGTGGACAAAATATTTGCAGAAGGTTCAGACAGTCACTGTAGAGAAACCATCTTTGGTCGGTCGACTCAAATCCACAATAGTCTCGGTTCCATTAAAAATAAGAGAAAAATCTTTAGTCCCGGTTGTTGTTACCAACCGGGACTAAAAATCATCTTTAGTCCCGGTTGGTAACTCCAACCGGGACTAAAGTTCATTTTTAGTCCCGGTTGATTCCATGTCAGGCCGTGTCAGGGCCCTATGATCTTTAGTCCCGGTTAGTAACACCAACCGGGACTAAAAACCTATTTTTAGTCCCGGTTGGTGTTACTAATTGGGAATAAAAATTAAAACACACTATATAATTCATAGTACCGATCTTCTTTTCCCGTCCACACAACAAACTCCTCCCTCTATCTCTTTTTTTCCTCTCTAACTTCTTATCTCTTTCCTTATCTCTAACTCCCCTCCTCTCCTTCCTTTTTTCCTTCACCACAGTGCAGGCGGCCGGCGCGGAGGCGGCGACGCGGGGGACGGCGCGGAGGCTACCTGCGCGGCGGCGGCGGCGGGCGGCCGGCGCGGCGGCGCGGGAGGCCGCGTGGCGGCGGCGACACGGGGGGCCGGGCGGCGGCGACGCGGGGGGCCGCGCGGCGGCGGCGGCGGGCGGCCGGCGCGGCGGCGCCGGGGGCCGCGCGGAGGCGGCGGCTGCGGTGGGCGGCCGCTCGGCGGCGACCGGCGCGTCGCCGGCCCGCCGGCGCGGAGGGGAGGAGGGGAGGCGGCAGTGGCCGCCGGCCGGATTTTTTTTCTTTTTTTTTGAGATGTGAATCTGTGATGTATTTTTGTGTGAGATGTGAATCTGTGATGAATTTTTTAGAATCCTGTGATGTAATTTTTTTAAGAGTTTGTAATGTATTTGGAGATGATTTGTAGGATTTGGAGATGTTCTGTAATATGTGATGATTTGGATATGGGAGGGGATGGTGTAGAAAAAATATCTTTAGTCCCGGTTGGTGTTATCAACCGGGACTAAAGATGCTCCCATCTTTAGTCCCGGTTGGTAACACCAACCGAGACTAAAGATTGATTTTTAGTCCCAGTTATTTGAACCGGGACTAAAGATAGCGATCTTTAGTCCCGGATTCGTAGTCCCGGTTGGAAAACCGGGACTAAGGGGGGTTACGAATCGGGACTAAAAAGCATTTCTCCACCAGTGAGTGACTAATATGGTTATGTCGACAGAAACCTTCTGCAATTTCCAGTTGTGCTAGATTATTAAGAAACACTAATTTTACATCCAATCTATTATATACTAAAATTCCATTAAACTTTCTACAATCGCTCCCAAGACACCACGTGGTACCCCTACAAACACTCCTGTAATGCCACGTGGCAAATAAAACATCTAACCATTAATTTTCATTTAATTTGGTGGACCCATCATTTATTTTTATTTTTAACCATTGGATCAATCCTTATAAGAAAAACAAATCCCTCCACTTCCCTCCCCCCCATACGTCCCGTACCTACGTCCGTACCCCACAGTATGTACGCACATACATCTCCAATGTCTCTCCCGTTCATATATATTCAAATTTAAATAGCTAGCATTTTATCTATCTATCTATTACTCAAACGCTGCTATATATTACTCCAGAAGGGGAGAGATGTATTAAATTGGAGTACGCATTAAATTGGAGTATATACTAAAAGTCCAGTAAACTTTCTATAAACGCTGCTAAATCGTCATGTGACGACCTACAAAGCTAATAAACTGTCACGTGACACTCTAATAAATTAGAGAAATTCCTAAAAATTCTGATAAAAAAGCAAAACATCTAGCTCAGATATGTACGTACATGCATCTCCAATCCGTCTCTCCCCATATTATATATTCCTATTTAAATAGCTAGCGATTTATTTATCTATTATATACTAAAAGTCTATTAAAGTTCCTACAAACGCTTCTAAACCGCCATGTGGCATTCTACAAACGCTCATAAGCCGCCACATGACGCTCTAATAAATTAGAGAAATTCCTAAAAATTATGAGGAAAAAAAAACATCTAACCGTTGATTTTCATTAAATTTGGTATACCCATTATTTACTACCATTAGATTTGTCTTCAAGAAAAAATCCATCTCCAAAACCCAGGCTCAGCTGAGCCTGTAAGATGTACACATTACTTTTTTTTAAGAGAATGTTCGTGCGTACTCATGTACGTCCGCCCTTCCCCCACCACAATTCATTCCTCTCTTTCTGCTCTTATCAAAATCATACAACTAATTTTTATCCGCTTATATATTTTAATTATGTATGAATAAATTTAGACGTGAAGACCAAACTTCACTATAATTTAACTTTGAAAAGAAATATCATTTTGGGTTATATTTTCTGATTTTAGTGTGCCATTCAAGCAATAATAATAATAATAATAATAATAATAATAATAATAATAATAATAATGAAAAACTAGATTTTATCATCCTACATAACTTCATAATAATCAAATTAGATCTTCAATCATAAAAGTAAAATGAAAATTATGAGTAATGTTCCCCAATTATATTATTTATAAAGCAAAAGTTATGCTAAAAAATAGGCAACTATAATATTTAAATCATACAATTAATATTTGATCTGCTTATGTCTTTAGATTATTTTATATTTAAAGACTCATATCCACTATAATTCAAATTTAAAAAGAAATATGTCACTTTCGGGGTATAATTTTTCTAACTTTTGCATGCCATTCAAATAGTTATATAATTATTAAAGAAAAAATTATATATATTTTATCGTCCTATACAACTTCACAATAGTTAAATTAGATATATAATGATAAAAGTAAAATGAACCTAACTCTGAGTAATATTCTAAAAAATTATTCCCCCAATTCTAACATAATTAGATTGGTAGCTTTCATATTTTTAATATCAACTATGAATATACCTAAAACATTGCAACCCTAACAAATTATTATAATTATATGAGCATGTGCACTCTCCCCTTCGAATGTGTCTTCCTCTCCTCTCTCATTCAATGCCTTCGTCTTCTAATTTTTAACTAAGTAATAAAAATGACCATTAATTAGATAGCAAAATGATTATAATTCTTAAGTTGTATCTATTTTTTACTTATTTGAATTGTTGTTTTATTTACAATTAAATAAATAATTTAAGATCCATATTACCCATATTTCTTTTTAAAAAACACGTCATTTGAACATGGACACCTATCATGTGCGTGGTAACCAATAGCAAAAAGAACACAATATTATAAAATAATGAAAATAAATATTATATCAGAAGTACATCCTCTGGAGCGCACTTAAGGTGTCACATGTAACATTTTAAATAAAAATAAGATCTTAGAAATTGTATGGAAAGAAAAAAAATCTGCACTTAAGTGTCACATATAACGTTTTAAATAAAAATAAGATCTTAGAAATTGGATGGAAAGAAAAAAAATTCTAACTATCAGATTTCAGATTTAGGTGGATTCATTATTTTTAACCAATTGATATACTTTTAGAAAAGCCTTGAACAACACCATGTGTTACGTCTTAAAAATTGAAAGAAAAAATATTAGAAATTATGAGAAAAAAATCAGATCCCCTCCACTTTGCGTTCCCCACACGTGCACGCAACACAACACTACCCATCCCCTCCTCTCTCGACTTGAGTTGTCCACTTTACCCCTCCCTATTTTTTATGACGAGAAATTTAAAATATTAAAATATGCATATTTTTTTAATATACTTGTCTGATTTCTAAATCTAACTATTGTTGTCTTTGTAAAATCAAAGGTGTTTTTGATTATTATTCTGTGATGAACAATTGGCATCGGAGATTATTGGTTTTGTTATTTGGAATTTATTCACGAAGTGGTTTTGGAGATGATTGGATTTCACAGGTGTTGCTGGATTGGGTCCGGTCAGACCGGGCATGGGTTGCCGGTCAGACCGACGTGTATCGCGCGGTCAGACCGGCGCAGCCCGCGGTCTGACCGGCCGACTCTGTGTCGGTTTCGGTTTCGGGTTGTTCGTTTGGATATCCGTGATTATTTCATGATTATGGCTTCTAGATGGATACTATACGTATGTAATACTGTTGTTTGCTACTAATGAGTCAAGTTGGAGATAGCTTGGTCTCGGAATATGGTTTCTTTGTTTATTTCATGTGTAAGTGACTCGATGTCTCGGGAGAGTATTTGCGGTGATGGACCGGAGTCGGCTTGGGGATAAGACGATGTCCGTGGTGGTCAGAGATCATGCGGGATACTTAGGTTAGAGTTGATGCACGTGGTTGATGGAGATTCCATATGGCATACGATGGAGGTATTGTGTGCGTATGGAATGCGGAGTCGAATTTGGAAGGAGTCCAAATTTGGTATGATTGGTTATGTAAAGTTTGTGTCTTGTACTAGAGGGTTTCCTAAGGTGTTTAGGACTTCTAGTATGAGTTTGGTTCATGGCTTTAGGCTGCCTACCTCATGTATAAATAGAGAGGGAGCGTGAGGCTTCCCAGTATCGCTTTTGAGAGCAATTGAGTTGAGTTTGAAGTTAGGGTTTCGAGTTTAGTCGAAATTTTTGTAAGGAGTGCTGTTGGTGCACTTTGTAAACACAGAGAGAATCAATAAAGTCGTCATCCACTTTAAGAGTTCTTCGATTTGTGTTTCACCGGGTTTCGGCGGTCTAACCGACGACTCACCGGCGGTCAGACCGGCGGCAAGGCAACGGTCAGACCAGCGGCGGCAACAGGCACGGCAGGCGACTTCGGCGGTCGGACCGGTTGATCTATACCGGTAAGACCGACGGCATCTGAGCGGTCAGACCGGCAGGGCAACTTCGGTCAGACCGACTTCCGTCGATTTCGAGAGCAACTTTTATTTCCGCTAAAAGTTTTCGGTTTTTTGGGTATACCAACCATTCACCCCCCCTCTGGTTGGCTTAGTTATTGTGACTCGATCCTACAAGTGGTATCAGAGCCTTGTTTTCTTCATTGGATTTTTATCGATCTAGAGTTTTTGCCATGGCTACTCCTGTTAGGTTTTCAACTAAGCCTCATGTTTTCGATGGAACGGATTTTTCTCATTGGTATAGTAAGATGCAATCTTACATTATAGCTGAAGATTATGATATTTGGAGAAAAGTTTCTCATCCTTATGTGATTCCTGAAGTTATTAATACTGCTGCTGCAAAAACTGAGTTTTAACAAAATTGCAAAGCTCGCAATATTCTTTTGAGTGGGATTTCTCGTTCGGATTATGATCGTGTTGCGCATTTTCAAACTGCTCATGAGATTTGGATTGCTTTGAGTAACTTTCATCAAGGAACAAATAACATTAAAGAACTTCGTCGTGATATTTTCAAAAAGGAGTACATTAAATTTGAGATGAAACCTGGAGAAGTTTTGGATGACTATCTTTCTAGGTTTAATAAAATTTTGAGTGATCTTAGATCTGTTGATTCTTCTTATGATGCTAATTATCCACAATCTGAGATTTCTCGTCACTTTTTGAATGGTCTTGACATGTCTATTTGGGAGATGAAAGTTACATCTATTCAGGAGTGTTAACATGTCTACTTTGACTTTGTATTCGCTTTATACAAAATTAAAAACACATGAGATGAACGTTCTTTCTCGTAAAGTTGATTCTAAGTCGAGTGCTTTGGTTTCTTCTTCTTCTTTGGATGTTGATGCTTCCTCATCTAAGCCTTCTTTTCTTGCTATTTTTAATGCCACATCCAATGATCAACTAGAACAGATCGAGGATGAGGATTTGGCTTTGGTTGCTAACAGAATTGCTCGAGCTATGAATAATGCCAGGAACAAGAAAAGAGGTGGTCCAAGTCGTTGCTTTGAATGTGGTTCAATTGATCATCTTCGTTCGCATTGTTCTAAGCTTGGGAGAGGCAAAAGAGAAGACAAAGATGGTGAGAAGAACAATGATAACAAGCCGAAGGGTACATTCAAAGGAAGGAAGATCAAGGAGAATCTCAAGAAGGCTTTTGATCAAGTCTACGCCACGTTTGAGCCACTAAGCGATGTAGATGGTGATAGTGGAGATGAAGCTAAGGGAAAGAACATCTCCGGTGTTTGCTTCATGGCATGTGGTGATTCGGATTCAGAGTGTGAAAATAATAAGGTAAGTGCTTTTGAGAAAGCTATTAATATTTTAAGTGCAAAAAATAAGAAGTGTGAAAAGATGCATAGAAAATAGGAATTTATCATTGAATCTCTTAATTTTGAAATTGCTAGATTAAAATCTCTTATTTCTAATGATGATGATTGCAAAAGTTGTGAGGTTTTAATGAATGATGATAATGCTGCACATGATTTGAAAAATAGACCTTCTCTTGCTCTTAGTTTTGTTTTGCACACACACTTTGGATGAGTTGTTTTTAACTAAAAAGTTGTTGCAAAAATATCAAATTGCTTTTCATGCTAGTTTAATGTTTCACATGATTTCTGCTAAAAAGTTAAAACAACCTCATGATGTTTTGGATTGGTCAACATGTAATTTGAATAAGATGAAACTAAAAGATGCTTTAGGTCGTGTTGAGTACATGGAAGATGTTGTGAAAAACAATGAAGTGCTTTCTTGCCCCAAATGTCGTAAAAGCAAAGGTGTCATGGTAGATTGTGAAAATTGTGCTAATTTGGAAAAAAGGGTTTCTTATTTGAAAAATTCTTTGCTAAGATTTTCTGATGGTAAAAAGAACCTCAACATGATTTTAGATCAATCTAAAGTTAGCACACATAACCGTAGTTTAGGTTTTAATCCTTATGCTCATAATTCTAGACATCCTCCTGTTGTGTTAGGTGTTGGTGCTAGAAGTGGTGAGATTTTGGTTAAACCTGATGCTAATAAAACTGTGTTTAAATCTGCTGGTATCATGTCTACCTTGAGTGCATCTTCTTTAAAATTCAATATTGTGCATGCAAAACCTCCTGTTGTTGCTTGTGTTTCTAAGTCTTCTGATTCTACCAATGTGTCTAAACATCATGAAAAAAATACTTGTTCTTTTTGTGGCAAAGATGGACATATTGTTGGTTTTTGTTTCAGATTAGCTCATAAACAGAAAAAGGAGAGAGAGATTGCTTTTGCAAAATCAAAGTGGCAAAAATCTGGTTTTCCCTCGAGGAAACCGGTCAGACCGCAGTGGGTTCCGCGGTCAGACCGGCGACCGGTCAGACCAGCTACTGAACGGCGGTCAGACCGGGCACCGGTCAGACCGGCGGTACAGCAGCGGTCAGACCGGCCCCCGGTCAGACCGGCTGCACACCCTCGATCAGACCGGTCTCGGAGGAATTTTTCTGAAAATTCTCAAACTGTTTTTGCATGTGGATATATGCCTATTGGATCTTCTGGTCGTGTGTCTCAGTACTGGATTCCTAAATTTTTATTATCATCTAACCCCAGTACTGAGACTTCGACTTATACTTGTGTGTAGGCTTTGGTGGCAAGGAAGGAGAACGTGTGGCTCGTGGATTCCGGTTGTAGGGGGGACTCAAGTCTGAGGAGAGCAGCAGGGTCCTTACAATGCGCCGCCGCCGTTTCAAAAGCAGCTGCAGCCGCCGCCGCCATCGCCATAGCAGATTAGAGCGACGGTTGACTTCAAGCTGTGGCCTGCTTGAACTCGTCGCAATAGGCGTCGGCTCGGCTCCAACCAAAATCGCGATAGACGCAGCTTGCGTGGGGGCTGCTGGACACGTGTCGCCAGTTCGAACGGTGCCGCATGAGAAGCGTGGTGCGGCGCTGCCGCATAGAACTTTTTTCCTGGATCCTCCTTCCTGTCGTGGCAGCACCATGGCGAGACCGTCTTCCTGCTCGTGCAGCCATGGCCTCGCCCATAGATCAACGGGGTGAGTGATTTTGCCCTACCATTCGCCGCTTGAACTTCGCCGCGGTCCCACCACCATCGCCACCGCGTCGATGCCTGTACACACACCATGCATCTTCTTGCGTCCTGCTGCTGATGCAATTGGCATCTTGTCAACAGCTAGGGTACCCCAAGCTTCATCTACTTTACACTAGGCCATGAGACCTGGTGAAGATTTGGTTTGACCATCAGGTACACCGAACTGCTTGATGAAATGTCACTTGAGCATCCTATTATTATCGGGATCATATTAATTATAAAATGTCACCACCCTGAATATCCTCTTATACTACAGGATGCTCAGAAGGTTTGGGCAATGTACATCCTGTTCATTGCCATGTGAGGACCGAGGAGTGAAGCGTGTTCCAAATGTGATGGCTGCAGACACATATGATGCCTGCCCGGTAGCAAACCATTGTCAACGTGAGTCCTTTTATCTTCTCTGAACAGATTTTCTCCCATGATTTGTTTAGGATTTATACTTTTGTAGCCCGGTAGTTATCTATTGAATGTTTTCTTTTTCTTAAAGATGAATTATGTCCTTTGGGGATCTTGGGTTAAGTTTAGGTTGCTTTGTCTGACAATGCATGGGTAACGATTAGTAAAAAACTTAACTGGAGACAAGTTTGTTACTGTATAAGCATATTTATGAGCATAACTAAGATAGGAGACAACTATTGTTGATTTAATAATTTATTGTGGAACATTTTAGCAACAGATCTAGTAGTAACAAACAGTTGGGACTTGGCAGGTTTCACAATCTCTTTGATATTTCTGTAATTTTGGGTCTATGATAGATCTTGGTAGGATTATCTCTAGCAAAAATTTGTTCAGATTTCAATATTTTCATCCATTTTTTCAAACTTTACCCCAAATTTTCAAAATTTTAATTTATGTCTGTCGTTGTTGTTGTTGTTGTTGCTGCTGCTGCTGCTGCTGCTGCTGCTGCTGCTATTGTGCATTCCAAGAATGTGAATTCTTGAAGCATGCGTATATAAAATCAGCACCTCTACTCTTAACAAGTTATAGTGGCGGCTTGGAAAGAGAAAATTTCTATCTCCGCCCAATAAGTTAGTAACTAACTTGTGAAGAACACCCTCCATATGTGGGAAGCTTGGACACAGTCAAACTGTGCCAGATAATGTATGCACAATCAATTGCTTGTCTTTAATGTTAAATAAGGGAACAACCAAATAACCCTCCTTATCACCAATTGTCTTCTATGTGCATTTCAAACCATTTCAACTGACCACCCCCTCCAGGCTCATTTGGATAGGTCACGATTCTGATCCATTCTAACTTAAATCCTAATCAATAAAGAAATGACCTAGGACTTTGGACTGTCCAAAAAGCTTGCATTGGCTGGCCAGTCATTAGAGACATGCTTTGCGCTTTCTCACGTGAGATTGTCAACCATGGGCATTGTGGTGAACTAATAGAGGAGCCAAAGTAGGGGTGCAAGCTTAAGAGAGACAGATGGATGCACTAAACACTGTAGGGGAAAAATAACTAGTGATGTGATAGTTTACAGGTAGATGACATTGCTTGGTGTCAACACCTTCTATTATTTGCTCTTTACAGTAAGTAGGAAAGAGTCCAAATAAATTTCAAAATGTCATATTGGGCATTCTTAATTGTCAAGAGGATAGTAGAAGCATGTATATGCATGGTAATTTTCACGTGAGTGATTTGTTGATTGAAATCAAGAAAATGTCTTCATCTTCCTCTTTATGTGGTAAGTAGGTAAAATATCCTTTGTCCTGGACCACTATATGATCAGAACAATGCTCTCATCAACTTCCTTCTGATCAGGGTAAACCATGTCTGGGTTTGACCTAACAATCAAATAATGTTAATTATAATTGAGGAACCATATAGAACTAGAGAGAATTGACAAGCATTGAGTTTATACCTTTGTCTGAAAACCCTCATAATCCCTATTGCTTGTTGAAGGCTTGAATTTGGGAGTGACATACAATCGTAAATCTGTATGACCTCAAGTCTCGCTGGTAGAGTTGAGTTGGGGCGTTCTGACCCATTGCCATCCACAGTTTCACTATGTCCTGAAGTATCTGTACAGATGATTTGACTATGATTTGTTGACAACCAACATTCTTCTAGGCCTTTTATTGCCACAAGACCCTGACAACCCTTGATGGTAAGCCTCTTCAAAGCTACCATATTGTACAGTGATAGAGAGTTCAAGCTGAGACAATTGGAGATGGCAAGCTCCTGGAGGCGAGGGAAATCCTGTTGGCCTTCAGCACGCTGCCACTCATTCCACAATATCATCTCATCAAACAACAATGTCTGAAGAGCTGGGAATCGTTGTAGTGCTGCCCCGTCACCATAGAATTCATTTCCTACAGTTCTTACATGTCTCATCTCCCTGACCTCAAGATGCCTGAGGTGTGGAAGTTGTCCTAATGGTGGAAGAGAATCAGATGAAAAATCACTGATAATTACTGTCTCTAGTTGGTTAAAGGAGGGATGTCCAACCCACTTGGGATAACTGCAGCCCATGTACTTCTCAATTTCAATCCATTGGATTTTATTATGAGGTTCAAGGCTGTCAAGTACTTCCCTGTCAAATTCTTCCAAGGATTTCTCTTGTGGTTTAGAGTTATCCCCATAGCGTATGTGGCTGTTCCACTGCAAACACAATCGTGTAACATGCACTTTTTTTATCAGGTCCGCAACTCTTGCTTCACAAGTGCGCTCCCAATTAATATGCTCAAGGGGCGAAATCCTCAGTGGCCCATGCAGATTGTTCAGGTCTTTGAGTTCTGCCACTCCTGCTGTCATTGGAGTGAAGTGCACAATGAAAACAGGGAGTGTTTGCAGTTTAGTCAACTTTCCTATGCCCTCAGGTAAACTTTTGAACTTGCAGACTGGTATTGTAGAATCATTTTTTCCTAAGACATTATAATCAAGATGCCGCAAATTTTGTAATTGTCCTATATCTTTGGGAAGCTCAACTAGGAACCTGCAGCATCTCAGGTCAAGTGTTTGCAGATTGTGGAGGCTACATACCGCCTGAGGTAATCTTACAACATCTGTGCAAGAAAGACCAAGGTATCTTAGTTGCTTCAAGTTACCAACAGAGTGGGGCAGTTCAGATAGCCTGCAGCTGCCAAGTTCCAGCACTCGTAGAAAGCGCATATGAGGTTTTGTGAAGAAATCCCTTTTAAAGTGCAACATGATAGAATTACCAGTGGAGTTTACCTGTAAGAAATCATCATTTCTACCCTCTAAGCATAACAACAGTGATCGCAATGATTCTTGATTTCGTCCTCTGCTTGACCGTACTATTAAAGGAGTCTCCAGTGCTTTGGCCCAGAGGAAGGCTGAAAAGTGCCGGTCATATTTGCTTCCGATGATGTCAACCCTTGGACTGATGATGCTTGGTAGATCCTGGAGCTCCTGTTCTTGATTTTGATCCCTTATTACAAGCGACTTTGCCAGGTCATGGATAAGGTCATGCATTGTGAAATAGTAGCCAAGACCTCCAGCATGCTGTTGCTGAAAGAATGATCTTGCAACTAGTTCAGAGATGTATTTATGGCCTAATGATTCCATCCGATCTGAGTGTGTTGCCTGTAGATATCCATGGGCAACCCACATCCTCACAATATTTTCCTTATCAAACATGTGTCCTCTGGGAAACAGTGCACAATAGAGAAAACATGGTTTTATCTCAGCTGGTAAGTGAACATAGCTCACCTTCAATACATCAAGAACCCAGTTCTTCCCCTCGGTCAAGTTCCAAATATCGGAGGTAAGGATTTCATTCCATGTTTCCTCGTTGGTTTCAGAAGAAAGTAGGCCTCCAATCACCCTTATCGTCAGAGGAACACCGCTGCATTTCTCAACTATACCTCTACCAATGGTCTCAAGAGTTTCAGAGAGCTTGAGAGAATGGCATCCTTGCCTAATGCAGTGGCAGAACAATGCCCAACTTGCTGCAAGATTCAGGCCATCCAAATTAACTTGTGGCAACCTGCTCATGATCTGTGCAACGTTTTGATTCCTTGTGGTTGTCACAATACAGCTTCCTCTACCTCCATGGTCTAGAGGCTGCCGCAATTCATCCCACTGGAGCAAATTTATAATCCATATATCATCAAGGACGATCAAAAATCTCTTTCCTGAAACAATATGCTGTAGCTTATTCTGAAGCGCTTCCAGCTCAGTCAGACCACAAGCTTCTCTGGTAATAGATTCAATAATGGCTTTCGTTGTCCTTGTCACATCATAAACTTCTGATACCCAAGCCCAAGCTCTTATCTGAAAGTGGTCTTTCACCTGTTCATCGTTGTAGATGAGCTTTGCTAGTGTAGTTTTCCCCATGCCTCCCATTGCCACTATGGAGAACACCTGTAAGTTGTTGTCAGTACCATTGTCATTATTCAGAAGGCTGTCAAGTAACTTATTTTTCTCTCCATCTCTTCCAAAGGTCCCTGTCTCACTAGCTAGAGAACTCGAAGCACGCATATTGCTGGTGGTGCTTACTCTGATTCTCCCATCACCCTCTCGCAGCGAGAGGCTTTCACGAAAACTGTTAATGGATTTAAGTCTATTTCTGACCTTGCTGATTTTGTCAAGCATATCTGTATCTAGGGATTCTTCATGATCATGCACTGGAGAATTTACAGTATCAAGTACCTCAAACTTCCTTTTGAGATCAGCATGTTCATCGGTGTTCGTCTCTGCTTCAGGCTGGACTATCTTGTAGGACAACTCATCGATGATATCCTCCAAATCGTATGCGACTTGCCTGAGCTCATATAGCCACATATTCACATGCAGATCTTCTATCTCCCTCCGATCCGCATCAGCTAGCACAGCTCGAATTCTACAAAGTATGACTTTCATCTCATCGAATTCAGATGCAGTAGCTGATAATTTTTTAGGATCACAAGAAGAGCAAGATGGTATTTGGACTGAAGTATATACTTTGGCCAAAAAGCCAGCAAGAGTGGACAGGATCGAGGACGCCATGGCCGATGAAGGATGCTCCGGTGAGCCAAAATATGTACAAATATTTTGTGTTCTGGAATCGGTGGTTTGGTTGGCTGATGAGTGATGAGCAAGTATGCAACCTCCGTTTACAATACATGATACCTGCTTGGGGATACGTCAGATTGCAATAAAACTAGGGGTATATGTCACTATCGCTGCTATATTTTTCTTGAATGCTTGTATAGAAGGAGAAGAGGACAACAGTCTATATATCTATTATATTATTTGTGTTATAAATAAAGTAAAAAATATTAAGTCAACATGTCCGCGAGTAAGGTTTAAAAACTACCTTGTTATTAATTGAAGAAAAAGATTGCCATCAATAATAACGTGTCTAACTTATGACTGTGATGGCCCAAATAATTTAAGACAAAAAAAAATAGCTAGTGGACGAAGACATGCATCTTGCTGTGGACAGAAGAGGCCCAGCTGCCGCCACTGACGGCGGCGGCGCCTATCCCCAATGGTGCTGTGTAATTAGCCTTCTTGTACATGTATAGCTAGTAATTCCTCTGTTTCACAATGTAAGTCATTCTAGTACTTCACACATTTATATTGATATTAATGAATCTAGATGTTTTAATGAATCTAGATTCATTAAGATCAATATGAATGTGGGAAGTGCTAGAATGACAAACATCTAGATTCATTAAGATCAATATGAATGTGAGAAGTACTAGAATGACAAACATCTAGATTCATTAAGATCAATATAAATGTGGGAATTTCTAGAATAACTTACATTGTGAAGATTCATTAAGATCAATATGAATGTGAAAAGTGCTAGAATGACTTACATTGTGAAACGGAGGGAGTAGCAAATTAATCATGTTAACTTAGTAACACGCTTTTACTGTTGAGAAAATAAGCTTGCCAAATAAAATTGACAGGTCTCGTGAAAGACAATTGAACTGAATGCATAACATGAACCTCCGATGCAAAATAAACTTTTTGTGTTGAAAGTAAAACACAGTGCATTGCAACTAGCCTTTGTACTTCATTGCTAGATCAGGATGCGCCACATTTTGCCTAGTTGTGCCTATTTCTGTTGTTGGAACTTGGAACTGGCACCATCTTCATGTCCAAAAGCCTCTTCCTATGTACTCTACTAAAAACAGTGATATACTGATAGGAAAGATTTTATTGTTGCACGAACAAACCAGAAACTAAGACACATAAGTTCACATAACCATCATCCTAATACATAAAAAAAATGTCTGCAAAAAGTTTTACTCTGTTTTGGGAGCTTGATATGCAAACAACTATAAGCTGGATACATGGTCTTAAAAAAAAAACTATAAGCTGGATAGGAATTAAGCTCAAGCTCCTTAGGCATGAGCCACTAATACTAATGGAACTTGGAAGCAATAATTTTCGACCTCTACACCCAAAGGTATGTGTAGCCGCTCCTTTGATCAGAATTTTTGTCATGCATCTAAATCTGTCACTGCCATAGCCAGGGTATGATTTGCTCAGGAACTCTGTTAGAGTTTGTGTCGAATATATGTACGCAGTCGGTTACAGTTTAGGGCTTGGAGTTGTAATAGGTATTAGGACTAGAGTATGAGTCGGACTCTATCCTAGAATCTCTCATAAATAGAGGGGCATGCCTGTTGTAACCGCATGGCGACATAGCATAGCGAGAGGGAGCGGCTGCCGGCGGCGACCGGCCGTGAGTCGTTGTAACTCTGATACGCTGTATATGCTGGATCGGGGAGGAGCGCCCGTAATCGGTGTCCCGGAGATGTAGGCCTCGGCTGAACTCCGTTATCAAATATCGTGCCTCGGTGTCGTCATCATGTTTGGATCTCCTATGGTGTTTTCTTTCGCGTTTGGTGCTCCATGTCGATTTCGGGGCCGGTTTTATAACAAGTGGTATCAAAGCCTGCGGGAGATCCATGGTAGAGGTACGAGGGAGGTGCTCCACGCCGTGACGACTACACAGGGTGTCCAGGGACGGACATGGACGCAAGGTGGAGCACGGCGGCGATCAACGGAATTTAATCGGTGGAATCGGACACTTCAGGCGGCGGTCTGAACCGTTCGATGGCTGCAACCAACAGGGAGATGACCAGACGTGGTGCTCAGGTTGATGGCGGCAAAAGCGATTGGTGATCCAATCGGTGGGTCGGACACTTCGAGCGGGTGGCTCGGACTTTCCGTTGAGCTACTCTCAATAGGGAGACGTGGGGCCCCACGCTCGGGTTGACTGAAGCTGGAGGCGATCGGCGTTCTCGATCGGTCGGTCGAACACTCTAAGCGGGGTGGCCTAGGCCTTTCGATGAGCTGCGTTCGACAGGGAGATGGCTAGACGTAGCACTCGGGTCGTTCGGCGGCTGGGAAGACGGCATGTGACTTGTCGGCTTCATCTCTCGACTAGATTGATGGCGTTCAATCGGAAGTCGGAGCGGGTGGATCCTACGAGCTGTTTTACTGCATGAAGGATTGCTACTTAGCGGCGTACATGCGATGGATGGCAGAACAGAGAAGCGTCAGCATAGAATCAATACATATTGGCGGCGGAAGTTGTTGATGATGTCGGTGGTCGTGCTGTGTGTGTTTGCTCTGGAAACCAGGATGTCGCTGGGATACGTGAAGCTTGGAGGTCAGGGTCGCGGTGGTGTGCACGATTTCGTGTTGAGGCCATGCCGACGATGGAGACAGAAGCGGCGCTGGTAGTAGCAGACCCGGTTTGGGTTCATGCAGGACTCGACTCGGAGTGGGCCGTGGTAGAAAAGGAGTTGAGCACGAGTTCGGCTTCAATACACACGATAAGAAGAGATCGAGAAGGATACCACGTCGGACACGAAAGGGGATCGGAGGAGAATTCGATTTGGAAATAGAATCAGGCTCAATTTGTCCGTGTAAATCAGCAAGAGGAATCCACGGGATTGCAGAGATTGCAATCGAATCAAACAACCAAAGCAATGAAGAGATCGGACTCGATTTCTTGAGCGGCGGTTGTTTGGGCGACGAACGTCGGGCGGCAGAAGCATGGCTTGGTGTAGTCATCGTGCAGGTGCTGGCGAGTTCGACGCGGGCCGGCTCCAGGAGGAGGCGGCGGACACCGACGACAGGGGCGGTGCGGCTCATGCGTCGGGGAGCTGCCCCGTGGGCGTCGGCATCCTCATCCGGCGGGAAGCCCACGGCAGCAGCGGCGGCGCTCTCACTGGCAGAGGCCCCAGGGAGGCGGCGCAAGGGGAGACCAGCTCCTGTGCACGGCGACGTCTTCCAGAAGGGCGGCGACATTGAGGGAGAGAAGGAGGCGGCGGCAGTAACGGCCACCGGCGGTGACTTCCTCGAGGGCGCGGAGGAGCGGTGAGGCGTGGCGGCTCTGGTGCTCGGTGGTCGGTAGGAAGCAGCAGCGCGGCAGGGGCGCTACAGGCGCTGGGCAGCGGCGCGGTTGGGTCCGAGGAAAGCGAGCGAAGGAGCGAGGAGGAAGAAAGGGGATCGATCGTTTTCGATCTGTTTCCTGTTTTTCCTCGTTAACTGGTTTCTGACCAAGGAGAGAAAACCGAGCGGTTTATTTTCTTTTGGGGAAAAAAAAAAGATCGGTTCGTTGATCCGGTTGGTTCAAACACCAGGGCTGTTGAGCTGTTGACTAGTCTTTGACCGTAATGAGATTTGGTTGGCCTGATTCACTAATGGCTTTACGTGGAGACTGAGGCTACAGGTAACTTGATGGTGCATAGGGACTTGGTTTAAAGAAACATGCTATGCGGAGAGAAGCTCCTACAGCAAGATATCAGTAGCATGTTAAGTCAAAAGTGTTGGCTCTGCTAAAAGACATCACAGTGGTGGTTTGACTTGTCAAGCAGGTGTACAGGTGAAGGTCCCGGGCAACAGCGGGTGAAAATCGTTGAGGGCATCAACGGGCTATTTGGCAGTACAGGATATATCCAGGATCTGCGGGGATTGCATGATGGGGATATATGGAATCTACGTCACTGAAGGAGAAGAGTAAACGCTATGGTGGTAATTTCTTCAGGTGATTCAAGGCAACACTGAATTTTCTCAGATTATCAGGAATGCAGTCTACGGATGCGGGAAAGCATGGATGTTGGATTTATTAGCTTGGTTCATAAAACGACAAGGAAGAAAGGGTTCTCTTCATATCTGGTGAGTTTAGTTTGTCTATTTGGTGATGACATCAGTTATCTGGCCATGGATTAGATCAAGTCAAATTTAAGACGGTAGATGAAGTTGAACATGGTCTTCGGGGAGTATATGATGTGACAGCTAGGAAGAATTCAATTCACTTGGCAAGATGACTGTGGTGATATGAGAGAAGGTGGAGCATTGTTGCAAGTGGAGTCAAGAGGAGGAAGTTACAGGGACAGCAGAGTCTCTTGTTTACGGTGAGCCTGGTGGAGGCTTGTCGGGGCGGCTCGGTGTGAGCGGCGAAAAGGAACCAACTCAAGTCCTGGTGCATGGAGGTTCGAGCAAGGAACAAATTCAGGTTGGCATGGCATATTCGCCAAGGTGGAGTTTGTTAGAGTTTGTGTCGAATATGTGTACGTAGTCGGTTACAGTTTAGGGCTTGGAGTTATAATAGGTATTAGGACTAGAGTATGAGTCGGACTCTATCCTAGGATCTCTCATAAATAGAGGGGCGTGCCTGTTGTAACCGCATGGCGACATAGCATAGCGAGAGGGAGCGGCTGCCGGCGGTGACCGGCCGTGAGTCGTTATAACTCTGATACGCTGTATATGCTGAATCGGGGAGGAGCGCCTGTAATAAGTGCCCCGGAGATGTAGGCCTCGGCTGAACTCCGTTATCAAATATCGTGCCTCGGGGTCGTTATCATGTTTGGATCTCCTATGGCGTTTTCTTCCGCGTTTGGTGCTCGATGTCGATTTCGGGGCCAGTTTTATAACAAACTCTTCCTCCCATCATGGTAATTGTTCTATAAAAGAACATAGTACATGATTGAAAAATACTACATCGTCAAGTATAAAAAAGGAACGTAATCAGAGTAAAGTATTTCATGTTCTAATACAAAAATGCAAAACGTAACTAGAATGGTATTATTCTCACCAGACTATCATTTATTACCAACTTTTGTTGAAGGACCACATCTAGATCTTCTTGAGACCTGCCATTTGCTTTTGCATTATTTGAAAAATAACTAGGTGGTGGTTCCGAAACATGTCGATGCACTTGAGATATGGGGTGCATATTCGGTGGCGTCGTGCCTCTCCAGTTGCCTTCTGCCGTGTACATATTAAGCTGCTGCCCCATGTATTGTGCTAAAAAATGAGAAAAAAAAACGTGTGATTGAGTTTTATAGAACTAATTATAGAGTATCATATTATGATCGAATCCTAGAGATAGAATTGAATTAAGGAAGTGACATATATGATGAAGACATACATACAAAATAAATAAATACCTGTGCCCATATCTAGAACTCCAAATGCTTGGATGTGATGATCAGGTGGATGATTTTGCATGCCTTTAACTAGAAGAGCACTGCTCACTGTTTGAGTGTTGCTTTGCATGCAACAAGCTGTTGCTGCAGCAGGCTGCTGGGGCAGTGCATTGATCAGGTCACAAGGCTGCATCACATTGGGAGGCAATAGCTTCTTGATGATGTTTGCGTAATGATGATCGTAAATGCTACTATGTCCATGATAATTGACTTGTGTGAATCTCTGGGCTAGGTTATTATATTCCTTGTAAATAGGTTTGTTGCTGTGCGGTTCTGATAATCTCTCAACTTGTTGATGGTGCATGTTGTAGAGTTGTGACAATATCTGGTTTGGCTGGTAATGCTGTATATGTTGCTGGGGTAAGTTGGTGGTGATAACCTGATGGACATCAGGGGCTAATTGAGTATGTAGAGCCCTCGGATGAATAATCTGTTGTAGGAGAGCTGGAGTTTGTTTTGTTTGAATGGAACTTGCTGTTGTTGAATCTGTTGAGGTACTTTGATCAACATGTGAGGTTTGTCGTTTAAGAGAAAGACGATATTTCTGCAATTCACGAAACGGTCAGTGATCAAATAATCAACGATTCATAACAATTCAACAAAATAAGAAGGGAAGGATGTCTCTTTTCTCAATTAGGTGAAAAAAGTTTGATTTAATTACCTGAAGACGGCTAGAAATGTTCTGTAGTGTTAGGCCTGTCTCATTCATTGACTTGAGCCTTTTAAGTAATTTTGTGGGCACCACCTCTAATCAAATAATAAGAAATAGTTCATTATTTACTTTAATGACTAATAATTGGTATCAGCATTAGTACTAGCTGTATATAAAGCAGCTAAGCAAAGAAGAATCGTCACACTAATGAGGACTTGGAACAATTTAACACGAATAATTACTGAGATCTTTTATATGAAGTGCTCTCCACATAAGGTGGTTTACAGTTTAATTACTCCCTTAAGCTTATCAAAAGTCTTGATCGTTGATATCCTTTCTAAACTTAATCACATGACTGAACAAATTAGGGTTCTAATTAACTGTAAAATTCTAACACTATAATTTTTTTAACCACGTCCTAACAATTTAGGGATCTAATAGGAAAAGAATCGGGAGTCTATTAGAATAATTATTATTTTGTTTGTAATCTAATTCAATAAATACAAAGGTAAATTATGTAAAATCAATTAATCTCTATTAATTGGACACTTTCTAAAAGCTCACATGTTAACCAGAAAGATTTGACCATAGATTAGTTGGCTCAAATTATTATAGTCATTGATTGAATTAAAAATACATATTAAACAAAAAAATTCATCGGAGATACCGTGATGGTTTAGTTTTTTATCCAATTATGCAACATAAAGCAGTTGAATCTTATACGATTATCCAATTGAATTTGAATGTAACCGGATAATCATGCAGAAAACAGAATACATAGGAAGTCCAACCTTATGTCTAAGGGTCCGGTCTCTTCGGGAGAAGTTAAAGAATTCTGAGAATCTTTTATTTCATTTTTTGGTTTCTATAACTATATCTTCTCAGAATCTGTATCAAAAACTGAATTGTTTGGGGGAGTTTTAAATTCTGGAAAAAGCTGCAGCAGCCCTAAGATAGCAAGCTGGCAAACTATGTCCTTAGAGTGCTAAGCCAATTAATTGATGCAAAACCAGATCTTTGGTCTAAAGAAGCAACGCCGCAAACTATTTCTTTGTTTCATTTTTCCCAAAAATATATGTTATCCAAAATTCTGTTTCATTTTTCCCAAAATTATATGTTATCCAAAATTCAAAAATTAATAAATACAAAGTGTACGGTTTTATTTATGTAAAATTTAAATTATTAGTAAGGTGCAATATGGACTCGCTACAATTCAGACAAATAACCAATGTATTGAGCATATAATTAAAATTTTAACATCTATAATAATATTAACAAAAAGTAGCACGTGCAACACTAAATAGACCTTTGAGAGAGTTTGTACGCTATCCAAAAATCATGCCATTGATTCGATGGTATAATCATGACCATATATCATATTTAGAGTTTGGTGCTAAATGAATAGAACATTCAATAAGAATTCAAGTTTTACTGAACATTTTTGGATAAAATAAAATCCATATCAATGAGAAAATATTAATTATTAATTCTTAATTTTGAAACTATTAAAATTATAAATATATCCTCCAAAGTCCAAACCAACTGCAACTCTATGTTTATTAATTTTTGAATTTCAAATTATTAAATTATGGAGCATACTAAAATTGAAACTCCAACTCATATGCAATTATCCAGTAAAAAAAATCTCAAAATACAACTAGTTACTAATTAATTCCAAAATATTAGTCACAAAAATTTAATATTTTATTTAATTTAAAGTACTACCTCCTTCCTTAAATATATCACATTGGTTAGTTCAAAATCATACAAATAAACATGGAGGGAGTAATAAGTAATAACGGACACAAACTTTTTCTTAGTCTAATCCATTATTATTCGGAATATAACCAACCTATTCAACGTATGATTAAATTTTTAATTTTTTTATTATTAAGGGAAAATTGCAAAAACCACCCCGAAAGTCACTTGAATTTTGATATTCCATCCCGTAAGTCATTTTATTGCAAATACCCACCCGCTACTAAGTTTTGTTGCAAAAACCACCCCAATGCGCACGTGTTTAACCAAATCAATTCGTTATTGCTGATGTAGGGTTACCACAGGTTAAGCTAACCAAATCAATCTTGTCCAAGTGTTTGCATTAGACTTATTTTCTATATTTGATTTTTTTTTCATATAGCGAAACTCATTGCGACAATGTTTAAGCTCTTGTCAACAATTTTATTCGTGGAATCTCACAAAAAAATGTATGAAGAATACTATAGAAGTATTTAGTTTTTGTAAAGACCATATTGATGGCTCACATTATATTAAAAACATGTTGATTCGGTTGAGCATGTGTTTACTGGGGTGGTTTTTGCAACAAAATTAAGTAGGTAGATGGACATTTGCAACAAAATAATTTATGGGGTGGAATGTCAAACTTCAGGTGATTTATGGGGTGATTTTTGCAATTTTCCCTATTATTAATGCTAATAACGCGTGCAACACATGGGTTTTTGGCGACAAGTAGTGAAAGAGAGTCAAAAGTATTTTTATTAAAAAATATATATTTTTGAATATTAAACTCTGGGTGTGTGAATAATGGTATATAAATATTTGAAATTTCTGTAAGCATTCAAAATCAAAATTTTGTGAGAAGAATATCGGTATATGTATTGACGTCAAACTTAAAACAACGTGGCTTGCTCATCAATGTTACCAAATGCATATGTATGCATACGGAAGTACCAATTAAATGTACGTATACTGAAGAGATAAACAATAAAGGTTTTCATTACTTCCTGAGCGAGAGAGCTCCTCCTTGTACGCTTCACTGAATTTGGCATTCTGCTGCATGGTCCAGACGAACCTCGGCTTCCTCGGCTGATTCTGGGCAGCAGGTTGCTCTTGTGCAGCTTCTCCCTGTACTGTGCTAACCTGCTTGGCCGTCGTCTCCCAGCATTGATTCCTCCGGTTGGTCGCCCTGTTTCCTGACGACGAGCTCGCCGTGGTTGTCGAGCCGTTGCTGTCACCGTGCAGTGACGCCGCCGGCAGCATGGTAGATGGGCTGAAGTGCCCATGTTCTTCCTCCGTGCGTGCAGCAGCTGGATTGATCTGGTGGTCGTTGTTGCAGCTTGGCATACTTACACAACTGTAGTTGTTGCCTCCATTATTCCTCACTACTGGGAACGAGAAAGTGGGAAAAATAAGATGTAGTTTAGCGAGAAAATTAACCGAAATCTTGTGCCACATCAGCAGAAAAGAAATTAACTAAAGGAAATAATCTTGCACTCGTAGCAACCAGCAAATTAACAACTATCTAACAAATAAATCTTACAATATTTTTTTTTCGAAAGATTTTAAAATATAACCAACTATACTGCGTAAATTGTAACCTCTATATACAACTTGTACATAAATAGTCGAAAACACACACGATGCAATTGACCAGCGGCGCACACCCCTCTAAAACTATAAAAAACATTTTTTCATAGCGTCATCCTTTTATTTTTGCTGGCGGGTTTGATGAAAGTACGCTTGTGAAAATAATTGAGAGGGATCCCAGTTACCAACCGTTCATTGGCAGCCACTTAATAGATCCACCTGTAAAAATAGAGATATTTTTTCAAGCATAAGCAAACCGTCAGCTATCACTAAAAAGCACCGCCCTTAAAAACCTCCGCCTCATAAAAAATCGGCCACGGTGCATTAAAAAACACAGGCAGCAAAAATCCTCAGATCCACCCTCTCCTCCCTCACCAGCGCACCTCCACCTCACTCCTATGCTCCTCCATCCCCACTGGCAGCAGGTCACGCGGTGGTGACTTGCGTAGGCTGCATCGGCTCCGGCAAAGGGGAGGGGGTGGCGGCGGTGACCGGCAGCGGCGACTCCCACGCGCGGGCGACAGATCCGGCAATGCGGGGACTCCCGCGGGCTATGAATCCGGTGGCGGCAGACGGACTCGGCGGATTGGAGCGGCAGCGGCGGACGGGCTCAGCGGAGTTGGGTGGCGTATGGGAGCCTAGCTCCTCCTCTCCAAATTCAGAGTGGGGTGGCGCAGGGAGTCTCTTCTTCCGGACTTTGCGGCGGCGGCAAAGGGGAGGGGTGGCAGCGGCAACTCGCGCAGGAGGCGAACCAACGGCATGGACTCCTGCAGGGGACTGATTTGGTGGCGGCAGCCGGGCTCCGCAGAGTGAGGTAGAGCAGGGGAGTCTAGCTCCTCTCCTCTCTAGATCCGGAGTGGGTGGCGCAGGAGAGCCTCCCCTCTTCGGGCTCGGCGGCGGTGTTCGACGGTGGCAAGGGAGCCGCCGTGGCGGGGTTCGGCGGTGGGCGGTGCATGCGGCTGTGGTGGCCAACGGCGCCGATTTTCAATTTCTTTTAGCCCCCAAAATGTTTTCTTTTACCCCCAAAATTTTTTTCACTTGTGATCCTTTTAACTTGTCGTTAGTGAACATGGTATTTTTTTGCTAACGATTGTCTTAACATGCTGCCTGTGAAACTCAAATTTCACTAGCGGCTGGCTGGCCACTAGTGAAAATACATTATGCATTATTTTCACTGGCCTTAGTTCGCTGGCGCACCGCCGGCCGCTAGCGAAAATCTATTTTGGTCTCGATAGCTTTTCTAAAAGAAAAAAAACGAAGATGTATAATTCAAGCAATTCTGAATTTAATTAAAGTCCTAAGTGAACCCTAACTTGAACGGTAAACGCGTCGAAAAATATACATACCGACCAATTTCAGTCCTTTCTCCGTGCATAAAAGCTCCATACGCTTGAGCTTTAAGCTGCCGAACGTACCGCCACCACGAAGTCGAATTCTCTCCATCGCTCTAGCAGCAGCGCCGACGCAGCTTCCATATCCGAGCAAACCGTCGCTACAACCAGCAGCGTACGTATATGAGCAGAGTGAGAAAGCAATCTCCAACCTAACTACAGTATTACTCCCCGTTTTATAATCTCAATATCATGTTATAATCGCTTTAACTTTTTTCTAATCAATCTTTTTTATATTTAATCAAATTTATAGAAAATTAGTAAAATTACAACAAGTCAACAATGAACTAGTTTTCTGGTGAAAAAAAAACAATGAACTAGTTTTATTAAATATAAAATTGAATATGTCTTGATAGTATGTTTGTTTTGTGCTAAAAAATATTAATATATTTTTTATAAACTTAATTAAACATAAAACTATTTAATTAGGAAAAGTCAAAACGACTTGTACGTAAGATAAAGAGTAAAGTGTACGGGTGGTACTTAAACTTGTATAGGTGTGTCATATAAGTGCTAGAATTTGTCATAGTGTGTCATCTAGGTCCCAAATCATCACAACCCCTTCAAGATTCTACGTGGCGTTGATGTGGCATGCCACACGGACATGACGTGACATTATTTTGACTGACAAATGGGACCCATATAATTTTTTCCTTATTTTTTTTCTTCTTTTTTCCCCTTTATTCTCCTTTGTCTGTGACCCGAGCAGAAGAAGAAAGGAAAAAAAGAAGAATGAGAAGAAAACGGAAAACAAAAAGAAAAAAAAAGAAGAAAAAAAAAGGACACGTCACGTTCATGTGGCATGCATCAGCGTCTATCGTAACGGAGGGAAGAGAAGGGCCTACCTCATAGCGTCGGTTACGGGGTAATGTCTTGCTCTTGGGCTAATAATAAGCAGATAAATTAACCTGAGGTTAAATGGTATTGGAGATTGAATATATCCGTGCATGAGAAGCGCGTAAATGTAAATTCTACCGGATAAACAAAGGGAGACACACAGATAATCCGGCCAACTTTGTTTCTTAATTTGCAGTTAAGCAGGTCCACCAAATTGCATCCGGTGGATGGCAAGTTAGTCGGATCTAGCGCGCGCGTAACCGTAACGCGTCGCTCTACGGACTGCGGTGCGCACTATATAAGTATATATTCAAACCGAAATGACGGTTCCGTGATAGAGAAAAACGGTAGTAAACCATCAGAAAACATTTCTAACAATATTATTACTTGTCTGTTTCTAACAATATTATTACTTGTCTGAAGTATAATTTCTCAAAATTTTAAATTTGAAAACGTAGGATGTAGTGGAAGCGAAACGAATTTAATTATGTGAAACAAATATAAATAATTAAGAGTGAAATAAGTTCATGACCGGTCTTTAACCTTGTGAGGTGGTGTCCCTTAAATCCATAAACTTAAAAATTACATGTTTAGATCCGTGAACTTGCTTTAATGTGCCACCCCCGATCCAATTGCCTTTTGACCACGTTTGACCGCCAACGTGGCACACCACGGAAGCAATTTTTTTACACTTAGCCCCCTCCACATCGCAGCGTGTCGCATATACCTTCTTGTAGCTATAGTGAGTTAGTGACACCTGAATCCAAAAAAATCCCCAAATCCTTCTTCCATCTCATTCTTCTCCTTGCACATATAGAAAATGTGGCCCTAGTTAGCACTTGTCATTGTTCTGCGCTCCGCTATAGTCTTATCTTGCACAATGGGCACTTAATCAACAATGTCTTCTTTCGGCAATTGCAAGACAAGGACGAGCTTGGAGAATCCATGCAGACGCCGAGCATGCAAGCCACACCACGTCGCCACCCACCGCTAATCAAGCCGCACTGCGCCACTGCTAATCTCGTCACATTGTACCGCCTCCTGCCGCTAATCTTGTCGTTTAGGCCGCCACAACTTTTACCTTCCGCTGCCTCCCGCTGCTAACCTCACCGTTGAAATCCTACCCGATTTAGGGATTTTTGGGGGATTTGGGTTGGAATGCATTGGTCAGGACAAGTAATG
Source organism: Oryza meridionalis (assembly GCA_000338895.3). Taxonomy (NCBI): domain Eukaryota; kingdom Viridiplantae; phylum Streptophyta; class Magnoliopsida; order Poales; family Poaceae; genus Oryza; species Oryza meridionalis. The sequence goes on from ALNW03000001.1 coordinate 657,904, forward strand.
TGAGGAAGTATATGCAGAAGGGGTTGAGTGTAAAAGGGTTGCCTGCATGGCGTGCCATGTTGGCTATCAAATGCAATCAAAGGACGATTGGACCGGGGGTGGTACATTACACCAAGTTCACAGATCTAAATGTGCAACTTTCAAGTTCACGGACTAAAGTGACACCACCACACAAGTTTAGAGACCGGCCATGTATTTCACTCAATAATATGTATGCGTCCTGAGGTGGTCGGTGAGTGCGTGACGGTATTCTTGACGATGGCGCAAGGTGCTCGACCCGAGTTGAGCATCATGGCATACACGCCCTCCTAACCCCATGTCTAGCCTCACGTGCACCCATGGTACTACTCACCTTATCATCGAGCAGACATATAGTCATAGCCGAGGCGTGCATAGTACATCCGAAATCTGGAAGAGAAAAGCACACACCTAAGTTGGTTGGACGCGTGATCATGCGCACGAGAGGTGGCGGCATGCGTCATACTAGACTTCGCCAGTGGCCACTGGTCTACGTGGCTCAATTTCAGGATCGGCTTGCATCGTCCACATGTCTTGACGGTCCAAAAGGTGGCTTAGTGTTAGTGCAGGAGGAGGGGCCCTACCATATGCTCTGTTGTCAGAACTGCCAGAGTCAGACTCAACCTCATTAACAATGGTGACTCGAGCTTCTTTTGGACCTTCCATGCACGAGACAAGACACAGGATCATCGTAACTCTCATACATGGCACGACACTATATCGAGGTGTTGTAGTCAGCACATCAAGATCCGGGTAACCGGGTATTCTACTATGTGGGCTTAAAGCTATGATCTCACAGCTTAACCTGATCAAACAAGTAAACACACACTAGAATTTACCCGTGTTTATGTCTCCCAAAGATAATAGCACTACTTCTGCTGATCCATTGTCTGGATGAAAAGGATTATATGGATATAGTGGGTGCTCGGCGGACATGCCTATGCACCTCTGTCTATCCAAAATGTCTAGGTCTAGTGTTTCTAGTGCTTTTTAAGGCTCACAATGTCTCAAACCCATTGTCTATGAGGTCTTATCAACTTATATACCCCTAAACCTATCTAACCATCGTGGGAGCCCTGGTAAGGCGATGTACACATGCATCATTACATGAATAATAGTTGTTGTCATGTCGTCTGTCTCCCGATCATTCTTCTCCATCCTAACACACAATACCACCTTGACCTTATAACCGATACGACCATACCTAGTTTATGGCAAAACGAGGCGACTAGAGAGATGGACTACATACCTAGCTCACCGAATCACTCACACAAATGCTCTTGAATGGCCATGAGCACGCATGATTATGTAGAATGACTAGGCGTGCAAGAACATGTCACGCCTGCACCAAGTTGTTAGGATGTGGGCCTGGTGTGTCCCTTCTCCGAGGGCCCTAGACACCGCCTCTCCCTGTCACGGGCACACTACCACATGTCAGAAGTTGAGGACGCCACGTATGCTCTCCTAACAGCCCTGCTCACGAACAGTCCTAGATTGAACTTTGAACATGCTACTCCCTCCTTCCAAAAGTGACCTATTCCATTCTTTAGTTTTTCCAAAAATCTAAGTCCTATTTATAGTCACTATGTGCTAAATTAAATTATTGATCGGAACCTAAGAGGTTATTTTAATACTTATTAGTTGCATGTTCATTGGTTTTGTCATATAGTGAATTAGTTAATTACTCTTTAGTCTCGGTGTAAAAATAAATAGGTCTTAAAACTTTTAGATGGAGGGAGTATCACGTGTCGATCCTCGGATAGTCTTCTTGTGTCCCGTTTACGCTGCCACATGCTAAATCCCTAACATCCTTCCTATAGTCGGCCTCTAGCCAGCCCAACAACCATGCACCAGTCCCTAGGAAACCCAACTCGCTCACCCATTCGTCGCTTGCTCCTTGCATGGCCCGTTGCCACATGTCTTCATGGTAGGTCCACGGGAAATGAATCGATGCCTTGTTGCCTTCAGTTTGATTGTTAGTGTGTCGAGAAACTCATACACCCATGACACCAACAATTTTCTAGGTGGTGGTCAAGGAGATCACTAAGACCTTGTTTGGTTGCTTGGGAATTAATCCCCAAGAGGAACTTATCCAGGAAGGGATTAGGTGAATCCCTTCCATATCCCTTAATCCCTGTGGGATTTGAATCCCTTTCCTGTACCCCTATCATAAAACCCTGTGCTTGTTTTGGCAGGGATTTCACACAAAGTAGCATGATGGGATTCCAAATCCTGCTAGTTTGCCATATTGAATATAGACCCAAAAAACTCCTACTCCTTCCTTCCTGCACTGCAAGATGAAGAAATATGTATTCACAGTCTGTTGAATCAAAGCACACACAGTAGCTTTGATTCAGACAGCAAAAGGCACATTCTGATAGCATCAAATTGATACTAGTATTTGGTTTATGTTGATATCTCCAAATCAAGCTCGAAAAATCCATTTGTTTGATACAGCAACAGCAAGAAAGGAACCGAGCTAGCTATCTAGCTTGCATTTCCCTACTCCGATCCAGCCACTGAAACAATACTAGTGAATCCGATCCAGCAAGAAAAGAACCAAGAACAAAGACCCAAACCCTAGGTAGGACAGGGAGAAGAGAGGGGAAGGAAGAGATACTCACCGGTGAGAAGGTGGCTAGCGGAGGGGACAGTCCCTAAGGGGAGAGCGCCGCGCCACTGTTACGCCGTCGACTCCTAGTCGCGCCTACGTCGCCGCCGACGCATTCCCCTACGCACTTCTCGTTTCCTCCGCGTGAGGGTTTTTTCCACTCCATATGGGCAGCGGTTTCTTTCTTGGCCTAGGACGAGAGGGCAAGGTCAGGGTCGGCCTGGATTCAATCCGCGATGAGCTTAACCGAATGCACATTTTTCTGTGGGCCGGGTTTCAATCTGTCACACCCTAAAAATCCTAAATATAAAAATTGTTGTTTAATTGGAATTATTAGAATTGATTTTAAAAGCCTAGAAGAAAAGATCTAATTTTAAATAATAAATTCCAATATAAAATTGGGCCAGATAAAATTTTATTAAATACTTTGCTTAATTCTATAATTCCTAGATTTTTCTGGGATTTATTTAAGCTAAGGAAGTATTTTTAATAAATGAAATTGCATTTCATGAACAATTTTAATTGAAAAAGTTTTAAAAATTTCTCTTTCGGCTTTGGGCCGAAAGTCGGCCCAAATCTCTCTCTCTCTCTCTCCCTCGGCCCAGTCGGCCCAGTCAGCCAGCCGCCGCCCGCGCGCGCGCGCTCCCGCTCGCTGACAGGTGGGGCCCGCTTTTCGAACTCGTCGTCTTCCTCGCGCCATCGCCCGGCCGAAACCCTAGCCGAGCCGCGCCGCCGCCGCCTTTCCAATTCGGCCGCGACTTTCCATTTCCGGTTGAATCAATAGAGGGGAATTGATCCTCGGGATCTCCTCTGCCTTTTCTCTTTTGGAGATTTCGCTAATTCGCTTTGGAAATCCATGGATTCGAGTTCGAATCGGATTCGATCTCTCTCCTGAACCCTAACTTTCCATCGCCGTCGCCGGTCGCCGTGGGTCTTCGCCTTAGCCCCTATATAAGGACCCCCGGTGTCTCCGCTACCCGTCGCCGCCCTCGCCTTCGTCTCTCGTCGTCGGTAGAGCCCTAGCGCCGTGCAGCCGTGCGCCGCCGTCACCGCCGCTTGTCCAGCCGTGCGCCGCCGCCGCTCCGGTCGTCGTCGTTGCTCGGGGAGGTCACCGCCGTGGTCGCCAAGCCGTCGCCGATCTCGTCCCGTCCTCCGTCGTCGCTGTAGATCGCCGGAGCACTGCCGTCGTCGTCAAGCCGAAGGTCGCCGCCACTTCTCGTCGCCATCGCCGTCCGTTGATCTTCCGCCGCTATTTTGGTCACCGGTGAGTTCGCCGCGTCGCCCGCATCGTCGCTGGGGAGTCCATGCCTTGTTTATAAGGGGGTGACTATGATCCGAAATTCATAATTAATTCATCTTAGCTCGGATTTAGTTGGTTCAAGTCTCTAAATTTTTCTAAAATTGAGATCTACATGTTAAAAATATCCACATGTACTGTTCATGCTTGTTTATGTGCTGTTTTGGTGATTTTGCTCTTTTCTGTTTAGATTCCGTCGTTTCCGGAGAGTCCGATTTTGCAGGAGAAGATTTTGAAGAGTTCTAAGGCCAGCAAGGCAAGTCACACAGATCCCAAACAATCCTTTGAGCATGTAGATCCCGTTTAAAGCTATCGTTTCTATTCAACTATTGCATTTTTTTTCGAATGTCGTTGGGTGGAATTAACCTATTGTTTGTTATAGCCCTTTTGTTCTTGATTACTTTATTCCTTGATACCTTGGGTTATTGTAACTTGACTAGTTGAGCTTTATATATTGGTTCAGCTAGATATTAGATATAATTGCTTAGCCATGCTTAGAAACCTAAGCACACTATTGGGATAACTTATGAATCACTATTATTTAATGATGACTTAATGATGGCTCATGATTGGTTAATTAATTAATTTGCCAACTAAAACCTGATAATGGTGGGTTGTGAGTACATGGTTTTGATGGTCGTGCTCATGACAATTAAGGACCGGTTCACGATTTTTGGTTGTGAAACATTTACCGTGCCAACCACAAGCCAGCGTGGGCAACGGCTTTACTTTCTGTATAGTATGGTTCCTAGTAGAGCACCAGACTGTGAAGTGGCGAAGATAAGCCCACGGGGGTCGCTGGGAAGTCCATGCCTTGTTTATAAGGGGGTGACTATGATCCGGGAACGGTGCACTGCTTTGAATTGTGTTATATAGAGGGTATTGTCACAATCTCTATTCGGGTACTTGTTAAGTATCGCGACTCATGGTTGACATGATGTTGAGGTTGTGTCTTGTGGGTACAGTGGTACACCTCTGATCAGAGTAAAACTATTCGAATAGCCGTGCCCGCGGTAATGGGCGGGTCTAACAATGTCTTTCGTGACTAGTCTCACACTTTTCATTATAATAAATGATGCTATAACTGGTAATAGTTTGATTAGTTCCTGGTTTTGAATGGTATATTCCTGGTTTGGAGATAGAACTGTGCAGCCGGGAGTGGTTGTTCAGAATGGTTGGGCCTATGCAACAGGGTATGTTGTATAGCGTTGGATTAATACTGCTTAATTAATACTCTATTGTTTTATTAAATTCTGAAATATTTATTAAATGCTATTTGTGCAAATGAGACTATATTATGCCATCCTTTGTTATCCTGTGCACTTGCATATTTGCTGCGTGGCTTGCTGAGTATGTCATATACTCACCTTGCAATCATTCATCAGAGGAGGAGTTCTATAGTGATGCTGATGGTGTGGAGGATTAGGCGTAGCCTTGGTCAAGCTGCCTGTGGAGTGGAGTCGTCTGCGCTGTTTTCTTTATTTTCCGTTGCTTAGATCTTTATTGATTGAGAGGAACTATCTACCTCTGTAATGACATTTTATTCGCTTATTAATTAGAGTAATAATTGTACTCTATTATCAATTTGTTATTGTGTGCCTCGGCTGATTCCTGGACGAGAGTTTACACACATGTAAGCGTTTGGAATTTTGGATAGAAATTCCAGGCGTGACACAATCTGCGTCTGTCCGATCCACGGGGATTGCAGTCTAATCCCGCTCATTCTCGGGCCAACCGAACAAGGCCTAAAGGGGACTACAGTGACAACCGCTAGGGGCCATGGAGACTAGCTAGGGGCTCACTGAATCCTGTCCACTTCTGGAAGACCCAGGATGAGAGGGCAAGGTCGGGGTCGGCCTGGATTCAATCCGCGACAAGCTTAACCGAATGCACATTTTTCTGTGGACCGGGTTTTAATCCGTGTCTGTCCGATCCACGGGGATTGCAGTCCAATCCCACTCATTCTCGGGCCAACCGAACAAAAACTAAAGAGGACTACAGTGGCAACCGCTAGGGGCTCACCGAATCCTGTCCACTTCTAGAAGGATTAGGGATAGCGCATAGGACACCTCGTGCTCAGAATGCCAACAGTACTACCGGTAGAATAGTGTCAACAGAATTGCTAAAAAAAACATTCACAAGTTTTTCTCCACAGAACTTTTGAATTTGTGACCGTCGGCATGTCGCACGCGTGGGAGTCGAACCTGCAATCTCCATTATGAAAGCCTGTGTTGCTAGCCTACCAACCGCCTGTAGATTTTGACAAGCTAGTTACTATATTGTAATTACACTGTGCAGTTGAGATTAATTATAAATTGACTATAAAGTATTTAGTTTGAAGACTCTGTAACAACACCGTGTTATATAGATTAGTTTTAAATAGTACTTTAATAAAAATGAAATAATTACTTTTTTATTATATGATAAAAAATCATAGTGAAAGATACTTGTTTTGGATACTGTGTTGTTGTCCAAAATAAAAAATGATTGAACTAGAGAAAAGCTTCTGTGCGTTTAAAAGTTACATTTAAAATAAAATGAAGTAACTTAAGTTACATTTCAAAGTTATTTTAAAAATTATCGAATATTGTATAACTACCTCCTAATCCAAATGTTAATACTCTCTCCGGTTTGATAATACTCATCGTTTTAAACAAGATTATTGTTAAATTCTAAAAACTTTAACTCTAAATAACATCTAAAATATTTTTCTTAGAAATATGGTGATCATATATAGATTGAACTTAAAAAGTAATTTGATAAAATCATATATGTTTTGATATTTCTATATATATTATGGTAAAAAAGTGGTTAAAGTTGTTTTAAAGACCGTGTTATTGTCGTTTTATTGTCAAAACGGTAAATATTGTCAGCTGGAGGGAGTACTAGATAGGCCAGTCTAGGAAGGGTTGGGAACTTTCTCCTCTGGCACGAAAAATAAAACAGTTTATTAACGCATGATTAATTAAGTATTAGCTAAAACTAACTTAAAAAAGATAAATATGTTTTTTTAAAAGCAATTTTCTTATAATTTTTTTTTTGCAAAAATCATATATTATTTAGCAGTTTGAAAAGCGTGCGTGTGCAGGAGTTATAAGTTGGGAAAGCTCACTGCCGAAAGCAGCCTAAGCCCTAAGCAAGTCGTCTCGATCATCACTTGAGTCTCCTGCTGTCAATGGCACCGCAGTGCTCATCGGCTGGAGAGTGATTCGATCAGCCAAAAGACCAGGACTATTTTCGCCCGTGTACTTTCGTAGCGAAGAGGTGCACGTACGGTTCACTGTCGAGCTGACTAATCGATCAAATTAAGAAAGACAAATTTGTTGAGCGTACTTGCTGGAACTGCAACCAAACATGGCCTCCGATAACTTTGGCATCTTCATGGAAGGCAGCAGCACGTTTGTGACCCTTCCTTCCATTCACGTGCACATTGTGCCTGTGCCAAATACTGGAGTAGTATATATTAACGTTTGTCTTGGGAAGGAAGCATTGGTTTTGTGATCTCGTCAATCATCACCAGTTTCCAAATTACCATCACCAGAAAGTGCCTGGCTCGATCGATCCGGCCGTCGACGACGACGGCGACCAGCAACGTACCCAGGAACTTGCGAAGAACCAGCAGCTAGCACACCACCACCGTCGTCGCTGTCGATGGTTTCTTTTGCTCGTGCCTATAAATACGCGGGCGCTTTCCTATGTTCATTACAATTCATTCAACACCACCGGGAGATCAAAAGACGACCAATCGGCAAGTCAGATCGAGAGTGAGAGAGACCAAACGCACACGCGGAGTCAGCGAGAGCCACACAAAAAAAACAAGAGATGGCGAACCTGTTCCTGAAGCAGGCGAAGCAGTACGCGGCGACGAGGCCGGCCTACCCGCCGGAGCTCTTCGACTTCATCGCCTCCAAGACGGCGCGTCACGACCTTGCTTGGGATGTCGGCACCGGCAGCGGCCAGGCCATCCCGCCGGTGAGCCTCTCCCCCCTCCTCCTAGTCCTAGCTTGATCTTGATGCTAATCTCAGTCTTAGTTGACTAAACTGCAATTTCTCCTATGTTTTTTTAATCGTTACGAGTGACAAAATCGACATAATTTTGACTGTTCTTCGTGGTGTCTGTGTTTGTTTGTGCGTGCGTGCAGCTGGCGAAGCTGTACAGGGACGTGGTGGGCACGGACACGAGCGCGCAGCAGCTGTCCTACGCGCCGCGCCTCCCCAACGTGCGCTACGTCCACACGCCGCCGGACCTCCCCCTCGACGGCATCCACGCCGCCGTCGCGCCGCCGGGCTCCGTCGACCTCGTCACCGTGGCGCAGGCCTTCCACTGGCTCGACCTGCCGCGCTTCTACGCGCAGGTCCGCTCCGTCCTGCGCGCGCCGCCGCTGCAGCAGGCTGCAGGGGTGCTCGCCGCCTGGTGCTACACCGAGCCCTGCGTCGACGCCGCCGTGGACGACGCCTTCTGGCGCCTCTACAACGGGTCGCAGCCGTACTGGGCGCCCAACCGGCGGCTGGTCGACGACAGGTACAGCGGCGTGGACTTCCCCTTCGACCCCGTCGACGGCGAGGCACACACGGGCCCGTTCGAGTTCTCGACGGAGCGGCGCATGGACCTCGACGGCTACCTCGCCTACATCACGTCGTGGTCGGCGTACCAGACGGCCAAGGAGAAGGGCGTCGAGCTGCTCGACGAGGCGACGGTGCGCGGGTTCGCCGACGCGTGGGGCGGCGACAGGGCGGAGGTGAAGACGGTGAGGTATCCAATCTTCCTCAGGATCGGCAAGGTGAGGCCAGAGAAGTAGGAGAATGCGTCAGCAAACGGGGAGAAATTAAGCTTGATAGACTTGGGCGAACGTGCTTTGTCTAGCACACATTATCATGTTATCTTCAGAGGTGGATCTGCAGTTCTGCACTAGGAGATTATTACTAGTGCCCCCTCTATTACACCATTCAGGCCACGTATAAATAATACATAAATAGTAATGCAAAAAGTTCAAATTATACCTCTAAAATATTGGGTGAGTTCAAATTACCCCACTACACTCGAAAACCAAACCATCAACTATTAATACCATCACTGGTGGAGAAAGCGTTTTTCCTCCCGGTTGGTAACCCCCCTATACTCCCGGTTTTGCAACCGGGAGTAGCAATCCAGGACTAAAGATAAGTATCTTTAGTCCCGGGTGAAATAACCGAGACTAAACATCCATCTTTAGTCCTGGTTGGTGATACCAACCGGGAGTAAAGATGGCAGCGCCAGTCTCGGTTGGCCACTGTTTTTTTTATTATTTTTTCCTAAATCAGTTGGAACTATACAAATCTCTTCCCAAATCAGTTGCTCCCTGTATCCCACAAATCTCTTCCCAAATCAAGTTGCTCCCTATATCCCCAAATCAAAATCAAAGTATCATCACAAACATAAGATTCACATCACAAATTCTCAAGAAAAATACATCTCAAATTCTAAAAGAAATACATCACAGATTATACATCACATATCCAATGAATCACAAGTTCACAACTTCTAAAAATTCTCAGATCCAATGAATCACAACATCTAAAAATTCTCAGATCCATCACAAATTCTTAAAAAAAAATCGAGGCCGCCAGCGCGGCCACGCCGCCGCCCGCCGCCTGCCAGTGCGGCCCCGCCGCCGCCCCCCAGCGCGGCCACACCGCCGCCCTCCCATCCGCCGCCGCCAGCCTGCCCTCTGCGCGGCCCGCCGGCTCCAGCTGCCCTCCCATCCGCCGCCACCCGCCCGCCCTCCGTGCGGCCTGCTGCGCCAGCCGCCGCTGCCCGGACTCAGCCGCCTGGAGAGGAGGAGGCGGGGAGGGGTAGGAGAGGTGAAGGGGGAGAAAGAAGGGGAGAGGAAGAAGGGAGATGACTGAGATGGAGAGAGGAGAGGCTGTGTTAATTTAATGCATGAGAGGGGAGAGGAAGGGGGAGGGGATAAGATCGATGACGACGCCTGTCGACCGAGACAGTGGCGCGCGGCTCGGGGTGAATTGTAGTCCCGGTTGGTATAAACAACCGGGACTAAAAATCTATTTTTAGTCCCGGTTGTTTATACCAACCGGGACTAAAGATAATTGGGGCCCTAACTCGTCCTGATATTTTATTGAACCGGGACTAAAAATAATCTTTAGCCCTGGTTAGTAATACCAACCGGGACTAAAGATCAAAATTTTTTTAACCGGGATTAAAAATGATCTTTAGTCCCGGTTCCTATTTAAACCGGGACTATTGTGGATTTTAGGCGACCGACAAAAGCTGGTTTCTTCAGTAGTGCATCAACCCCAGCTTTATGGGGATTTTAGTCCTACGTGGCGGTCCACTTATGTCACGCCCGGAATTTCTATCCAAAATTCCAAACGCTTACATGTGTGTAAACCCTCGTCCAGGAATCAGCCGAGGCACACAATAACAAATTGATAATAGAGTACAATTATTACTCTAATTCATAAGCGAATAAAATGTCATTACAGAGGTAGATAGTTCCTCTCAACCAACAAAGATCTAAACAACGGAAAATAAAGATAAACAGCGCAGATGACTCCACTCCACAGGCAGCTTGATAAGGACTACGCCAAATCCTCAACACCATCAGCATCACTGTAGAACTCCTCCTCTGATGAATGATTGCAAGGTGAGTATATGACATACTCAGCAAGCCACGCAGCAAATATGCAAGTGCACAGGATAACCAAGGATGGCATAATAAAGGCTTCTTTGCATAAATAGCATTTAATGAATAATTCAGAATTTCAGAAAAACAGTAAAGTATTAATTAAACAGTATTAATCCAACACCATACAACATACCCTGTTGTATAGGCCCAACCATTCAGTACAACCAATCCCGGCTGCACAGTTCTAATCTCCAAACCAGGAATATACCATTCCAAACCAGGAGAGAAACAATTATTACCAGTTATAGCATCTTTCATTATGGTGTGAAGGGTGAGACTAATCACGAAAGACATTGTTAGACCCGCCCATAACCGCGGGCGCGGCTATTCGAATAGTTTTACTCTGATCAAAGGTGTACCACTGTAACCACAAGACACAGCCCCACATCATGTCACCATGTGCCTTAGTACCACCACGGTACCTCGGAAAGGAGCTGTGACATTACCCCTCACACAACACAATCCACCATAGTGCACCATTCCTGGATCATAATCACCTCCTTATAAACAAGGCATGGACTCCCCAGCGACCCCCGTAGGCTTATCTCCGCCACTTCTCAGTCTGGTGCTCCGCAATGAACTATGCTATATAAGAGATAAAGCCGTTGCCTACGCTGGCTTGTGGTTGGCACGGTTAATGTTTCACAACCGAAACTCGTGAACCGGTCCTTAATTGTCATGAGCACGACCATCAAAACCATGTACTCACAACCCACCATTATCAGGTTTTAGTTGGCAAATTAATTAATTAACCAATCACGATTGACCATCATGAACTATCATTAAGCCATCATTAAATAATAGTGAACCATAAGTTATCCCATTAGTGTGCTAAAGTTTCTAAGCATGGCTAAGCAATTACACCTAATATCTAGTCGAACCAATATAAAGCTCAACTAGTCAAGTTATAATCACCCAAGGTATCAAGGAATAAGGTAATCAAGAACAAAAGGGCTATAACAAACAATAGGTTAATTCCACCCAATGACATTCGAAAATAAATGCAATAGTTGAATAGAAATAATAGCTTTATACAGGATCAACATGCTCAAAGGATTGATTAGGATCTGTGTGACTTGCCTTGCTGGCCTTGGAACTCTTCTAAATCTTCTCCTGCGAAAACGGACTCTCCGGAAACGTCGGATTCTAAACAGAAAAGAGCAAAAACACCAAAACAGCACATAAGCAAGCATGAACAGTACATGTGAATATTTTTAACATGTAGATCTCAATTTTAGAAAAATTTAGAGACTTGAACCAACTAAATCCGAGCTAAGATGAATTAGTTATGAATTTTTAAAGATTAAATCGGATTAAATCATTTATATAAATTTTAATTGAATTATGACGCAATAATGAATTATTTTTGAAAAGGAAAAGGGGATTTATTGCGTCAGCGGGGCTCGGGTTCACGGTGGACCGGGTCCACGGCGATGGTCTACGGATCGGACGGCCGAGATCGATCGGACCTAAACGAACGGCCGTGATCAAACCCGACCACGGCGGCTCACGGGAAAACGACGACGCTAACGTCGGCGATGACGTCACCGCCGGCGGCGGCTCGAGCACGCATGCTCGCCGGCGAACGACGGCACGGCAACGCGAACGGATGGCACCAACGGGGAGCGGATGGCACGGCGAACTCACCGGTGACCAAATCGACGGCGGAAGATGACCGGACAGCGACGGCGGCGAGGTTGAAGCGGCGGCGAGCTTCGGCTTGTCGACGGCGACGGTGTTCCGGCGGGAAACAGCCGCAACGGAAGACGGGACGAGGACGGCGACGCGACGGCGACCATGACGATGAGCTTCCCGAGCGACGGCGACGACCGGAGCGACGACGGCGCATGGCTGGAGCGGCGACAGCGACGGCGGCGCACGGGTTGCACGGCGCTAGGGCGCTTCGGGCGACGAGAGGCGAAGGCGAGGGCAGCGGCGGGTAGAGGAGAGCTCGGAAAACCTTTTAAAGGGGTCAGAAGGCGGCGGCGAAGCCCACGGCGGCACGGCGACGGCGATGGAAAGCTAGGGTTCGCCGACTCCGATTCGAGATCGAATCCACGAATTTCCAAAGCGATTCGGCCGATGATTCCATAAGAGAAAAGGTAGAGGAGATCACGGAGAGCATTTCCCCTCAATCAATTGCGCCGGAGAAGGAAAGGGGCGGCCGAATTGGAAAGGCGGCGACGGCGGCGCTCGGCTAGGGTTTCGGCCCGAGGAAGACGACGACCTGACAGGCGGGCCCCACCTGTCAGTGACAGCGAGCGCACGCGCGGGCGGCTCGGCTCGGACTGGGCCGGCTGGGCCGGGGAGGAGAGAGAAAGGAGGTTTTGGGCCGACTTTCGGCCCAAAGCCAAAAGAGAAATTTTAAAAACCTTTTTCAATTTAAATAATTCATGAAATGCAATTTCATTTATTAAAAATACTTTCTTAGCTCAAATAAATCCCAGAAAAATCTAGGAATTATAGAATTAAGCAAAGTATTTAATAAAATTTTATCTGGCCCCATTTTATATTGGAATTTATTATTTAAAATTAGATCTTTTCTTCTAGGCTTTTTAAAATCATTTCTGGAAATTCCACTTAAACAATAATTTATAATTTTAGGATTTTTAGGGTGTGACAACTTAGCATTTTTTTAAAACAAAATGGGACCCACATTCTCTCTCTCTTCTCCCTCCCCTAGCGTGCCGATGACCAATGGCGGAGCTCACATGAGCATGAACACCAGTACACCACGTCGCCACGACGCAACCCAACGCGCGAGTGGAGGGCTTCAGCGAGCGAGCGCACCCACAACAGGAACGCTAGGAACGAGACGGCCTCGCCGATGGTGGTATCAATGAGCGTACGGTGCGGGGAGCAGAGATGACGATGTTCGCAACAACGAGAACACGAACACCTAGAAGGATAGCGGGATGTCCGGAGGAGGCGCGCGTCGGCGGAGCGGAGACGCAGGGCGCAGGTATGCACGCGGCTGAGGTCGAGGAGAAGCCGTGCGGCCGTGGAGGAGGCACGCGCCGGCGGAGCGGAGACGTAGGGTGCGAGTGTGCGTGCTAGCATAGGCCGAGGAGGACGCACGCGCCAGCGGAGGTCGAGGAGAAGCCGTGCGCTAGCGAAGGCCAAGAAGGAGCTGCCTTGGCCGCTCACCATCCCCAGCCATCTTCACGGCTCGAGCTCCTTCGTCTCCACTGCTCAAGCTCCTCCGCCCCACCGCTATGCAGCACCACCGCCACCGTTCACCGCCCCCAGCCGCCTCCCCGCTCAAGCTCCTCCACTTCCGTCTCGTCGTCACCTGCGCGGGAGGTCAGGCTCCACGGCGCTGCAGCCACCTCCGTGTGAGCTCCGCCATTGGCTGCCAAGCGTGTGCATGTGGGCATTGGGCAACCGCGCTGTTTAGTTGGGGCGGAGAAGAGATTGGAGGGGGGGGGGGGGGTTGGGAGAGAATATGACAGGTGGGTAATATCGATTTAAAAAAAATGCTGGCTGGACTACAACGTAGGACCAAAATCTCTCCAGATTGAGTTACGAGAGTTTTTCATCTGGTATTAATAGTTAAGAGTAAAATATGTCTGTTTTTTGTTTAAGCGGATAATTCGTACTCACATAATAGTTCAGGGGTGTAATTCGGATTTTTTTCCAATAGTAATTTGCAGTAGAAATCACAGCACATCTCCATGGTGTCCTGTTACACTAGTCCACTAGCTAGGTAGAATCTCCACAGCTTATCTTCTTCTTGTAATGCTGAATAAGGCGAGAGATTTCAAATTGCTTGTTATTTATTTTAAATCATTTACACAATTATACTCTTTCTTTTTACTGACATAAGTACAATTCAAAATTTGAATAGGGAAAATGCCATCACCAATGCTTCAAATAAAGAAAGTAAGTTTGGGTGAGTACATGCCGATTGACTAAGATATTTTAAAATCTTTTTTAAAACAACCACAAGTTGAAGTTTCATATTGATATACGTGGGGAAAAAAAGCAATCCAGAAAAGTGGTAACCTGAAAAAAAGCAAACACATCACCGCATACTAGTAGCTCTTCACACAACCCAGGAGAAAGCACTAGCACTAATACGACCGCCGCTAGACCTTAAGGGGGAGGGGGGTTGCAAACACCGCACTTGTTTGACCCTACACAGAAGATCGTTGATGAGCTTCCTATTATCCTCGCATAGAGGGATTGAGGAGGGAGTGGATGAGAGAGTATGAGATCCGCTGGTCCCCTTGTGTGGACCCCCGTTTTTATAACAGGAATCAATTGTGTAAACAGTACCATTTCCCTGGATCAAGTAGTCTGGTACACACGAGTTCATAGCTGAAATACCAAGTACACATACACGAGAGTCTAGTGCGAATTATTACATCATAGGCCCGCAGGCATAGTCTTAGATCATCGGACCGAGCGGTCCGGAATACATTCCAAAAACAGAAGTAGATAAGGCAGCGGAGTTAAGGCAGCGGCACGCCATTGCCACAGGCAACGACCGTAACTAAGACCTACTGAGCGCCATCGTCTTTATCACCCTCCTGGTAGTAAGCGTAGGGATCCTCCGAAGCTTCATTTCCGACCTCTGATTAAGTTTGTATATTGCAAGGGTGAGTACCAACCGTACTCAGCAAGCCACCACAGCAACAATGCACATGATAGAGGGTATTCAAGGAATGGCTATGGTTCTTTTGCGCAAAGCAAGTTTTGTAATTCTTTTCACAAGCCTAAGACCTAGCATAGACTGATCAAGTTTTAATACCAGTGTTCACATTAGACAACGACGGTTCTGTCCACCATCCATTGTGATCCCAAGGATAGCTTCCCGCCATTGAATCGTCATGGTTTTCTGAGGACGTCCACCTTCCCTCCTCTCAGGAAGTGGCTCCATCAGCATAACAATCATCATGCAATATCCCATCCCACACAAGTTAAGAATTTAGAGTCTAGCCAAGTGTAATACACGTCCCGGTGCTCAATAACCGCGAGCACGGCTATTCGAATAGATTTGGTTTATTCACACTGCAGTGGATGTACACTTTACCCGCACTCCGCGACTGCCCAACACATGAGCCTCGTCCCAACACATGAGACGCGTCACGGCAAAGCTTTTCGATAACCTCGCATTGGCAGTACCCGCTCCATGAACTTAAATCCTCATGCACTCTAGGCGTCCATGTTTCTAGCAGTGAGAGAAGTTCTGGCGCTCCTGGGAAAGAGAAGTCTCACACACATATTAAATTATGGTTCAAGTTAAGTTCTCTCTTTCTCACACTCATGGCAGTCCTACCAATGGTGACACCGTTGTAGGGCACGCCTCTCGGCCCTACCTCAACGGCTGTCCCACCATAGCGCACCTGCCTCACTCAGGGGTGAACCATCTATGCAGGGATACTGCCGCCGCTCGGCTATCTAATCCGCTAGGTCTATACGCATTCGAGAAGTACGGTTGTACGGGGGTCGTTTCATGCTTAACTTCATGGCTCGGTCCTTAATTGACCGGGGACGGTACTAGCCTTTTCCAGATACCACCCAAATCCTCCGTCCGCCCCAGTTGAAAACAGTTGTTTAGTTTCATTTCTCCTTTCACAAATCATGTCATCAATATCATGGCAATATGGTGCTCATGTCTCCACATGCCGTATCTGAATTACCTTCCCAAAGGTAATTGCCCAAGCATATAACATTTGATAAATATGAGTATGCATGATTCTAGAATAGCATTTCTAAGCAATTATCATAATTGACTAGGGACTCATACGTAATCATGGTTACAAGGATTTTAAGGGTAAACAATAATCAAGGCATGGCATAATCACAAGTAGGATGTTTATCATTGCATGCAATTTTATTTGTAAACAAAACAATTTTGCAAGTGGGATCAACATGTTCAAGAAATAGTGATGACTTGCCTTGCTCGTAGTCCTGCGGGTCTTGATCCTCGCTCGGATCCGCAACTCCCTCGGGCTCTAAAATTACATGCGAAGAAACGATTTGAATTCGGTTAGAATTCAAATAAAGATCCAAGTAAATCCAAGAAGATATCGAGCGCGGAAGTCAGTTTCTTACATTATCTATTTTTGTTCGTGAAATAGAGCTAATCCGATCTTAATTTATCCATCCTAAACTATTTCGCGGGTATAAATATTTTATTAGCACAAGTTTTTAATTTAATCAGCCTGAGTATCATATCCTTGTAATAGATTAGAAATCTCTATCGCAAGCTAAATATCGGACGAGATCCTAAAATCATCTTATAATAATGTACGATTTAATTCAGTCTATGACTAAACGAAATTCACGATTAAATATAATATACGGCTAAAATTCCTAGTAATTAAATCCCAATATCTACCGTGAATTGATTACTTATAGGGACTACCAAAATAATCTATAATTGTATAATATTTTGTAATTTTACAACTACAAATAATCTATAACTAAATTCTAATTATTTTAAATTTTTTAAACCTCCTTAATCTCTCCCTAACTTCTCTTTTATTTTTTTTCCTTTTCTTCTTTTCTATTTTCTTTTCTTTCTTTTCTCTCTTCTTCTCTCTTCTCTCTTCTCTTTTTCTTTCTTTTTCTCTCTTTTCTTTTTCTCTCCCTTCTTCTTTTCTTTCTCTCCCTCCCGGTTTCTTTCTTCCCTCTCAGCTCTCTGCCTACCCGGCGGCAACGGCGACCAACAGGGGGGGGGGGGGGGGCGGCGGCTTACCGACGACGGCGGCAGCAACGGCGGCGCAAGGCGGGGCGACGCACGGCGCGGCACGCGGCGCGGCGCGGCGGCACCGAGGCGGCGGCGCGGCGGCACGAAGGCGGTGGCGCGGCGGCGGCAGTGGGGAAGAGGGAAAATGGGGGAAAGGGAGGTGGGGTGGTGCGGGGTGGAAGGGCGACCGGGGGGGTGGAATTTATAGGGCTCGGGGAGGGGCAGCCGGCTTGATGGCGATGGGATGGCGTGGCGCGCGCGGCGCGAGGTGACGGTGACGTGCGGCGACGCGACGGCACGGCAGCGCGGGGCTCGGAGCGGTGATGCGATGGGCGTGCGGCGCGGCGCGGGGCTAGGCGCGGCTCGGCGCGACGCGACGGGCAGCGCGGTAGCGGCGCAGGGCGACGGCGACGGGACGGCCGCGTGGCAGGGCGCAGGCGCGAGGACGACGAGCGGTGACGGGACGGCGCACGGCGCGCGGGGCTCGGGGCAGCGAGCGCGCGGCGGCTCGGGGCGCGAGGCCGACGGCGATAGGCGAGTGGCGCGGCAGCGACACGACGGCGGCGCACGGGGCTCGGGGCGGCGACGTGACAGCGCGTGGTGACGGCGACGGGCGGCGATGCGACGGCGCGGCGCGACGGCGATGGCGATGGCGGCGCGGGGCTCGAGGCGGCGATGACGACGGCACGCGGCGACGGCGACGGTGGCGCGGGGCTTGAGGCGGCGACGGCGACGGCGCGACGGTGACGGTGATGGCGACGGTGGCGCGAGGCTCGACGCGGCGCGGCAGCTCGGTGCTCTGGGCGGCCAGGCGCGACGGGCGGGCGGCGCGTGGTGACGGTGGCGACAGAGGGGGGGAAGAGCTAGACTAGGCCCACATCAATCACCTTGTAGGCAATGAATAGTGCTAGATCCTATTTATCCTTAATCTAGTCTATTTTCTATTTAAATATAGCCCTATAAATTCTAATTTTTGCATAAATGAAGTTTACTCAATATTTGTGTTATTCTAACTAAAAATTCACCCTAGATTAATATTACCCATATTTTATTTTTATATAATTTATTTGAATTTTTAATTAGGGTTAATTCTTGCTCCATCGCATTTAAATTTAATTATTACCATTATGGTCGTGATAATATTTTATTTATTTCTATCCTCACCTAATCTTTATTTTAAATTATATTTATTTTGCCAATTTATTTTTAGGGTTTATTCCTAATTAACTATTCTTTACTCACGATTAATGAACTTCGAAATCAAATCCAAATAAAATAGGCGAATAAAATCGGCATGATGTAATTAATTTAAAAAGTTTTCGAAGGTCCGTATTTTTAGAGTTTTGTTTTTATTGGTCGAATTTTCAGGGTGTTACACCTTGCCAACCTGATGATGACAATCAAGAACCGCCAGTGATCAAACCAAGACAAGGCAGCAAAGGCGATGAATGAAGACCTCCTAGGCAACGCCTCCAGTAAGGTCGTAACGTCTTAGGCAC
Source organism: Oryza meridionalis (assembly GCA_000338895.3). Taxonomy (NCBI): domain Eukaryota; kingdom Viridiplantae; phylum Streptophyta; class Magnoliopsida; order Poales; family Poaceae; genus Oryza; species Oryza meridionalis. The sequence continues at coordinate 676,712 of ALNW03000001.1, forward strand.
CAATGTCACCTATCCATCCATATTTGGTTTTCACCCAGAGAGTCTTGTCAGCGAAGAGGAGGGTGGTAGCTCGACAACGCCCCAAGATATCATTGTTCTTGTGACATCAGGAAACCCTGAGCAAGGCTTTCGCCTACAGCACCTTCTCGCACATGTCGTTACCACCCAAACGACCTTTACTAATCTAGTAGCTCTGCAAAATAGGTCCCCCACTACTGGCCTGTCTTCATCAGGTCTCCCACTTGGCCAACATCGTCTTCCGTAGCCCACAACATTGTCTTCAGCACTAGCTGCCATCTCGTTCGTCGTCGCCCGCTGTCGGTGTAGCTTGCCACCGCTAGCTATCGCTTGCGTTGTTGCTATACTGGCTGCTAGCCTCCTTGTTCGCACCGACCGCCTACTATAGCCTTGTTAGTCTCCCGCTACCATCGCCCTCGTCATGCCAGTTGTTCCACCCCAATCCGATTCAACGTAGAAGCACTAGATCCGCCCACAAGGCACCAGTTCTGTTCACGGCATCACTAGATTCGTGGCCTCCCTTGATGGGGTGCGTCGTTGTAGCCTCTCCAGCTTGCACACGTGCCACGCTGCCTCATCCCCCGTGCCAAATACAAAGCGTCACTGGGATTTTGCCCCATCACCACCATCCTAGCTCACCGCCCATTTCTCCAGCAACGGCAAGGTGGAGGAGAGGGGAAAGGAGGAAGTAGCAGCGGCGGTTAGGGTTCCGCTGGCGCTTGGATGACACGGGTCTAGTTAGTTAGATTATAGCATTATAAAACTAGATATTTCAAAATCTCATTCAACCACAGTGGTCCACACGCTCTTTATAAGAATCTATTGCCTTTTTCCCCCTTCTATCCTTTTCGTGCAATAAAGCACTCAGACCTAATGTTTTTCTATTTTGGCCTATATCTGAAGATGGGTTGTTGGATACTTTATCGTCTTATCGTCACCTCCTAACCACTGTACATCAGCTCCACTGTTGCCACTCCCGGTGTACTCCCAAATGTCCGCCCCCCCCCCCTCCTACACCTCTCAGGATTATTTTATCAGTTCCTGGTTCCCCTTTGTACCGGAGAGATCCCCTCTCCTTCCCAACCTCCACCCCAATTTGACACTCCTTTCATTTTTTAATATATAATACAGTTAACTATTGTTATAATCTTTTACTTTTGTTTTAAGTAAAAATTTTGTGCAAATAAAAAAAAGTAATGCTTAAAATTCTTTTAATGATAAATCAATATAAGAAAAGATATTTATAAATAAGATAAATGATCAAATATGATATAAAAAGTTAATGACGTCATATATCGATATATCGATGTACAATATAGAATTGCACGACTTTTAAATTTATGCAACTATAAGTGTTGATATAATTGATACTAACCGTTTCTTTCATTTGATCAATTAATTTACCCTTAATTCTCCTGGTCAATCAAACCGCAGCTTTACTTTCACTTCAGCCTCCGGGAGTCTTAGGAACTCTACCTTGCTGTACGGAGAACGATGTTATCTATTAGCGCATGATCAATTAAATATTTATAAAAAAACTTGACAATATGATTAATATGATTTTTTAAGTAGCTTTCATATAGAAAATCTTTTAAAAACAAACCATTTAGAAGTTTGAACTTTAAAAAGTGTGTACTTGAAAAACGAGAGCGAGGAATTAAGAAAGTACTACTAACAAAAGAACTGAGCCGTCCAATGATCAAATAAAGTAGACTTTTGTATTTATGGGACATTATCTCTCTTTCATCAACGGCGTGCGTTACACGTAGTGATCGAGTTAATGCTGGAGTAATCTCTACCCCTCTTTGTTAGAATATTGTCCCTATCGGTGTTTTGGAACAAGCAAATAAACGTGGGATTTCAATCCGTTGGTTAACCGAAGGGATGGCAACCTGAAAAACAAACTCCGCTGACGCGCGACTGCACGCGTAGCGTGGGACTACGCTTTCTTTTCGTAGTGGACACTCTTACAGGTGGTCCTAATTCTTGCGCGTAATAACCACCATAACGACATAATCTTTACCCCCACAGAGGCTTAAACCAAATCAAGCTAATCTAATCCCCTCAAAAAAAAAGAAATAAGATGACATTATGATCCGATCTTAATCGAGACGTGACGACCCAACACCCACCTCGCTCGAGAACGAACCATCCACCACCGTCAGATCCAGATCCAACGGCCACCCTTCCCTCGCCACGTTCCCTTCTCTCTCTCTCTCTCTCCCAGCGCCGACCAAACTCAGGCGCCGCGATCTAGTCGGCTCTGCTCTTCCGCCACCCGCGAATCCCCCCCAATGGCTCTCGACGCCGCCGCGCCGTCGAGCGCTGGCGGCGGCGGCGGCGAGGACGAGGCCGTGCGGCCGCTGCTCCCCGCGGAGGCGGAGGAGGAGCTGGACGCGACGTACGCGCCCTACGCGCGGCGGGACGCGTACGGGACGATGGGACGCGGGCCGCTCCGGGCCACGCGGCGGGTGGAGCTGTACCTCAGGGCGGCCCTCCTCGTCCCGCTCCGGTTCGTCGCCGGGATGCTCCTGCTCGTCGCCTACTACCTCGTGTGCCGCGTGTGCACGCTGTTCGTGGACGAGGTGGCGGAGGAGGGGCGGCCGCGGCTGCGCGGGTGGAGGAGGGTGGCCGTGGTGCGGGCGGGGCAGGGGCTCTCGCGGGCAATGCTCTTCGTCTTCGGGTTCTACTGGATCCGCGAGACCCACCGGAGCTACCCCAATGCTGAGGTCAGTATCGAGACCTTCCCCACTTTCTCTGTTTCTCAGCATGTGATTTGTGTGGCCGATTTGATTCGTTTGCTCCGATATGTACTGTGGTGATGTCACATGTATACGGCGTACTGTTTGGTGATCAATGATGATTTTGGAAAAACCCACTGATGATTTTGTGATGCCGATGTGGATGCGGGAGTCTGGAAGCACAGCCTTTTTTTTTTTTTTTTTTTTTTTGCTGCTGTTAGTAGGCATAATAAATCAATGACATTGCGTTAGATGGGTACTGCGTTATGAAGCTGCGGCTCAGCATCTCTGAGTAGTTTGTCGCTATACCAGATCAATCATGGGGCCATGAGTAGTTTGTGGCTTATCTTGGAATTTGGATTTCTTCTCTGTCGGAGCATGTAGAATTGTGGACTATGTCGACTGATAGTTGCTACCACTAGTAAATTGCAAAACAACAACAAGAAAGTTTTATTAGCAAGTCCATTTGATACGTGTTCATAAATGGCATGAATGTCGTTTACCGTTGCAATAATACATGAGATCTTTATGACTTCAAATTGCTCAAATGCTTAAACGTGATCTTTAAATCATTTGAGAGAAACTAGGGAAGTGCCATGATTGGCATAAAGACATGAAGTGGGAATTCATTAATTTGATTTTTTTTTTTAAAAAAGATGATTGGCTTTGTAGAGTGTTCATTGTATAGATTGATCCATGTTACAGAGGTAATTTAAAATTATGTTTTACTTGCTTCCTGAGCTGCTACAAAACTATGGAACAAATCTTTATTGCCAAGAGAACAATACACAATCAGACAGGCAAGTTTTCAATCCGGAACCTAACATTAATAGCTACAGTGTAGTTTGATTTTGCTTTTTTGTCGAGGGTACAGAATGCAGAATGAAGCATCTCTTGCATGGTTTGTAAGTCTCGCTGGACAAAATTTGAGAAGGAATTGTTTTCTTTAAACTTGTTTGTATTGCTTTGTAGAAGTACTGTATGCCACTTTTCTATGTCCATGTGACTAAACTTGTATAATTTTGTTGTCTGGTGCCCCATCATGCTGTTATAATATTGTGCTCAGGATGTTCATCAAGGTCAATCTGAAGAATTGGAATTACCAGGGGCAATTGTGTCTAATCACGTGTCTTATGTAGATATTCTTTATCACATGTCAGTTTCTTTTCCAAGCTTTGTTGCAAAGGTACCAAAATATACTTCTATTTGCTACTGTGCATAAGACGATTTATTTCCCTGGCCATTTTTAACTTTATACTCTTACTGTAGGAGTCAGTGTCCAGGTTGCCCCTAGTTGGTCTCATAAGGTACCTTCCCTTGCTCATTAATGTTTTCTGGGCATGCCACATTCAGATCAACTAGTGTGTTCAGCTTTCCATTCATATTAAACATGTTGAGTGTTTCTCAACATTTTCCATCATACGTGCTCAGCCTTTTTCCATAAATGTTTACCTTGCATAAAATATATCTTGCTCAATCTTTTTTCTTTATAATGCAGCAAATGTCTCGGATGCATTTTCGTTCAACGAGAGTCCAAAGCTTCAGATTCTAAAGGTGTCTCAGGTATATAATAATATGCAGTACTTGAAGTCGTTATACTGATCACATTCTTGCAATTCTTGTCAAATAAATCGTTTTCAGTATTATTCAAATTTATATTTATGCTGCATAATTATTTAATACTACTGGTTCAAATATTGCAGACTTTCACCACATTACCTGATGAACACCTTCATCTGTGTCATACGCATGTTTTTAATTTTCTGTCATATGCATGCCTATCTTTGCTGGTTTCTTCACACCAATGTAACTTGCAATTTTATAACTCTTTATATAGTTTTTCTCTGCTGTTTTCCTAAGTGTCTATGCCATATGTAGGTGCTGTAACTGAAAGGGTCCAAGAGGCTTATCAAGATAAGAATTCCTCAATGATGTTGCTATTTCCTGGTTTGTGTACAATCATAATCCTTTGCAGTTTCTTTTCAACTTTGTGATGGCTGGTGGAACTTAGTTCTTTTTTTGCAGCAATTATTGATGTTTCTTATCATTGTAAGAAAAGTTATATTTATTATAAGGCACTGTCTCCCATCCATTGAATCATTAGTCATCTTTTACTACTACCAAAAAAAAATCCTGCGGCAATCAAAATAGTTATTTAAGATGATCACACTATGGTGGGCTAGGAGGGAGCACCTTAGTGTGATGGCTAAGTTGTAAATACACGAGTTCATTCACTAGGTTTTTCGAATCCTGATGCTTGATTTTTGCAACATAACTGCATTTTAGTAGAAATTTTGTGAATTTCACAAATTTATCGTTGGCCTCTATATACTGAGCATGCGTGAAGGCCGCACACTTAAGTGTGGTGTGCTTGGTTGTTTATGTGTGAGTGTCCGTTCAATGTTATAATAACAAATGCGGCACACTGGGCTAGGAGAAAATGAGCTATTTTGAGCTACCTATTATGCTGAAATGTAATACCATTTTCCATTGCCTGTGCACAAACACTTTTTATTACTTATTAAAACTACTGGTCAACCTTCATTTTGTGCTCCAGCCTTAAGCAATGTTATTTAAATTTTATGTAGCATGAATTTTTGTCTTCTTATGTCACCTTATCCTTTTCCTACTTCGGTCTACATATTTTCAAAAAAAAAAAAATCCTTTGCTCATTTTCTTGATTTTCAACCTTGCAGAGGGTACTACTACGAATGGGGATTACCTTCTGCCATTTAGGACAGGAGCCTTTCTTGCAAGAGTTCCAGTTCAGCCAGTCATTTTGAGATATCCGTACACGATGTTTAGTCCAGCCTGGGACTCCATGGATGGGGTAAGCATCAGTTACATATTTGTGTTTGTTTCAAAATGACAGCATAGGAGCCAGGGCAGTACCTGAGAATTTGAGAGTCCTGTGCTAAATTAAAGTCAGGCATTGTATTTTAGAATAGCCAGTTATCAGAATAAAACAATAGTTTAGAATTAGGTGTTAACTGCTAACTTATTGGTTCCCTTTTTGGTATTATCCTTTTCATAAGAAGATTAACCTATCCTGATTTGGAGGGATAGACAGGTGAGAGCAAGAACAACAATCAAATACACAAATATAAGAAAAAAAAATAGTAGCGTGTCTTATACATTTCAATAAAAATATCAAGAAAGTAGGGAATTCCCATAAAGGTAATAAAAATGTTTAATTGTAACTTTTCATCTGAGAGAAGTTTTGGTTTTTTAGGACAGAAATTTAAATTATAGTTGCTGTAAATTTTCCTGAAATGTTAGACCACTGTAATTATTGAAGATTAAACCAAAATTTAAGGGCTCCTAACAAATGTTGGTGGCCATCAGTTTAGCACTTTGCATCTACCCCAGGTACTGCAGTATGGGCCTGATCAGGACCCAAAAGTAGACACAGGATTCCATCAGCAATTTGTTGGAACCCCATATGTTAAATCCATGCTGCCCAGAGTATCATTTTGCTCCATAATTGATATTTATATTTTCTTAGGATTTTTATGGCCTGAACCTAGCTATGACTTGCAACTTGACAAAGATATTTTCATTAAAAATATTATTGCCAAATTCTATTGTGTTTATGTGATCTATTAAATCTACAGGCTACTGAAGATCACTAGATTGGTGCATTCTTCCTGTAATAATAATATTTTTATCTAGTTTGGTAAATTACAACAGACATGATATGGTACTTAAACATTGATACTTCCAGAATGTTGTGTTCATTGAGTTCACAATACAAATATGGTTAGAATTATTGATGGTTGCTATGAAACTATTTCAGAAGTTTATGGCATGTCAAACTGTACTAATAATACTATGCACAGGGCGTTCTTTTTACTGGATCCTTTTCTATTTATGTCTTCTGAACTAACAACTAATATAACTGAACTGGAAAAAAAATTACAGGCACGCCATGTCTTTTTGCTCCTCTGTCAATTTGTAAATTACATAGAAGTTGTTCGTTTGCCTGTATACTGCCCATCTGAGCAAGAAAAGGAATATCCCAAGCTCTATGCCAACAATGTTAGAAAACTGATTGCAACAGAGGTATTATTCATCCCTCTTCCTAAGATCCGAGATGATTATCTACCTTTTTGAAATAAACCGTCTGGGAGTTTGAGCTAGCCTTCATATAACAACCTTCTGTTTCTGCAGGGCAATTTAATTCTTTCTAATCTCGGTTTGGCAGAGAAGCGTGTATATCATGCTTCACTGAATGGTAATAGTTGTGCTATACATCAGAAAGATGATTGAAAGCTATTGGGTCACTCTTTTGTACACTGATAGTGGAGGAACTTGTATCTGTGTATACCATCTTTAGCTGATGATGCGTTGTATACTTTCCTTGTTTGAGGAGCATGGTGAATACCTTCGTCCTGATACTACACTCTATAAAATCATTGATCATCATAGTTTGATAATGGTTTGGCACATTCTTTTGTGCTTTGGCACTCACATATGAGCCTTGCAAATGCTACTGTTTGCTTCTACAGAACTGCATCGTCTACTTGTTCTTACCGGCAGGACTGCTATGACAAATTAAAGCTAATTTGGATACACCTCCGGTTCTATGGCCTATATTTGTGCAGTTGTGAATCAAAATTTTGTTGCTAAGGATGTGTTTAGTTCGTGTGCCAAAATTCTTTTGAAGTATACGGACACACATTTGAAGTATTAAACGTAGAGTAATAACAAAACAAAACAAATTATAGATTCCGCCTATAAACTGTGAGACGAATTTATAAAGCCTAATTAACCCGCCATTAGCAAATATTTACTGTAGCATCATATTGTCAAATCATGGCGTAATTAGGCTCAAAAGATTCGTCTCGTGATTTACATACAAACTGTGCAATTGGTATTTTTTTTCGTTCATATTTAATGCTCCATGCATGTGTCCAAACATTTGATGTAACGGAAAACTTAGAAGTTTGAAGAAAATATTTTGAATCTAAACACGGCCTAAAAATCTTTAGTTCACGCCAAAATTGGAAGTTTGATTGAAATTGGAACGATGTGACGGAAAAGTTAGAAGTTTGTGTGTGTAGAAAAGTTTTGATGTGATGGAAAATTTGAAAGTTTGAAGAAAAAGTTGGGAACTAAACTAGGTAAAAGCTGGAACATTCTCAATTTATTAATTTGACTATTCACATGGTTCGTGCTGATATGCCGTAATTCTGAATTGCATGCAGCACTTCGCTATTAATGGACAGTTGATCAAGTAACAGGCTCGTTCCAATGTTTGGCTTTAGATGAATCATTACACACCGCACTTTACCTATTTATTTAGGATTGCCTTTTGATATAGTGAGCATTGCTCAATTTTTTTTTATTTTATGTTTTTGCTTCCTCGTGATCAATGCTTTAGAAGATTTATTTATTTATTTATTTTATTTTGCGGGGGCTTTAGAAGATGTTGAAGTGCGCAGCAGAGTGTACTCTGTCTCTAGCTGGTAGGTTGGATTTCAGATGAATTTTATGTCTTAAACGGATTACTACCAAACAAGTTGAGCACTGCCACTAATTAGAGGCATTATACAATAGTTGCCTCAACATCCTTGCTGTTTTATCGCCCATAATTTAGTTTATCGTTTGCTGGCTGACAAACAATAAAACCCTAAACAATAATCCGGAGTGGTTTGACAAGACCGGAGTGCGTGAATCACTCAATCCACTGGCTAGATCGATGTGGTTCTTGATAGCTGGACCCCCAGGGCTCCAACAACAAGCAGTGCTCTGCTCACAATGTGGGATCTCTATAGCTACTCTGCTTATCAATCCAGGCAGAATTCTTTTCGGTTTCGTCTCTTTTTTGCTAGATTGTGGCCAAGATTGCATGCTACGTTTACACACACACAAAGCAACGCGCTTTGATCGAGACAGAGATTAGTTGCCTTTTTTTTTTTTTGCCCTAACACACAACATTCCACAAAGGAGTGATGATAATTCGTTGATTTTCGTTGCTTTGATCGAGACAGGGATTAGTTGCCCTTTTTTTTTTCCCTAACACACAACATTCCACAAAGGAGGAGTGATAATTCGTTGATTTTTATAAGATGTATATGTGAATGGTAGCGATCAGGATTGGAAGATGTGGCAATGTCTAGAACTTGTAAAGCATCAGAGATTAAAGTCGCTGTCTTTTGACTACAGTTAATGATAAGTGAAGTGAGCATGATTGATCAGAAAGGGAAAAACTTTATCGTGTCACTAAAATATGGCCACCGTCTGCTACGACTTCTGATTAGTTAGTTTTAATCTCTCCATTTAATGATAGCCTGTAAAAAAGACCATTAAAAAGTTTAGCGTGCAGGCCGTGGGGTCTGTCATGCTTGAGCGAGTTCGGTAAATGAGGTGGACAGTAAATTATTTTTTTTAGCGGTCATTTTATCACAGGATCATTGTCCATTCGGTTCTCTCTGTTTTTCTTACTACTAATTCAATTGCCTAAAAAATTAATAGGCATGGCACATTTATCCCAACCAAAATTCATTGCCTAACTGCACAATCATTTTCACTGGTGCTAATCTTCCATCTGCGACCTTTGTTAAAAGGTATAATAACCCCTAAGGTACGCCTGTCATGGGTGACCGAAGGGCCAATAATCCATCCTCACTCTTGGTGTAGTCATCGCCGCTTTTCTTTTGACAAAGCATGGCGTGTCACATATTCACACATTTTGGATAGCTGTTAGATTCGGCTTCAGACAACTAATGTTGGAGTCGGCATCAAAGCTAGGAGACAATATACGTCCACTGGCTCAAGATATCTCATGAAAAATTCTCAAACAGTACTAAGTTGTCATGTAATCATGTCCATTGGCTAAACTGTCTTTTGTTGTACTGTAAGCACACTGTTCTCAGAATATGCTACGGAGTATGTCAGAAGAACTTTACAAATTCTGGCACACCTCTATTTGAAATACCTCTTAACTGTTCATTTGATAGGAACTAATAAGTGGTCTTTAAAAGTCACTGCAATGCCACTAAGCCCAAATGGGAAGATCCAAGTTCAACCCATTTTCAATTTTCCTTGCCTATTCAACCCATTTTCAATTTTCCTTGCCTATCTTGTATTTCTATGTTATTATTCACATTTTACTATTTATATGACCTTTTTCTAAACTATATTATGATAGTAATTGTTTTTCAATTAACGCATAGGACACACGCACACAAACTACTGCACACATAAATCACACGCATATACCCTAGGAGTATGACACCAAGAATACAAAGACCAATAGCAAATGCTTTGTAGAGACAATTTTTTTAATATTTAGAGGTATTTTCAAATGCATTTATAATGACATTTTGAAAATGCCTCATAAGTGTCTTTTGCTTAGCAGCACTTTACTTGATTTTTTATTTCTATAAGAGGGTAGAGGCATTAAATTGCGCCGAAACCTTAACAAACAAACATGAAAAAGAGAAAAAAAATATTTTCCTATTCTAAGGCCAATCTTTGAACTCAAGACCTCCAGAAAAAATAACTTTTACCATCATTGCTATAACCAAACATGTTTGCCTTGTGTTATTTATAAATTGTTACTTAGCATATATTAACATTCTTAAAAGTGCCTCTACATATGTTAAAAATACCACCAAAAATACCTCTATATATGTGGCAAATTTTAAAATACCCAAAAGATGCTTATACAAGATAAATTTAATGAAATTTGCTAAAAATATCTCTACATTAAAAAATATTTTAGGTAATTTTTAAAGTGCTTCTATACTTAAAGCTTCTAGTTTCAAAGGCGATTTGAAAATCCAATTAACCCTTTTCTTAAAATGCTAATCTTGCTAATTTTCTATATTAAAAGAGTATATCTGTGTGTGCATAATATTCGTGGATATATATATCAAAATTTGAACTCTAGTCGGTAAAGTGATACACACATGTATGCATCCACAACTGGACCATGTTAGCCAGCCACTGTACACATGGTCCCCACCTGTCAGAACCAAATTCATCCCCAAAACACACACAGCTCAAATGCTCAATCAGCCGAGCACACATTTAAGATAGATCTCCTTGAAGGCTGGAAAAATGATTATGGAGGCATATATAGAAGCAAATGCATGATCTTGATATCCGATAGGTTCCTTTGTCTTCTCAGCATCCATGAATTGCATCCTATAAAAGAAGTTTGTTAATAATAATCACATGCTTATGTATTCTATTGATTTATTTGTGTAATAAATATGTTCATATTCACAGGCACCATGCACCGACAAAGTTTATGCCCATCTTTTCCCGACAATAGACGGCGTGTAGATAAGAGAAATCTAGCCACAAGAAACCTTCGCCGGCCATGAAAGCATTAAGCAGTGATCGAACAGTTAAAGACATTAGGCCTTTCTTACTGGCGTTCATGTACCATTTATGTAACCTTCTCATCTCCCATGGACCCTCATCAAGTGCATAATCCGGCCAAAATGCTTTGCCATTTTGAAACTTTTCCAGGCAATCATCAGTTGCTAAGAATTTTTGGCTAGCAAGTTTAGCGGCCTTCTTTGGGTTATCTTCTCTTTGCTTGGCACATTTTTTTACCCCCTCTGAAGGCGGATACCATCCACTTCTCCTTTTGATCATCTTTAGACTTGGAGTTGTGGCTTCTGAGCACTCTATGCACTTCAGACTTGTCGGTTGCATTGTTATCGACCGGGGTTTTCTCCACGTCATTTTTTGCAGGACATGGGTCCTCATACACCTCTGGTTCTATTTCAACCCATTCCAAACTTGGTGCAACTTTGATTTCTGCTCCGAAGGATGACACAACTTGCACCTCTAGTTCTTGCACCTCCGGTTCGTTTTCCAGCACAATTTGCACCTCCAGTTCTTTTCCCGGCACGATCAACACTATTGCCGATGTAGATGCCCCTTCAGTGCCCTTAGGTAGCTCATGTTCTTTCGCGTTATCATTCAATAGTTTCTTTAGAGGAGGTCTCGGTGGTTTCGGCGGAGCATCGGTGCCAGTATCAAAAATTATATCTTTTTTGTGCCACAAAATTACAAGGTCGACCGCATCCCCAAGTACAGTTATATCATCAGGGAAAAGCAGAAGTGAATGTGGTTACAAAGTTTTATTGTTATTTTTATTATGAAACTAACTTATAATACTACAAATATGAAATACTGTAGCATGAAGAATGTGCTAGCTAATTGTAAAAACTCTTTCCTATGTTCAATGGCTAGAGCATGCATTCTAACTAGCATATCAGCCTTGTCAAAAAGAAAACGGAGTTCAGAGTTTCAGAGTGTTAAGAAGAATGAAAGGGTTAACTTACATTAATTGAAATGACTTTTTGGTCTTGATTATAATTCACTAGTGGAGAAACCATCTTTGCTCGGTCGACCAAAAACCACAATAGTCTCGGTTGCAGTAAAAACCGGGACTAAAGATGGTTTTTAGTCCCGGTTTATAAGTAGAACGGGACTATGTGATCTTTAGTCCCGGTTGGTGTTACCAACCGGGACTAAAGATCATCTTTAGTCCCGGTTCACATGCCGTCAGGTGTTGTCAGGCCCCTCCAGGATCTTTAGTCCCGGTTGGAGTTACGAACTGGGAGTAAAGATCGGATCTTTAATCCCGAACCGATCTTTAATCCCGGTTCGTAACACCAACCGGGACTAAAGATCACGTGATCTTTAGTCCCGGTTGGTGTTACGAACCGGGATTAAAGATCCGATCTTTACTCCCGGTTCGTAACTCCAACCGGGATTAAAGATCAAAACGCACTATATAATCCCTATTACTTATCCTCTTTTCTCATCCACTCTTTTCTCATCCACACAAACTCCTCTCTTCCTCTATCTCTAATCCTTATCTCGTCCCTTCTTCCCTTCCTCCTTATCTCTTTCCCTTCTTATCCCTTCCCAACTCCCCTTCCCAACTCGATCCCGTGTGCGCAGCAGGAGGGGGTGGGCGGCCCGGCCGGCGGAGGGCAGCGCGGCGGCGCGGCGGCGGCCGGCGCGGAGGGCCGCGCGGCGGCGCGGCGTGGCGGCGACGCAGAGGGCTGCGCGGCGGCGGCCGGCGCGGCGGGGGCGGCGGCAGCCGGGGAGGAGGGGAGGCGGCAGCCGGCTCAGCCGACCGGCGGCTTTGCTTCCTTTTTTTTTCAAAGAATTTGTGATCCAGGTATAGATTGAGATGAAGAATCTGTGATTCATTGTATGGATTGAGATGTATAATTTTTTTGGAATCTCATTATATGGATCTGAGATGTACATGATTTGTGTATTTGCGATGTTTCTTTGATTTGGGATTTGATTTGGGATGTATAATCTGTAGTGTATATGATTGATTGATTTGTGTATTTGGGATGGTACTTTGATTTTAGGGTTTGATTTAGGAATATGCATCCCACCTAATTTGGGAGAAAATAAATTAGAGATTAAATAGTAAGTAAATGAAAAAAAAAACTATTGCCCGCTCCCATCTTTAGTCCCGGTTGGTAACACCAACCGGGACTAAAGATCGATCTTTAGTCCCGGGTATTTGAACCGGGACTAAAGATAGGGATCTTTAGTCCCGGATTCGTAGTCCCGGTTTGAAAACCGGGACTATAGGGGGGTTACGAACCGGGACTAAAAACGATTTCTCTACCAGTGATTGATGGAAGGAAAATAGCAGGGGCTAACTTGATTATTATTCCAGCCATTCAGGACGCCGCGAAAGTCAGTGAGTATAATCATTATATCATACAGTGCTAAGACTGATGAGGAAAAAATAGTTGTCATATTTGCATCTTATGAGAGACATTCAGTGGAAAAGAATTCGAAATAGTAATATTCTTCTTGTTTAACGTCTCATTTGCAATCTGGTTTAGAGCATGCCAAAGTACATAGTATATCCAAAAAAAAATGAGCAATATAGTTCAATTATGGATAATGAATAGTACAAAGCGTATTACACTGAAAGAAAAAACAGATGTGCTAAAGTAACTGAAGGGGTAGTTATGATTTCCACTAGGCTAGTAGTAAGTAGAAGTGCTCTAGAATCTGTATTTGATGGTCAAATATTTGACTGATGTCAAGGACAAGAAGGCATATCCCAACACAAACTTGAGTTCTCAGTAGATATTGTCTAGTCAAAAACTCAATAATGCAATAATTCCAGAGTCCCTTGCACTTTAGAGTCAAAATTCTCAGACTAATTCCATTGCCTCGTATAATGCCAGCCACATATAGAATAATTAATGTGGAAAAGGTATACATCAAAGTGTAAAGTCCTTACCTTCGGAATTAGGTGTAGCAAAAGATTGTATGTACCCTAGTAATAACAACCCAAAAGCTATTAGCTTCATACTTTCTTGAAAATTATTATCAATTTGTTTGATTTTTAGGAACAGAAGCTCCTGAATGCACTGTGTGTCTGCTTTCTTGATGGAAAATAGAAGTACTTTGGATTTGAGGTCTGCACTAAATAGCTTCATCACCGAAGAAAATAAAGTGAAGACTCACAATGCCCGAAGAGCAAACTGAGAATATAGAGATAGAAGAAACCTGACAAATTCTTGCCAAAATCGAAAGGAAGTAATTTAGCCTGAACAAGGTAAGAATATCTCCTTAAAATAACTTTCAGACTATTTGGAATTATTTCTAGACTGATAAAGATTTTCTTTTGTTGCAAACCATTTTTGATTTCTTGCATACAAAAACATGTGATCCTCCTAACTGTATGAGTGTTGCTCTTTTCACTAAATCTAACTGGATTTCTATGATTGCACTGTACCTTAGCACATAAAATATGACATAAGTTATCCTTGGTCTGTTACCTTAGCACACAAAATATGACAAGGGGGCATTTGCCCCTGCTCGGTGTAAAATGGACTGGGGGCCATGGCCCCTACTTGGTTATCTAATCACTGATATGTAGCAACAAAAATAATCAAACAAAGTATATATGTATATATGAATATTGTTGACGGTCATTAGCGATCAGTTTCGCCCGTGAATACTACCTAAATAAAGGAGAACTAGTTATGCTTGCAATGCATATTTATGTCAAAATAATAAATATTCCACTAGCACTAGGATTACTAAACTCTTGCAGAGAATGAACACAAAGTGGAGAAGAATCGACATCAAAACAAGCGATCATTCAATCGGACGATGTCGAGAATCAGACTTATCAATGAATGGACCGAGAACGCAGAAATGACACGACCAATTGGGCCAAAATTCACAAGTCTGAAGTGAGCAACAGAAGAGAAGGCCGCCAATGACGGTGTGGATGCAGGGTTGGATGCAGGGTTGCGGCTGGACGGTGTGGATTAGCCCCCAATGACGGTTGGAGGGTATTTCCGACCATTCCAACCGTCACAACCGTCATTGGGAGGCTATATAAGGAGCTCGCTCTCTCCATTTCAAGACACATCTCAAGCAAGAAGTTCATTTCATCTCTCAAGTTTAGTGTAGTTTCTAGAGTATAGTGGAATAGAAATAGAATAGAATCTTCAGTCCTCGGAGTCTTCGGAAGAATTCGAGTATTGCTCTAGTAGCTTTTCTTTCTTTTGTAAGACTTGTACTTTATTTAGAATATTCTTCTTTATACTACTTTGGTATTATATTACTTTACGAGTATATGAATATCAGCTTTATTACATACCCAAGTTATATTCTTTATGATGCTAGCTTATCTGGGAGATGCAATGGTGTGGTATAATGATCATATTTACGATGACTCTATGTCATGACGATAATATTAGAGTAGTATTTGGTAATTTAAGCGTGGTGTTTAGATTACTGGATATCATTATTTGGGGTTATATGCTGCGAAGTGAGGTGGGCCGCTAATGGTGACAGCTCAGTACGGGTATTCCTCCGCGCGTGTATATAGTCCTAAGTTAATTTCCTGGGGAGGGTACTCCTCCGTATTTAGCCCCGGTTGGATGTTATGACGGATTATCGAAAGGAACTCGACAATCAGGGGTGGCTTCTCGAAGCACCAGGAGGGCATCAGAAAGAGGGTATTAGCTAAGTAATAATATAACTAGGATGTATGTATAATATGTATGTATACTAGAAGTATAGGATTAGGATCTTTCTATATTCTTTCCACTTAATTTAGATAATTATGAGTAAGAGTATGAA
Source organism: Oryza meridionalis (assembly GCA_000338895.3). Taxonomy (NCBI): domain Eukaryota; kingdom Viridiplantae; phylum Streptophyta; class Magnoliopsida; order Poales; family Poaceae; genus Oryza; species Oryza meridionalis. The sequence goes on from ALNW03000001.1 coordinate 692,584, forward strand.
TGTTTCTGCTTACTGTCACTCTACCCCATGAATTATATTAACCCCTGCTTAGACTTTGGTTGATACAAGTAATATATAAATTATTAGTACGATTCTCTCTATTGTAATTTTCCCACGGGATTAAATAAATACGATACTCTTGGAATACTTTCGGGTGAAATACTACAATGGTATATTTGTGCTCTTGTAACCATAATATATCAGAAGTATTTCTGCGCCATTACTGAAAATTATATTTCTAGTAATATTGTTAAGAAATACCAACAAATATATAGCCGGGTCTGATGCAAATACCAACAAATATATAGCGGGGTCTGATGCATTATCGCTCTAACACTAATGTGTGTTTATGTGCTTAGGCTGAGGTATACGCTCTAACACTAATGTGTTTAACTATGGTATACGCTCACTGATTTAGATAAAGGGAGAGTTCAGGCTAATGAGTGAGCAGCAGGGAGTACGGCAGAGTGAGTGATGGTACATCGCATTACCTTGTGCTTTCCTCGAAAATGTGATCTCCGTTGCATCGATGTCTCGTAGCTCCATTTGTTGTGCCACGGGAATGATTCTCTTGCTTCCGGTACATCTTTAAAGCTGCAATCTATCCATCCATCTATCCAGTTGCAAGTGAATTAATGTCACTTTTTCTTTTATTATAGCCAATCTAATCTCCACAATTATTAGGCGATCGAAATGATATATAGTACGTGCGTGCAAGCCAATGTGTGCAGTGTGCATCTAACCGTGCGGTAGGAGCTGTGTTGGCACACCATCAGAATCCTCCCTCAGCCACGTGTCACACATCTGGATCGGAGCTGTATGGCCTACGGTTTACCTCCGGTATCGACCACTTTTTTTTCAAATAAAAATCGGCCACCCGCCTTGAGCAGTCCCAACTACCACTACACCATTCACTTATGATTTTGATATGGATGGGTCTCTGCTAGGCTCCTCATCGTCCCGCCACGCCTTCAATGGTTGGATGGTACGTACGTACGTTCTCCTCTCGCTATGTGACACATACGTGTTCGTCCAACTAGTTTACGCGTGCTAGTATATTCGATCTCAGTCCCCTGGTACAGTGGTATATTGACGTGAAATTTCGTCATGTCACACGAAGGCATAGAAGATTTACTTAACTCTAATACAGAAGCTAAAATACTAGGTTCGGGCATACCAATTAGTTTGATTCTGCAACTGACAAGATAGATAAATTGATGATCAAAGAGTCGATCGGCCAATAAACTGATTCGATAGTGTTTTAAACAATCGGCTATATATCTGATTTAGATTCTGACACATAAAGAAAATAGCGAAACTTGAACAAACAATCGATGACAAAAATGATGAAGTAAATGTCTAATAAATCGATCAGCCGATATTGATACAGAATATTAAATGTAGCCTCAATGGTTAAAACATACATCGTCTGGAAGTCCGAGATAATGATAACTTATCGGCTACACTAGAAAGGATACCATCATCTCAATCGGGCGGCAACCCCCATCTCAATCGGGCATGGCGTCCGTCACAGGTTAGAAGTCACTGATGTGAAAAGTTATCTCAATCGGGCAAACGGCCGTCACAGATGAACCTATCTCGATCGGGCCATAATTAAAACTCGTCACCAATAGCTTTGACCCAGACGATCAATCAAACTATAGCCCATCACGGATGACCTATCTCAATCGGACCTAAACTATAGCCCATCATAAATGACCCTTATCTGTGACAGGCCTAAGTTAATGCCCATCACAGATGAGTCATCTCAATCGGGCCTAAGTTAATGCCCGTCACAGATGAGTATAATCTCAAAAAAAATAAATTTTATTTTTAGGCATGCCGTCCAGCCTCTCTCAGGCCAGTCATTTTTGTCTTTACTCGTGTGCACTTGGGAAGAACTTCCCGATCAGTCACCCATCCCGAAATTCCCAAGAACTTCCCGATCGGCCTCGTGTGCACCTGGGAAGAACTTCCCGATCAATCACCCATCCCGTTGCTACAGACCAAGCATGCTTAACATCAAAGTTCTTTGGAGATCGATTTCTGGAAGAGTAGTTGTAACTTGTTGGTATTAGTATTCTATTAATCCTATTAATCCCTAAGCCATGATGTCACACCCCAACATCCCTCCTTCATATACATTCATTCACATATACAACCATCAAAAATCCTAAACAACAAAATTGTATAACTCACCGAGATTTACAACTATTGTATCGGTCCTTTGTACAAATAAGTTCATTTGAACAATTCAATTTTTGAATTTTCAAAATTTGACAACTTCGAACAAGAATTAGGGTTAATAGATGATTTCAAATGGAAAAGTCACCAAAACCAAAGTTGTAGAGTTCATCGAGGTGCAAAATTTTTTATTTTGGTCATTTCTCTATCTGACTCTATTTAAACAATTTGAAATTTGAAATTCAAAGTTTCAGAAATTCAAACAGAATTTTTTGTTAGCGAACGACTTCAACTGAAAAAGTTATCAACAGCAAAGTTGTATAACTTATCAAGATCTAAAACTTTTATTTTGGTCATTTCTTCATCTGATAAAGTGATAGTAACATTGTTCATAAAATTGACATATCTCTTATCTGATTTTAAAAACTATAACACATATATGTAAAATTTATGAACAATGTTACTGACATTTTATCAGATAAAGAAATAAACAAAATAAAAGTTTTAGATCTTGATGAGTTATTCAACTTTGTTGTTGATAACTTTTTCAGTTGAAATCATTTAGTGTTTGAAAATGTTGTTTGAAGTTGTCATATTTTTAAATACAAATTCAAACGGTTCAAAAAATGTTATATAGAAAAATGACAAAAATAAAAGTTATAGATCTTGATGAGTTATTCAACTTTGTTGTTGATAACTTTTTAGTTGAAATCATTTAGTATTTGAAATTGTTGTTTGAAGTTATCATATTTTCAAATTCAAATTCAAACTGTTTAAAAATTATTATATATAAAAATGACCAAAATAAAAGTTATAGATATTGATGAGTTATACAACTTTGTTGTTGTTGACTTTTCCATTTGATATCATTTACTACGCATAAAATTATTTTGACTCATAAATTGAATTATTATACTGCAAGTTAATTATTTTGCTATAGTTCAACTTACAAATATAAATATTTCATATGAAAAATGGAAAAATACTCATCGGTGACGGCCTTTAGTTAATGCCCGATAGAGATTAAGTCATGTCAACCGGGGATTAGTATATAGCCCGTCACTAATGAGTCATCTGTTACGGGCCCCAACTTAAGGCTCGTTTAACATATGGAATGTTATCTCAATCAGGTCTAAACTACGGCCCGTCACTGATAGGTGTCATCCGTGACGGGATTAAGTTTTATGCCTTTCTAATATGTCTGTGAGACCATATCTCAATCGGGCACTTTTTGGGCCCGATTGAGATGACTTCCTTGTGACGGCCCGCTATTTCCAGGCATGTTAGAGGCTATCACAGATAGAAGGATCTGTACTAGTGCTAGCACCTCGATAAAACAATATAAATGAGTTACCAGGCTAGATCAGATCTATTAACCGATAGTAAACCCAATAGATTGGACCGAACTGATGTAGCATTAAGTTTACACCAACGAATAGACCTAATAAACTTGATAAATCATATATAAAGTGATGGATATAATAAATCTATTTAAAACAACATTGTGATTATAGAGATATATCGACTAAGAAGATTGGACCTAACCCGGACAGTCCCAACTAAACCGATGCATCTCTAAACACAATATAATTAAAGATAGAATTGAAATATCAAGTAGACAAATATACTAACTGATCAAGAGCAATCCAAGAGATCGAAGCGATGCGGCCTTGAATAACACCAGTATAGTTGATACAGTTGGCAGGGCCAGCGGAACTTAGGACTCACCCCTTCGCCGGAGATCGAAGCGATGTAGCCCCATGTTAGGTACCAAGATCCGCCGATGATAAAACATCAGAAAAGGGCGTGGTGATGCACCAAAAGTAATTGTATTGATCTGTGGAGATGAATTACAAAGACCATGGGTGTACATATTTATATCCCCAGGCCGATATGAGTCATGATTGGACATGACACGAACGTCCTAAATATAAATCCCAACTAATTAATAGATAAATTATGCTACCATGTCATGGTCTTTATGATTCCTTCTTGAACTTCGTCTCTTCTGAATAAACTTTCCATCGGCTAATTGTGTTCTTTTGGCGTTAAGAGGTGGTGCTGAATATAAAGTCATAAATCGTATATAGCATTGAACCCGGTTGCGCTCGCTTCATGCGCCATCACATGAAGAATCCCTTATATACACCATTTCATAGCCTCACGAATCGATCGCGTGGCGATGCCATAAGTTGATACATGGGTATTTTGCTATGTCTCATTGACCAAACATTGAAATTTTCATTATTCAATTAGAGAAGTTTTTTACTATTGATGGAATGCACTTTCAAAGTAACAAACTTGTCGCATACACACCTTAAACAAAGATAATTTGAAATGGAAAATATTTATGAGGAGAGAAATTTGGAAGAGGAAAAAAGGAGTAAAAAGAGAAAATGAGGAGAAAAGAGAGGTGATTAGAAGGAGATGGAAAGGATCAGGATGGTTAGGAGAAAAATAAACGAGAAAAAGGGAGAGAAAAAAAGACGTCGATCAGGGAGGGGGCGCGGGATGGGGCGGTGGGATGGTGTGGGCTGGTTGGGTTGGGCTGGGAGGAGGAGGGGTTGGATTGGAAGGGGTGTATATAGTTATTCTAGACTCACGTTGAATTGGATACCGGCAAGGTACAACCAACTTAAACATAGATGACGTATTAAAATTCCAGCGGAAACATCTTTAATTTTTCTAATAGTAGAGATAGGCGTTCAAACATGCTAGTGGAGTTTTATGTTGGCTCATGTTCTTATTCTTTTTCGTTAATAGAGTTTAGATATGCAACCTTAAACCTTTTAGTGGATCTATGATTGTCTGTTGTATTCTATGCAGCATCAAAGCTATAGATATGTGTTGATGCAAAACACGAGGCCTGGGAGATCTGCTTAACTCCAGTGCAGGTCCAAAAGCTTGCCTTTAGGTGTATGAGCGTGCCAGTTGATTTGATCCTGCAATCAACAAGAAACAAAGACGAAGAAACCGCGGTTAAATCCATAAACGATAGCCGATCGGCTAGTTACCGATGACATATCATTTATCTTTGAGCCGATGTCATATATAGATCGATCAGCAGTCATAAATAAGTAAGAAAGAACTAAATCTACTCGATCGGCTGTAGATATTAACAATATATAATCCTTATGTTGATATATACTTGAATCAAGTGATTGGGATAGATCGGTCGCCATGCCGAGCCAGTATAAATCACTTAGATCGAAATATATATTAACAACGAGACTATATATGTTCATAACATAGCCAATCAGATAGATATAGCATGTATCGGCTAATACTCCGATACTACTCTATATTAAGATATTAATGCAAGTAGAATATACCAAACAGAAAGCCTAATATACTTTAAATGCAATAAGATCTTGACATAAAGGACAGATTTAACATGTCAATTGAGCATATAGGACAAATATAGTTAAATTAGATAAGGTCGGCTGAAACCCCGATGCTACCCTAATCGACACCAAAAGCAGGCTAGAGATTGGAATTCTAATCACGAGTTATAAGATCAAACTTAACTGATGCAGCTTTAAGTATAGAAAGAAGGACAATATCTAGACAATCAAGCCATTGGATGTTTCATAGAGTGGTAGATATCTTATATAATCTAAATCAACGTCGGAGTTTAACCTAATTGGCTGTCTTCTAGTAACAGATGTTAGCTGATTAGAGGTTAGATAGCGATATTGCCAAAGATTATATAAGATATATGATAACTCGACGAATTACATAAACAAGACTAGAGTATCATAAAGATGGAAGCACTAATCCCGAGAACGCAAGCCGCCATAACAAGTTTTACCTCTAGTTGAAGATCGAAACCGATGCAGCTCAACCCGAAAGTAAGAACTCGTCAAAACAAAGCGAAAGTAAAAGGGTGGCGATGCGCCGAGATTGTATTGAACGTGTGTTAGATTGATTATATGGGGCTCGGGGTCTATTTATATCCGAGATTACAAAATATGTCCATGTCGGACACGACTCGCATCTCTAACAAACTCTAAGATACCATAAGTCTTTGCGGTAGACTTTTGCCCAAACATACCTCTAAGTAAATTACATGAAATATCCTAATTAATAGATACAATTGTCTTCTCAGGACTCTATCCATACGTGGCAATCCTCATCAAGCACATCAACTCAATCCGACAACGTATACCGTGTCATATTGTCGGACTTGGCTCAATCGGCTAACCTTGTCCAACTCGGACTCTGCCGATCCTGGTCGCAGCCGATTCGGACTTTAGCCGATCTCTGCTCTGTTTCCGGAACAATTCCAATCTTTGATCCCACTCCGATCCTATTTTCATCTCCAATACTTGGATTACCAAATTTGGTCGTTAACAATATGCCTCTGATCCAGTTTGTTGCCCTAGTTAGAATACGAATCTAGATGCTGAACAGAGCATCCTTTGTTTGAGAATTTATCCATCGATGAGTACTTTATAGTAGCAACAGCCGCAGCAATAACAACAACAAGCCCCACCCTACCGGACAGTGCATCTGGCTCCAGCTGCTTCTGCGGGTGCTGTCGTACATCCTGCGCCAAGAAAGCGCAGCATCACGCCTCACCCACAACGGCAAGCTGACTGACCGGTGGTGAGCTATGGTGACACTACCTCAGCATCGGCAACTGCTGAGATGACAATCCCGTCGTGTAAATTGCCACTGAAAACATTGAAGCTTTTCCAGACAAAGAGCTCCAGCTGCGGCCTGAAGGAAGATAACATCGCACAAAGTCCTTGTGTGGCTCCATCTCCACAAAATAACTACTTAGTACTACTGTTGGAACTATATCTGATGGATAATCTTATTTGGTGCATGACTTTTATGGTGACCTAGTAGTTTAGTATAAAATATACATATTTGATCCTGGTAAGAATATTAGACATGGCGATCCGTTGATACACAACCATGATAGGTTGCACTTGACTCGTTACCTTAGGTGTGAAATGGACTACAGGCCACATACGTGTATGTATGTATGTATTAACTGGGGCTTCATGGTACCCAGACACCATGATTCAAATTGAGTATATACCTAATTCAAATGAGTATGAATTTTTTTTTAGATGTTTAGGTATGAACATTAACTTCGTAACTAGTTCAAACAAGTTTTAACTAAATTTGAACATCTTTTTGTTAGATTTTGATTCTACGTAGATAACATATAAGTAGTTAGGTATGTAATAATGGGTTGTGAAATAAAGTTGAATTTGAGTTGTTTTGCTGTTAGGTATAAGTATAAATAAAATTCTTATACCTAGATATATACTCACAATTTGAAAAATTTTGTGGTAGCACTATTCCGCACGCTACAGCGCGGAATATTAATTTGAACGCTGCACAACGCCCTCTCCTTCTGGTTTTTCCGTTTTTTACCACCCACCTTTCCTCCGCATCCTACCTTTTCTCGGTTCGTTTTTTACCACCCCACCTTTCCTCCACATCCTATCTTTTCTCGGTTCATTTTTTACCACCCCACCTTCCGTGTTTCTTTTTCTCTTTTCCATCTCATTCGTGTTTCATCAATGGGCCTGGTAAAATATTAACCATCCAGATTTTTCTGTTTTTTTTCCTTCTCTATAGTTTTTATAGTTTTTCTGTTTTCACGTTTTAGTAAATACTTACTGTCTATCTTTCCGAGTTTTCTGTTTTTCCAGTATCACCACACCTTTCAGTTTTTCAGTATCTCCGCACCTTTCAAAAGTAACAAACTTACTCCGTGAAGTTTTTCATTTACTCCCAGCCTCCCACATCTGCTCATTTAAAAGTAACAAATTTACCTGCATAAATGTGTCCACATCGTATGACGCCATACCTAGATGGTCGTAAAAGAATTACTACCAGCTTACAACGCTAGTAATTCTTTTACCAATATTATAAATATTGTTTAGATTTCATAGTCTATGAGTAAAACAATTACTACCTTCCTCTCGATATAGCCCATGATCTCGTAGCCACCGTGTAGTACTATGTTTACTAATGTGTTCAATACATAGTATAAGAGTAAAAACTGAGATTTCGTGGTCTGCGAGTAAAACAATTACCACCTTCCTCTCGATATAGCCATGATCTCGTAGCCACCGTGTAGTAATGTGTTTACTGATGTGTTCAATATATAGTATAAGAGTAAAAACTGAGATTTCATGGTCTGCGAGTAAAACGATTACCACCTTCCTCTCGATATAGCCATGATCTCATAGCCACCATGTAGTAATATGTTTACTGATGTGTTCAATATACAGTATAGGAGAAAAAATTGATACTAAGAGTATTGTTGATCTGTATCACAAAATAGTCGTATGAATGAAAAAATTACAGCCTCAATCACACACAAGCGATAAAATTACTCATAGGTGAATCAGACTAGAAAAGAAAAAAAAATGATTCAGCCAAAAATCCATCTAGTGGCTTTGCTGGATCTTGCTATAAAGATAAAGATGATGGTCTATATCTTGTGACTGATAGTGGAGAGGGTAACCAGGTGGCGAGCGGTAGTCGACGATGGAATCATATGGAAGGATGTAGCGGTGTGGTCTAGAGATGAGCTCGACGTTGCGCAGTAGCAGCTATCCATCATCTAGCAAGGACGGAAAAAATGTAAAAACATTTTGGTTCATGTCAATAGAGATGACGAGCAAAAGAAAAATAGCAAACAACCTCCATCACCGGTGGACTCCACCCTATCCTCTGCGGCTAGCCATATGGAGCACAATGTGCAAATGTAGGACCTGTGCAGCCCATCAATTGAGATCATGTAATATTGGAGATTGCATGTTAATTTGATTTGAAAAAAAATAGGGCTTCATGCGTGAAGTTGAAGGAGAATATGCAGACGTAAATCAGAGTGTCATTTTCTTACTAGCTTGTTCTATCAATGTCGCCGACGTGGAGCAGCCACTGGTTATTGCTATTGGCCACCTCCTTGTTGGTTAAGGTGTTGCTTAGCGTCCGGCGGCGAGGCCCGAAGCAGTGCCTTCGCCTCAACCACTGTCGGCCACCGCCATCAACCGCCACGGTGTCATCGTCCTCCTCCATGGTGTGTTGCCATTCGGTGGGCTGGGATGGTGGATCGATTCAAATCAGAAAAAAAAAGGAAAAAATGAAGTGGGGGCGAGAGAAGTTGGTTGGGTATGGGAAAAATAGAATATATACCGGAAGTAGAGAAGTTGTTTTTATCGAAGTAAATCATTTACTCCGATAATGGTGGGAGCACGATGCGGGACGTGGGGTGGGATCGGAAGTAGGGGAGTTGTTTTTATTATCGAAGTAAATCGTTTACTCAAATAAAGGTGGGTGGTAGAGGCGCGCGATAGGAGTAAATCGTTTATTCCGACAACGGTAAGAGTGGGATGACGGGACGTGGGGTGGGGGTAAGATGGACCCACCCCCATCCCGTATTTTTTTTACTCGCGAGCTGTTCGATCCTCAGTAAAATTTTACCGCTATCTAATTATTTTATTTTACCCCACCATATCATATCTCTTCTCCTTTTTTTTTTTTGATCTCGAGATCGAGTTTGAGTACGGGCGCTGTTCTCGGTGGCAACGCGCAGAGCCGCCTCGCCGCTTCTTCCTCTGTGAGGAGAAATCGTTTGTAGCCTATCCCCTCCTGTCGGTCCCGGAGAGTGAGGGCAACGGAGGGTGGCCATAGCCTGGGATCTATATCCAGCCTTTGCATGCCCACCTATATTCGTGGAAAAAGGATGGCAGTTTTTACAAGCGGCAGCGGTAAATTTGATTAACTAAGAGCATCACCAAAGAATAGCTAAATCTCATCCCAAAAATCTGATTATGGGAATCCTAAAGAGAATTTGAGGTGTGAAAATAGTCCTTTCTCCAAGAGATTAGGTAAAATAAAATCCTTAAAATAAAAAAGTGGGTCCATACAAAACTACCATCGGGAATTAGTTTTTCCTCGTCTCGCGTCGCTCGCCCTTGTACGCCGTCTCGGCATCAGCAGAAGTTAAATAAAAGTATAGGATCAATCATATTGGCAATTGATTTAACCAGCTACAGAAACACTAAAATTGCAACGCTTTAATTTGTACTCCTAGACATCGTCAGCTTTTTACTTGCAACGAAGAACAGAAAAAAAATAAAAAAAAGGGGGGGGGGGGAGAAGAACACCCGCTTGCTGCGCCCGCAGAGGCCGTGAGCTCACGACGGCGACGTCCGCCAGTCACGACCACATCTGCGCCACGCTCGCTGCGCCGCCTTGTGTGAGATGGACCAAGCTAGCCGAGCTGCGCGCCCACAGCACCACACCAAGGTCTCCGCGCCGCAGCACCACACTAAGGTCTCCGTGCCCGTGCCCGCACCAGAGCTACCATGTCATACCAAGGTCAGCCCAAACTCGCGTCGTCGCTGTCGTCGCACGGTATCACTTTGCAACCGCAGGGCCACGCCGCTCCTCGCCGCCGCCATGGAAGATGGTGTCGCCGGTGGATGACCTAGAGTTAGCGGCATGATGAATCGAGAAGTCTGGGCTTGGGTGAGATTGGGATGGATTCCTAGCCGGCCGCGTGAAATATGGGGCCGCTGATGGATGACCTAGAGCTGGCAGCAGGACAAATCGAGGCGAGATGGCGGACAACCTTGCGATGAAACTCTGGACCGGAACATTTTGGAGATCATAACAAGCGCGCGAACTGGCCGCAGGAGGGCGATTGGGAGCGAGCGTGGCCGCCTACTTCTAGGGAGCGACGACTCCGGAGATGGGAATTAGGATTTTGGGTTTCCTGTATAGGGCTACTGTTGGACCTTGTTTTTTTTTTCAAAACTCCAAAAAAATCTTGATTGGGAACCATTCCCGGATGCTGTTGGGCATATTACTTATTCTATTCCCTATCCTTAAATTAAAGAAATTTTAACCAAAATTCTCATCCAACAGATTCTCTAACCTGCCTCCCAATAATCCATGTTCCCGTATATCTCGTTACTCATTTGCAGGGAACCATTTTTTCTTCCCAATCGCGGTCGTCGCTGCCTCGCGCGCGTAGGGGGAAAATGTTCCCGCGCTCCTTTTCTCGCCCTCCTCGCCAGCAACAAAATTCTTCTTCCTCCCAGGCGTCGGCGGCGGCTTTCCAGGCGGCGAAGCAACGGCCAACCCCTTCCTCGCAGGCGTCGTCGACGGAGTTCCACGCGGAGATGCAGCGGTCGTCCCCTTCCTCTCAGTCGCAGGGGTTGGCGTTGGTGTTGCTCCAGGCAGCGATGCAGCGGCCATGCCCCTCCTCTCAGGCGCAGGCGCCGGCGTTGCTCCAGGCAGCGATGCAGCCGCCGTCCTCTTCCTCGCAGGCGTCGGCGTCGGCGTTGTTCCAGGGGGTGCCCGCACGTCGACCACCGCTGCCGGCGCAAGCCCCACCGCCTCCTCGATTTGGGGCCGACGGCCCTCTGCGCCCCGCACCGCCGCCTCGTCGTCGTCTCGGTCTGCCTCATCCTCAACCTCCCTACTCCGGTGTGCAGGCGACAGAGTCCATGGAGGGACATGCTCCATGGGAGACACTGAATCCCCTCTCACACGAAGCTCCTGGCGTCGATTTCTCCACAGCTTATTCTGTGAGTGATGAAGAATTCCTCCATAGGAGCAATTTCGGTAAGGCTGTCCCTGATTCGTTCGATGTTTAGATTAATTTTCAGAGTGTTGCAGCCTGATCTGATGTCCATTCTGTGACTGACTTCCCCAGCTAGAAATTCAGGAATTCAGGATTCAGAACACTTAGAGGAAAATGTCAGAAAGTCTGAAATTTGTACTGTATCGAATGAAAGTCTGAAATATGCAGGATATGCTCTAAATCTGAAAGTCTGAACACTTAGAGGAAATCAGGTTTCAGAACATTTAGTAATGAAGGATATTGTCGACCCCCGATTTTGAAAATCGGAAATCTCCTGTGTTTATCAGTACCAATCCCTGAATCAGTAGTTGGTACACACATACATAGCCGAATCACAAGATATCACGAATGAATTCAGGCTAAGAGAGTTAAATGCTTACATTAGGGTCAGGCAGGCCAACAACTATTAGAGAAACAACAGCGGAAGACAAAACAATACAAGGACTCGGTTAACATGCCACAAGTAGTCGACTGGGGAACGAGACCTAGAACGGAACTGCACTCCGGTCATCTTGTTAAGTACGCAAGCGTACTAACAAGGGCTTCTCTTCAACACTCTGCTAAAAGATATATATATATAGAAACAATGAGTACAAAAACAAGCCACCACACAAAATGCAGTAATGTAAGGGTATTACAAAGAGTGGCTATGGTTACTTTGCGTAAAGCTGAGTTTTCAAATATCATTTCACAAACCTAGACATAGCATAAACTAATCAAGTTTTAATTCCATTGTTCAATAAACAGCGACGGTTCTTTCCACGATCCATTGTGTTTCCAAGGATAGCTTCCAGCCACTGGTCGTCATGGTTTTCTGGGGTCTACCCCTTCTCGCCTCTCGAGAAGTTGATCCACCAGCACAAAATCATCATGCATATCCCATCCCAATCAGATTAAGAAATTAGAGTCTAGCCAAGTGTAATACATGTCACGATGCTCATTAACCGCGAGCACGGCTATTCGAATAGATTGGTTTACTCACACTGCAATGGATGTACATTTTACCCGTACTCCGCGACTTGCCCAACACATGAGCCTACGTCCCAACGAATGAGACTTGCCACGGCAAAGCCTTTCAATAACCTCACATTGGCAGTACCCGCTCCATAAACTTACACCCTCATGCACTCTAGGCGTCATAAGTTTCTAGCAGTGAGAGGAGTTTTGGTGCTCCCGAGGGGGAAAACTCACGCAAGCCTAACATTGCATCCTGTAGTTGAACCCAATCCATGCTGTCCTCTTTTAGGTATCTCCTTGTAGTCTTGTAGTCTTGACAAGTCAGTCTCTGGCCATCCGTATCGGGTATCCGCCATTTGGCCATCCGTTTCGGGTATCCGCCAGCAGACTGCTTGTTCGTCCACATACCTAAGTGAAACCACTATGCAGGGATACTGCCTCCGCTCGGCTATCTAATCCGCTAGGTCTATACCCATTCGAGAAGTACGGCTGTACTGGGGTCGTTTCATGCTTAACTTCATGGTCGGTCCTTAACTGACCAGGGACGGCACTAGCCTTTACCGAACACCACCCAAGTCGTCCAGCCACCCAGTCGAAAACATTTGTTTAGTTTAATTTTCTTTCACAAATCATCTCATCATTATCATGGCAATGTGGCACTCATGTCTCCACATGCCGTATGTCAATTACCTTCCCTAAGGTTATTGCCCAAGCATAAAGCATTTTAACAAATATGAATATGCATGGATCTAAATTAGCATGGGCTAAGCATTTGTCAAGTATTGACTAAAGACACACGATATCATGGATTACAAAGATTGTATGGATAATCAATATCAAAGCTATGGCATATAACAAAGTAGGACATTCACATATAAAAATAGCATGGAAACTTTATTTAAATCAAAATAAGTTGGCAATAGGTCCAACATGCTCAAAGATTAGTGATGACTTGCCTTGCTCATAGTTTTGTTGTCCCCGATCTTCGATAAACTCAGCAACTCCTTCGGAATCTAAATTTACGTGCGAAAGATTTGATTTGAATTCAATTAGGATTCAAATAAAATCACCAAAAATTCAAACAGTACAAAGTAAATTGAGAAAGTGGTACCAACAGTTAGATCTTGATTTTAGATGAATTTAGGTTCAAGTTTCATTCGAATCCGAGTTAAAATGAGTGAGTTATGCTAGTTTAAAGATTCAAGTTTGAATTAATTCAACTAATTGTGAAAGGGTACTGTGCGCACGTGATTTGTTTTTATTCTAACCTTGTCCACAAGCTTCAGAGGCTGACAGGTGGGTCCATTCTTATTTCCTTTTCTTTATCTTTACTCTTTCAAAGGAAATGAGATGTGCTATTGACAGGTGGGTCCGGCCCCCTGTTGACTGAGGTCAAGTCGGCCATATAATTGCCGGTGGGTCCCCCTGGCATGGACACAAAATCTATAATTAAGTTTTCTTAGATTTTAATAACAGGGACCGAGTGGGCTAATAACCATTAGGGAGAGGATTACTGTGTGCTAATTAGATGTGGGTCCCACACAGTTTCTCTCTCTCGTTCTTTCTTTTCCCCATCATCTTCTACCTCCGGTCAGGCAGCAGCGAGGCGGTGCGGCTCCGCAGGGCGCGGCGGGCACGGGGCCGGGGTGGCACGGCGGCGGCCAGGTAAGACACGAAGGAACTCCGGCGACCCATCGGCTGCGGCGGCGGCGCGCGGCGGAGCGAGGGCGAGCAGTGCGGCAGGGCAATGCCATGGCCGAGCACGGTTGCAAGGGGATAGGGCGGTAGAGCTAGGTTCCTACCAAATTGATGGGTGCGCGAGTGTCTACGGGGCATGAGGATTTCGTTTTGCTTGCTAGATGGAGAGGGGAGCTCCCGAGATTGTCTACCCACGGGGAGCTCGCCGGCGGCGGAACAACAGCCGGGCAGGCACGGTTATAGGCGCTAATCGCCAAAATTGAAACCGAAGATAGCTGCTAGTGGGATAGAGGATGCTATGGGCGCGAGGGTGTACCGTGACAAGGCAAGACGGCGAAACGCGGTGGAGTAGGGCTCGATATGTCGCGGAACAGAGGCAGATGGCGGCGGCGACGCTCGAAGGAGTTCGACGAGCGGCCACGCAGCGTCCAGCGGCTTCCGACGTCGATCCAAGGTAACGGCCGCGGTGGAGGCGACCCAGGCCACGGCTCCCGCGGTCAGCCACGCCGGCTTCGGCTCTACCAGTGGTAGTAAAGGTATGCACACAAGGTGTTCGATGGAGGTCCGGCTATGGTTCGAAGAAGAGACACAGAGAAGAGAGGGTTTTAATGGTGGGCTTGGCTTGAGGATAAGCCAGGATGGCTTGGAGGATAAGGTCGATAACAGGCGCACTCGATGGCTGTCTATGGCCTAGGTTAGGGAGGTTGACGCGGCTAAGGTTTCCATCCTCTTCTCCATTAAGGTTTCTCAGTGAATCATTGCCTCTATGGCTCCAGGCATGGGTGGTCTATCCCTAGCTGGAGAAGTGGACTTCGTTTTATCCGCTGGTTGCAACGGAGGAGGCACCGGCATCCTTGCATTCGGATAAGGTGGCGGACGTGGCCGTGTCATCGATGCTTTCCACCCGGCTTCGCTCCTCGGTCGTTGGAGGAGGAGATACGAAAGTTTGGCGGCTCTAACGGAGGCTGACACCACGGACCCGCCAGGCATGGCGCGGCGTCACCGACGCGATGGCGCCGTGCGCGCACATGGGGCGGCGGCTCGGTAAGAGCGGGCTTTCGGGTGTAGGGCGGTTGGATAGGGTTTAGGGGTGATGTGGGGTGACGTCACGGCCGTTACCCCTCGGCTCCGAGGGATGGGCGACGCGATGTTGCTGACGCGCGCTCCCGTGGCGGCGCGGCTTTGGCGCGGGTTTTCGGCGGCTCGGTCGGCGGCGGGCCCACGCGGCGTGGCGCGACGCGGTGCGGCGCACGGGCACACCCAATGCGGCGCACGAGTAGGGAGGCGCGCGCGGGGCTCAGTAGCGATCGGGAAGGAGCGGCGCTGGGTCGGTTTAGGGCCAGACCCAAATCGAGCATATGGTGGGCAATGAATAGTGCCGGCTGGAAAGATAAAGAAAAAGAAGGAAAAAGAGAGAGAAAGAGGGAGGGCTAATGTCACACCCAGAAATTCCCGAATAGAATTCCAAGCAGATTGTGCATTGAAATCCCCGTCCAGGACCAGCCGGGGTACACAAACGACAATGTTGACATTCAGATCCACGTCTTACAAACATCATAAAAGTCTTACATAAATGCAGCGGAAAAACGAAAGAATAAAAGAAGCTAGGCCTTGACTTGAACTGCAGCGGAAACACCACTCCACAGGCATCCTCGACGGCACGGACGAAGCCTACTCCTCGGAGAAACCACCATCGGACACATACTCGCACTCTGGGGGGGAAAAGTAGAGCAAGACTGAGTACTACCCACTGTACTCAGCAAGTCATACCGGAATAGGGGTATGATGCAGGGAATTATCAACGGAGAGCTAGACTGGTTCATTTGCATAAAGCGAGCATTTATAAACAGGAGTTGAAAGAAGAAAACAGTTGCAATAATTACTCAATATTAATCATCCACTGTTCAACGCTATCCCACGTTGCAACAGGCCCAACCATCCAGCTAGACTATCCAATTTTCATTAGACTAAACCAGGGTGGAACTAATCACGGTGAATCTGGTTGACCGCCCATAACCGCGGGCATGGCTATTCGAATAGTTTTACTCTGATCAGAGGTGTACAGCTGTACCCACAAGACACAGCCCCACGACATGTTACCGTGCGCCGACATGCCACCACGACATACCGGAAAGAGGCCGTGACAGGACCCTTCGCATAACCCCCTCTAACCAAGCACACCACACCTCAGGTTTCACCCCCGTCCCCAGCGGGCAACGGGCAGTCCCCTCTCGTGCCTAGGTGAATCCGGAAGCGACAGAGGCCGTCGCAGGGCCCGCCCCGCTCCATCATGCCCACCCTTGCCTGGATGCGTCAGCTAGAGGAAAGCTACACTACAAGCCCAGCCGTTGCCCACGCTGGCTTGTGGAAAGCACGATAAATTCTTCCAGGGTTTCCCGCGAACCGGTCCTTAACTGCCATGGGTGCGACCAACAAAACCATACACCCACAGCCCACCATGTGATTTATTTTAATTAACCAACACCAAACGGTGGTACTATCCAACATTACCATAAGGACCTATAGTCTAAACATTAATAGGATTTCCCTCATTGTGTGCTAGTTGAACTAAGCATGGCTAAGCGATCCCTAGTCCAATCTCTAGTCAGGTTATATCCCAAGCTAACAAAAGAGTATGGTACAGAATAGTATGGCTACGACAGTAGGTAAACATCCCACGTGATATTATAAAACAATGCAATATTTAGGAGAAAACGAGAAAGCATTTGCAATATAGGTTCAATATGATCAAGTGACAAGCATGACTTGCCTTGCTCTGCTGCTGGAGGAACCTCGGCGACAATCTCGAAGTACACCGGAGCGTCAGAAGAACCGGAATCTAAACGACATACAAGGCAAACAATGCAAACAGGCTATAAGACTACTGAAACAGGGAGCAAAACCATCTTTAATGGATTCTACACATTTTTCTTGATTTACTGAGACTTGAATGGGCTTAAACGGAGCTCGGATGAATTAGTTATGAATTTTAGAAGATTCACTGTGTTTATTACTATAACAAAAATCCTTAAATTATTTATTGCGCAATAAATCCCAGGGCTGACGTCATCAAGGGGGGGGCGGCGCCGACACATGGGGCCCACCGGTCAGCGGCTCGGGAGAGAGAGGAGGGCGCCGGCACGCGGGGCCCACCGGTCAGCGACTCAAGGGGGGCGGTCTACCGTGGACCGGGACCATGCGGATGGTCCACCGCCGGTCCACGGGACCGACGGCCCGGATCGCCCTCGGGCCGATCGGACGGGCGGCGGTAGAGGCGGCCACCGGGCTCGGCTCGGCATCAAAGCCGACCGGCCGGCCATGGCTAGCGGCGACGGCGCGCGCGCGAACGCGTTGCCGGCGACGGCAACCGGCGGCAGAGGCGACGGCGCAAAAGCGACGCGAAAGCGGCGGCAGCGGACGGCGGCAACGACCAAAAGCAACGGCGAGCGCGGGCGGCAGCGACGCACGGGGAATCGGGGAAGTGAAGGAAAGGGGAGGGAGTCCTCACCGGAGGGGACGGCGGCGTCCGGCGACGAGGAGTGACGGAGGGAGATCGACACGCGGCAGACGGCGACTGGGACGACCTAAAGAACGAAAAGAAATAGATTAGAGAGGAAGAGAGGGGCCATAGGAGACGGGAATGCCGGCCGAAAGCGGCGGACATGGCGACCCTCACCGTCGCACGGTGGGAAATGGCGCTCCGGCGGCGAACCTCGACGAAGGAGGGGTGGACGGGGTGGATCTCGGCCACGCGAACCCGACGGCGGCGACGGCGCGGTGCGGCGGCGACCCTAGCGGCGGCTAGCGGCGGCCGGAGTAGCGGAAACGGCGGCGGCAAGGGGTTGCACGGCGCGGGAGCGATGGGAGGCTCGGAAGAGTTCGGCGAAATGGGAAGAAGCGAGAGGGGGCGACGGAGAAGCTTAAATAGGGGAGGGGAGGGCCGGACGTGGCCGGGAGAGACGGGATTTCGCCGGCCAACGTGGGGAGTGGGGAAGGAGAGAGAGGCGGGATTCGAAAATCGAATCCCGGCCATCTCGGGCGCGGGCGCGAGCGGGAGAGAGAGGGGAGTGAGCGCGGGGAACGCGGCGCACGCGCGGGCGTGGTCGACGTGGCCCGAGGGAGACGGAGACGTGGGCGCGGCGGCGGTTGCGGGCGTGGCGGCGCGGCGGGAGCGGCGGGAGGTGGGGGAAGGACCCGACAGGTGGGCCCCACCTGTCGGCGACCCCGGGAGAGGAGGGCGGCGGGGCGGCCTGGCTGGGCCTCGGCCTGCGGCCGGCCCAGCAGGGAGGAGGGGGAGGAAAGGAGAGAATGGGCCGGTGGCCCATTCGAAAAAAAGGAGGAAAAAGGGAGGAAAAAGAAAAAGAAAAAGGAAAAAGGATTTTCCCTGGAATTAAAATATTGCTTGCTCAATTTTAATTGGTTAAAATTATTTCTAGAGCTCTGAAAATTCCACTAAAAATCCTGTTAGTGAATTTCGACATGTAGAACTCAAGAAAAATTCCACATGTTAATTCCGATTATTATCTGCATTGATTTAAAAGGGTTTACTCTTGCTTTGCACCTGTATTTTCTTGGGGTCATTTATAAATTAAATTTTAGGCTTGGGAGGAGAACTTCGGGGTGTGACAGCTAAACTGCAAAATGGCTGAGATTGAGTTTGGAGTTGACATGTAGGCTTTACACATTTTGGTTTTGGGAATTCAAATGTTTTATCTTGCATGTTTTTTTTTATTCATATCTCTACCAAATGATTTTACTATATATTGGATTATTCAAAATTAACTTAAAACAATTGGGGGGCTTTGATAGTCCTAAAATTAATTAAAATATTCTAATGTGACCTTTAATAATACAATAGCACATTGTTCGAGTTTATTTGTATAACAATGTATTTTACATGGACATGTTTAATCTATTATCCCATAAAAGTAAATTGAGGCTTGGTACAATATTGGTCTAAATGCTTAATTAAACACTCACATAAACGTATTTTATATATAAAGCTCAATTCATTTACATGACCAATTATTTTATGTCAGTGAATTTTACTCCATGAGAGACTTGATGAACATTATAAATATTAATTTAATTATTCCAGTGGAACACTCCTTTATATATAGGGTCGTTGTAGTGGCGATTATTTTCCTAGTTATTTGGATGTCATGACACTTGTCAACATGCTTCAGGTATTTAACATTTGACCTATAAATTAAATTAATAATTAACCTTCTCTTTGTATGGCTTTGTTGTGTTGTACGTAAATATTTACAGGGTTTATAATTTCTTATTTTTATAATTGTTATGTAGTTGTATAGCTTTAGCTTAATTTTCATTTGTGACATTTTATAGTTTGGCAAGCAATAATGACTATAACATCCATCATGATGCACAACAAAAGAACCAATAACATCGGCATGATGCAAATTTATTTAAAAGTTTTTGAAAGTACTCAATTTCGGGTTTCGCTTTATTTATCAAATTTTCAGGGTGTTACAGATATGCTCTAAATGTGTGGTATGCTCTGGAAGTCTGAAGTATGCTGTGTCAAATATTTTTGCTGTGTCCCAAAGTCTGAAATATGCTCTGAAAGTCTGAAATATTTTTCTCTCATCACAGCATCTTTGAAATATGCTCTGAATTTTTGCATTAAGATAATGTCGTTAGATAATTTGACAGATAATGCAACAAGATGCTGTCCATAGTCTATTTTTCAAGATAAAAGAACCACCTGCTTTTGCCAATCAGACTTTCAGTTTCATGAAAGCTGCAACTGCAGAATTCTAAGTACAACAGCATAAGTTCAGTAGGATTATAATAACTTGTACAGTTCTTAGCTCTAAGTACAACAGCTGCTTAATTGAAGTGATCATCTGCATTTAGTATGCCTCACTTTTTAGATTAGCAGATGAACAACCACATGCTTGTGCCAAATATTGAAAATAGTGTCTGAAAGATGCAATTTCAGTATGTATGTGCCTAATCACTCACTGTCACTGACATTTATTCTTCTTTAGTTCCCTTCTCTGATGCCATCATAGACAGTATGTGCTCTGAAATATTGAGAAACTATTTGCTCTGAATTTTTGCTATGCTCTGAAAGTCTGAAACCAAAAGTATACAAGTCTGCTTTTTTTTCCTCAAGTACATGCTAACAAGGTTCCCCGATTAATTACTGCATGACTACTTCATCATCGTCGAACTCACCGTGCACTATATCAACCGCCAAAGAAATAAATTCTTCGTCACCATCCGATGAAAACTCATCCAATAGCATTTGGAGGAGGGTGCTTCGATGACTCATCTCCTCTTTTTGTTTGCCACGGGGTTGGAGTGTTTACCACAGGGATGAAGTGCAATGGAGGGAACTAATGGCAGGAATAGAACAATAATCAATCTGCAAAATTAATTATCAGATCAAACTTAATATTTTCCAACAATATATATCCACATATCAAAATACAGACATAGAGATTGACTACGGCACAAGAGATGCTAAGGATTACCTCCTTGATGACACGAATTGCTACGGCATCTCCTTGGTGTTCCGTTTTTTAACAAATCGCAGCAGTCAGGACACTGGTTGGCTGGCTGGTGATGATGGCGCTAGGTCACGGTGGCGCAGGTGCGGGAAGGAAGAAGTCGATCGGCGCTGGTGCGGGAGGGAGAAGACGTGCACAAGTACCGAACTGGGCCCACCTTGCTTATGTGGCAAACTAACAAATGATAGGGAATTGATTTTTGAGCTTCTCTTGGAGGAGGGGGTCATTGTTGGGCCCAATTTTTATTTTGGTATTCCTAATTCAGATTTTTTGGGAATCAAATATTGGATGATTGTTGGGCATGCTCTAATAGAAAATTTGCAGTGTAGGCTTGTCAAGTTTAGACTGGAGGTAACGTGTTGATAAGCTCCGAGGCCCTTTTTTTTTTCTTTTAAGGTCCAGTTTAGATTCTAACTTTTTTTTTTCAAACTTTCAACTTTTGAGGCTATGAATATCATTAATGCATGATTCAACCTACTAGGTTTAAATTTTGGTGTTCACAAATATGGTTACATGCATCATAATATGTGCAGATGCTGAAAAATATAATAATTCCATTATCTTGAAAAATAAGGGACACCATTCTATTATGTTAGAGGATGCGTAGAAGACCTTACCACAACCTTGATTTTGAGTATGTAAGATCGTGGATATTAAACCATTGAGTATGTAAGTTATAAATAGCTCGTCGTACAACATCTGACCAAGATCATCCGCAGTCGTTTTCTTCAACAGTTCCATCCGTCTCGCCTGTTGTATTTTCTGCAAATCCATCGTATTGAGCCCAGTCCAGAATGTTGTCGTCTTCTTCTTTATCTTCTTCCATTTCAACCCCTAACTCTCTGTGTGAGGTCCAACAATTATAGCTAGGCATGAATCCCGACTGTAACAAGTGGACATGAAGAGTCCTTGATGTAGAGTACTCCTTTTGGTTTTTTCACTTTTGCGTGGACAACATATAAAACCACAAATTTTGACAATTTGACCCTTTCCGAAAACTAATTTTACAAATAAACTGCGGCTAAAACTTATTTCAAAAATGACCCTTTTATTCAGCGCCAAATCGTAGGGTGTTGAACTTATACACCTCAGCGCCAAATAGCACGGCGCTGAATGCATGTTGGCACGCCGACTCGGTCTCTCATCCGCGGTGGCATGGCATTCAGCGCCAGTTGACATCGCGCTGAAGTGTCTAAGTTCAGCGCCATACGATTTGGCACTGAACAAAAGGGCCATTTCTGAAAAAAGTTTTGGCCGCGGTTCATTTGTAAAATTAGTTTTTGGAAAGGGTCAAATTGTCAAAAATTGTGATATAAAACCCTTAGATTTGTGGGCATTGGCCACACTCAAAAAATAACCGTCGATCGACGGTGTACATCCATTGCCGATTCATCTACGTCAAATAAAGAATTGTATAGTAAGTCCATGAAAGTGATACAAATTAAATAATCATATAATAATTTAAAACATCATAACTAAACTCAAAACTAACGATATACATTTCTAATGAATTTTTCTTACTTCTAACAATTTTAACAAGTTTTAAATGGACTTAATCAGAGTCATGGTTAATTATATATAAATTCAATCAGTTTTAAAAAATTGTAAATATATTTTCCATGTAGTATCCTTATTTTAATTTTTTTTAGAATTTTTTAAATTCTAAACATATTTTTAATGTGTTCTACTTGTTTCTAACTATTTTAATAATTTTTAAATGGACTTAGTTTTCTATTCTTGTGTCTTTATTTTCTATTTTTTTTCCTTTGTTGTATTCTTTTAACACTTTTATCCAAATGTTTCTAATTTTATGAAGTACCCTAGTTTTCTCTAATATTTTTTCTCTCTCATCTTTTTACATATACCATTTTGAGAGAGAATGGCGTATAGTGACATAGCTAGAAATACAATATGTTAACCATACATCGATACATGATGAAATTGCTAACCTTTTGGATCCCTTTGATTTGTATAATATCACAAAAATATTTTCACAAAAAAATTTGGTAGCATCTTCCTCGTCCTTTCACTTTGCAGCAATGGCTCGGGCTGGAGGAGGAAGAAGACCTATAAAAAGAAAATGATCTTTAGTACCGGTTGGTAACACCAACCGATACTAAAGATCCCGAGGACCTGATATAGTCAAACAACATTCGAACCGGTATTAAAAATGATTTTTAGTACTAGATGGTTTTACCAACCGATACTAAAGATTTCAATGTGTCGTTGGGTATTTTAACCGGTACTCTTTAGTACCGATTCATTTTGCATTAGAGATATTTGTGATTTTGATCGATCGAGCAAAGACTGGTCATTATTTTGAAGCTTTCTCTAATATCATATAAAAGAGCCTCGCATGAAAAATACACCAGTATATATACTAGAGAAAAACTACCAATAAAACATAAATCCAAACTCCTAATCCCTATTACTTCTAATAGGTCTTGAGTACCATGTACCTTAGAGCATCTACAGTGTGCTCCTTATTTTTCCCTCCCAATTCAAGGTATTGGGGAGTCTCCTTATCCAAACTAGCTAGGTCCATATTCAAATGCGTATGCTTCTAAATTTGACTCTCTATTTCCATTTTGTATGCGTATGCGTATGAATTTCTTGCAACTACCATTTTGCACTATTTTCAACGACCCTCTTTTTTTCTTTTCATATCGTCCATATTCAAATGGGTACATTATTTTCACTGTCATCCCAAAATATATCATTGATACCCATGTTATTATGTCCACTCAATATTTCTAAATACCTAATTATTCTTTCAGTGATAACGATGTACCCATCGATAGCGAGGTACCCGTGATGACTTCGTCAATCTCAAAATATGCCGACCGAGTCTTTCGGAGGTGCTCATAGAGGTAGGGTGTGCGCGTGTGTTCATAGGGGTGATTACACGCGCATTGTGGATGCCTGGGTTTGTACTGTATTACTTAGAAAAAAGTATTTCCAAATACCTCTCCATTACGTCAAAACATGCACCCATAATTGACAGCATTTAATTGCTTCAATGGAATTTTCTGAAAACAATACCATTCTACTGAAAATCATTGAAAAAACACTCATAAATTCAGCAAAAATTAACACTGATTAAATCAGTGCAAAACACTTCTAAAAAATATTGTATACTTAGTACTTCGATATCTCTCCTCCCCCCCCCCCCCCCCCCCCCCCCTCCATCTCAGCCTCTGGATCTCTCACTCTCCTCTCCATATCTCTCTGCGCTCATCTTTCTTCTTTCGCGGCTGTGCAGGAAGAGGAGACCGGGGTCGGTGGGTGGTGCTGGGTGGAGATATGGTGTGTGGTGGTGTAGAATTGTCGACGATAGTGATATTTATATTTCGAATCTCACTATTGTTGCTGCACAGTAGATTGTCTTCGGAAATTCAAATTCATAAAGTTAGTTTACATACAAAATCCGGGGGAAACTGATTTTTATTAGTTATTAAGATAATAAAGAAAATGTGCACAAGTTCTAACAATTTTGTACCTAGCCCACGCCTACTGCTACAGCCCTAGGCTTCTCACAAACTGTTTTCTTCCACCGTTGGAACTCTTTTTAGTGAACTTTTATCTAAAGATGACAACTCTTTAGATATTTATTCAACGTGACAAATTTGGATTACTCCCTCCGTCCGATAATATAAGGGATTTTGACATTTTACTTACACTGTCACTTGTCTTATTCAAAAAATTTGTGCAAATATAAAAAACGAAAAATTGTGCTTAAAGTATTTTGGATCGTAAAGTAAGTAAAAAAATAAATAATAATTCTAAATTTTTTTAATAATACGAATGATTAAACAGTGTAAGAAAAATGTCAAAATCGCTTATAGTAGGGAACGGAGGGAGTATATTTTAGCAGTAGTGGCAAAAAGCAAGCTTATCGATATAGTACTATGGAATACTGGAATATTGTGTCACTTTTTCTTGATATGCACCGTACGACCTATATTTAAAATAGCTCATCAAGAATCCACATTGCTAAGTTCTTCCCTGACATGCAAGAACAAAGGGAGCTATAAGATTTGACAAGAAATTCTCCGTGTTTGCTGATATGGCTTGCTTGGAACCGAAAAAGTGGCCGGACAAAATGATATTTAGGACGCGTTTAGTTCTTGTGCCAAAAATTTTTTTAAGTATACGGACACACATTTGAAGTATTAAATATAGACTAATAATAAAATAAATTACAGATTCCACCTGTAAACTGCGAAATGAATTTATTAAGCCTAATTAATACGTCATTAGCAAATGTTTACTGTAGCATCACATTGTCAAATCATGACGTAATTAGACTCAAAAGATTTGTCTCGCAATTTACATGCAAACTGTACAATTGGTTTTTTTTTTCGTCCACATCAAATGTTCCATGCATGTGTCCAAACATTTGATGTGATGAAATTTTTGGAAGTTTGAAGGGAACTAAACACTGCCCGCCTTACTGTCGTGTTCATGAACTTCTTTTATTTTTTTTTTGGGTGGGGGGTGGGGGTGGGGGTGAAGAGAATAATCTGAATTCTTACAACCGCTATTCTACCAGAAACCGTAATACCTCTGACGACTAAAACCCGTCAAAAGTAAATGAAATAACAACAGGAAATATATAGGTCCCCTGACGTGGTATTGTTAGAGACATTACTCCTAGTATGAACTCACGTCAGGGTTAATTTTTCTAACGTCAAATGCATATTCTCTTATCACTTTTCTTTACGAGTACAACCGTCGTGAAAATTGGTCATTCCGATATTCTGATAATATACAGAATTGAGATTTGCTCCGGTCCAAGAAAAAGTACCTCGAGGTATCTAAATCCAACTATCGTAAACGATTTGGTACTATGAGTTACCATTACCTCGAGGTACTTTTTGTTGGACCGGAGCAAATCTCTACAGAATTATGTGAACTCCACCCTTTTCATCTGCAAATATTCTCATATGTGTAGTTCTCAATTAAATTGATTAAAGTAAATGTGCTACGTAACTAATTAAATTATTGAAAGTTTTATTTTCAACGATAAATTATTGAAAGGTTTATTTTTATAATTAAGTTTTTTTAAAAAATAAAACTTCCAACCTCTAGATCTCATCGTGTCAAAATCCCCTTGCGCAATTCTTTTGCTCTGGCTTCACAGCGCATTCTTGAATACCGGAGAAACATGGTTTTGCATCATTTAAAAAAGGGTTTTGCAAACACATCCACATTTCGCAGCCTCTGTATATATAGCATAAAAGATACAACGATCAGAGGGGTGCAATAATTAATGCAACGAGCCTGCAAAGATTTCAGGTACTATATATGCAGGCATATCAAATATGCATCTAAGCATCTCAGATGATCTGTATATGGCTGTTTGGTTGAAATTGGAATGACGTGATGGAAAATTTGGAAGTTTATATGTGTAGGAAAGTTTTGATGTAATGGAAAAGTTAGAAGTTTGAAGAAATATTTTGGAACTAAACACGGCGTATGTTATATATGCAGAAATAGGCAATAGAGTTACTGGTAGTAATTATATAGTGGAATGGCAAGTTGCTATACTTGCACATCAAATCTGAAAAACAAAATTTTAGAACTTTTATTTCAAAAATTGCTATAACTGTTGCGGTCTCACCAGCGGATCCACCACTCAAGCCGGTGGTGGCAGATCTACCCATCGCAGGGCTGCCAGTGCGGATCCACTCGTGGCAGGATTGGCAGCAGTGGATCCGCTCGTCACAGGGCTGGGCCACCGCCACCTGATCAAGCGCCGGCTCCCTCCCGCTAATGTACTGTTGGCTGCTCTTGTCATCGCCCATCAATCAGGGGGTTGCGAGAGAGGGAGGAGAGGAGAGGTAAGCAAAAATCTTATTTTCGTATATGGGCGTCTTAAGTGGTCCACCTGTAAAAATTGATTTTCACAACTGAGTTTTTATTGGGCACCTCTAAACTCTTTTACATGCTAATCTTTTTTTTAACCTGCTTGTGAAAATAAGAGGGTCTGTAAAACTCAGTTTTTTTAAAAAAGTAGTGTTGGAAACTCGAAATGTATTAGCTAGCCTTGAATTTGGATATGCCAGCCACGGGCCTTGATCGTGTCTCGGGCGGATAGAAGGTATGGTTCCTTGTCCCTGCTATAAGAGTATACGCCTTCCATACTCGTAAAGGAAGTCGTTTAGGACAGCGACGCGGTCTCCAAAATACAACTTTGACTTCTTATTTTTATAAAAATATTTATTGAAAAGTGATATATGTATACTTTTATGAAAGTATTTTTCATGACAAATCTATACATATAATTTTTACATTTTCAAACTCAATAACTTGAGAGTTATTCATGATTTATATTCCCAAGGTTTGACTTAAATATTGTCCTAAACGACTTCTTTTATGAGTATGGAGTAGTACACTAGTTCTCCTCCACCGTGTTCTCTTCAAAAAAAAAAGTATACTAGTTCTAAAATTTTAAAGTAACAAATTGCAAGTTATAAACGATCTTCGGTAGTTTTCATATATGAAGCTTTTAGGATATATATGATATATCAGTTTAGAAATGAAGGAGGTGACTATATCATCTCAATACATGGAAACTAGCTTTGGTGATGATTTACGCACATGAGACAAAGCATTGCCTGAATCTCGATATATATACAATGTTGGTCTATTTATTGGTGGCTAGTAGTGTTCATCAGCTCCTAGATGGTACTGTTATTGGTGGCTTCAGTTGTTTTCATGTATGTGCTACTAGATACTGTTGACGTCGACGCAGACTTATAGCATTGGATTTCATTGTTTTGTCCGTAAATATGAGGTCCTATTTGTTGAACTTGATCTCAATTCACATCACATAATATATATATATATATGTGCCACGAGTGCCCTTGGTGCAATAGCTTTCTGAATGATTGCACTGAGCACAATCCAAAGATAAGTATAAAAAAATCGATATACCTCCTGCTGTTGCTCTTGTTCACTTGTGCTCACAGCACAACCACCTGTTAACCCCACATACAGTGATCACACAACAAACAATATCTGTTGTTTGTGTATAAATAGCCCTAACATGGCTTCCTAACTCCTATAAACAACAAGTGTGAGAAAACCCTAGAACGAAACACATAGGAGAAATGAGTTCTCTGGATGTCACTACCTCTAGATATAGCAAGTTTCAAAGGATCTACCACCTTTTCCTTTTCCATGCACACCCATTCTGGCTCCAACTGCTGTACTTCCTCTTCATCTCCCTCTTGGGTTTCTTGATGCTGAAAGCTCTGCCGATGAAGACCAGCATGGTGCCGAGGCCCATGGACTTGGACCTGATCTTCACGTCGGTGTCGGCGACGACGGTGTCGAGCATGGTCGCCGTCGAGATGGAGTCCTTCTCCAACTCCCAGCTCCTCCTCATCACCCTCCTCATGCTGCTTGGTGGTGAGGTCTTCACCAGCATCCTTGGCCTCTACTTCACCAACGCCAAGTACTCCTCCAAGATAGCAACCTTACCTGATGATGACGACCATGGTGGCAGTGGCAAACCACCACCACCAACGACGTCACCTTCGTCTACCCTAGTGGAGCTCGAGCTCGCTCCTCCCATGGACGTCGTCGTCGTCAACCCTACCACCATTGCGACGACACACGACGAGGTAGAGCTAGGGTTAGGACGTCAGAACAAGCGTGGCTGCACTACTACTCACACGTCGTCGTCGTCATCATCGACATCGACGACGACGAGGCTACTGATGTTCGTGGTGATGGGGTACCACGCGGTGGTGCACGTCGCCGGGTACACGGCCATCGTCGTGTACCTCAGCGCCGTCGGCGGTGCGGGGGCGGTGGTCGCCGGGAAGGGGATCAGCGCGCACACGTTCGCCATCTTCACCGTCGTGTCGACGTTCGCCAACTGCGGGTTCGTGCCGACGAACGAAGGGATGGTGTCGTTCAGGTCGTTCCCGGGGCTCCTCCTCCTCGTCATGCCGCACGTCCTCCTCGGGAACACGCTCTTCCCGGTCTTCCTCAGGCTGGCCATCGCCGCGCTCGAGAGGGTCACCGGGTGGCCGGAGCTCGGCGAGCTCCTGATCCGGCGGCGGAGGGGCGGCGGCGGCGGCGAGGGCTACGACCACCTGTTGCCGAGCTCGCGCACGCGGTTCCTGGCCCTCACCGTGGCCGTGCTCGTTGTGGCGCAGCTGGTGCTCTTCTGCGCCATGGAGTGGGGCTCCGACGGGCTGCGGGGGCTCACCGCCGGCCAGAAGCTCGTCGGCGCGCTCTTCATGGCGGTCAACTCGAGGCACTCCGGTGAGATGGTGGTCGACCTCTCCACCGTGTCGTCGGCCGTCGTCGTGCTCTACGTGGTGATGATGTATGTATATTTGTCCTCCTCAATTATTATTTTTGACAGGCCCTCCTTAATATATTAATTACTATCACATGCATGTGTGCACACGTAAAAACTAAATAAATTACCATATCATACATGTGGGTACTTAATGTAGTACTCAGGCCGGGGACATATTTTAAATCCTATTGGACATCTCCTTTCAATATTTTTTGGAAACAAAGTAAAAACGAGGGCGTTTATAACGCGTGCTCACTCACCCCTATGAATACAAATCTTACCCCTATAAACACCTTCGGAAGACTGAGCTGGCATATCTTGAGATTGACAAAGTCATCACGGGCGTCTCGTTGTCGACAAGTACATTACCACCTACCGTTAAAAGAATAATTAGCCATAAATACGAGCACCCATGTCAAATTTACGATTTGAATCTTCCATTCTTATTATATGTGATCAAAATAGTTATGAAAAATTCTACTTTATATGGGGTGCAGGGTCTCGAGGCATCTAAGTGTGTGTTCAGAATTCACAGTTCCCAACTCCTCCATCTCGTTTTTCGCGCGCACGCTTTTCAAACTGCTAAACGGTGCGTTTTTTACAAAAAGTTTCTATACGAAAGTTGCTTAAAAAATCATATTGATCATTTTTTTAAAAAATAGTAAATACTTAATTAATCATGTGCTAATGGATCGCTTTGTTTTCAGTAAATATTGTTTGGGTTAGGAACCCAAACTTGCGAACAGATCAGGCTAAATAGTTATGAAAAAATCTGTAAAAATATAAGGGATATATGGTCTTCGATGCTGTGGCACAAGTGGACTAGTGGTTGTCATTTTACGCGCTCAAAATGTAACCGAACGAGGCGCGCCGTCATGGATCACTATCAAAAGCAGCTTACTACCGAATTAATATATGTGGCTACAAATGCTAATCAGCTAAATGATAGGAAAGATTGATTGCTACTGATAGACATGGATTGACGCTTTCAGTTTGTTGGAGCCCTTGATTTGGCACTTTCACGACGATAATCCGCAAGGATAATTCTCCAAGTCATATTTTGCAACAAAATACATCTACATCTAGTTTAATTTCCTCTAAGTTGTGACTGCAAATTAACAAGTGTATTGATGTCCGAAACCTAGATGAAGGTTATGTACATTGGATAGGGATCGAAAGAAAATAGACAGAAACAGAGAACGATAAGTCAACTGCAAGCAAGTATATATACTCTGTACTTAAGTATACGACAATGTTATCTTTGTTCAGTGAAACTTTTGGAAACTTTGATTGTTACTAGCTATCAAAATTTTTAGTTTGAGAATATAAAAATCATATTTGTATTTTTTTTCTTTATAAATATTTTATTAATATTATGATTTTGTTAGATATTATCGTTATGTTTTAATAAAACAACGGTGGTCAAAGTAGTACACATCAAACACCGAATGAAGTCAACATCGGTGTGTGTATGTATATATGTACGCGGAGGTAGTACATGGTACAACTTTTGAATTGAACTCCATAAAAACATATGTTCTCATGCATGCTTTTGTATACAGATATGATATATAGCTCTAAAATAATAACTTGCATGACGGAAATTGAGCATATTGCTACACTGAATTATACTGCGTGAACCTTAATTTGCTTATATATTCTCATGCTTGCTGCAGGTACTTGCCACCTTACACCACTTTCGTACCTGTCCAAGACAAACACCAGCAAACGGGAGCACAGTCCGGCCAGGAGGGCAGCAGCAGCATATGGCAGAAGCTGCTCATGTCGCCGCTGTCGTGCCTAGCCATCTTCATCGTCATCATCTGCATCACGGAGCAGCGGCAGATCGCCGACGACCCCATCAACTACAGCGTCCTCAACATCGTCGTCGAGGTTATCAGGTACGCATGGTGGTGGTCTAACCTTAATTTTAAATTAATGCTGGCAAGTACAAAAAAAAATATATACTATATATATTACCCTCGAGGGTACGTACGTACATCGATCCTCTCGTTTTTATATGTCATCTTAAAATTACAAAAGAAAATCTAAAAGTTCTTGACAAAATGGACATGTAATATATTACTACACTAATATACACGTTCAACTATAACTTGAACACCTGTTGAAAAAAACATTAAAATTAACTATAAATAGCATGTTCAATTCACAATTAAATTTATTATTTTTATTTCTACTTTAATGATTTTTTAAACGAATGGATAAAATAAGATAATGTCGTCCCTTCAAGCGACGAAAATCCACATCCACAGAGATAGTATATATAACTAGAACATCGTGTAATTAACTTGTGTGTTACATATGGATGCAGCGCGTATGGCAATGTGGGGTTCAGCACGGGGTACAGCTGCGCGAGGCAGGTGAGGCCCGACGGCAGCTGCAGAGACCTGTGGGTTGGCTTCTCAGGGAAGTGGAGCAAACAAGGGAAGCTCACTCTCATGGCCGTCATGTTCTACGGCAGGCTCAAGAAGTTCAGCCTGCATGGTGGTCAGGCATGGAAGATAGAATAACGCTACACCTAATTAATTAAAACTCTCATCTAACTACAAGCACCCATGCATGAAAACTTCGTTACTAATTAATGAGGCATTTCGGCCGGCTGTACTAGACTACAAGAGATCGATCGATCGATCGATAGGTGATCTCCCCTCCTAAAACTCCTCCTTAACTGATCTCCACGAGTTCTTGAACGGGGTTACTTAGTAGTATAAACACTGGTGGAGAAATACTTTTTAGTCCCGGTTCGTAACCCCCTGTAGTCCTGGTTTTCCAACCGGGACTACGAATCCGGGACTAAAGATCGCTATCTTTAGTCCCGGTTCAAATAACCGGGACTAAAAATCAATCTTTAGTCCCGGTTGGTAACACCAACCGAAAGATATTTTTTCTTTTTTTTTCTGCTTTTAATATTGAATATTGATTTCACACCATCCCCTCCCATATCCAAATCATCACATATTACAGAACATATCCAAATCCTCAAACAAATCATCTCCAAATACATCACAAACTCTTAAAAAAATTACATCACAGGATTCTAAAAAATTCATCACAGATTCACATCTCACACAAAAATACATCACAGATTTACATCTCAAAAAAAAAGAAAAAAAATCCGGCCGGCGGCCACTGCCGCCTCCCCTCCTCCCCTCCGCGCCGGCCGGCCGGCGCTGCGCCGGTCGCCGCCGAGCGGCCGCCCACCGCAGCCGCCGCCTCCGCGTGGCCCCCCGAGCCGCCACCGCCACGCGGCCTCCCGTGCCGCCGCGCCGGCCGCCCGCCGCCGCCGCCGTGCAGGCCGCCTCCACGCGGTCCCCCGCGTCGCCGCCTCCGCGCCGGCCGCCTGCACTATGGTGAAGGAAAAAAGGAAGGAGAGGAGGGGAGTTAGAGATAAGGAAAGAGATAAGAAGTTAGAGAGGAAAAAAAGAGATAGAGGGAGGAGTTTGTTGTGTGGACGGGAAAAGAGGATCGGTACTATGGATTATATAGTGTGTTTTGATATTTATTCCCGGTTGATTTGTAGTCCCGGTTGGTGTTACTAACTGGGACTAAAGATCATAGGACCCTGACACGGCCTGACATAGAATCAACCGGGACTAAAAATGAACTTTAGTCCCGTTGGAGTTACCAACCAGGACTAAAGATGATTTTTAGTCCCGGTTGGTAACAACAACCGGGACGAAAGATTTTCCTCTTATTTTTAGTCCCGGTTTTTAATGGAACCGGGACTATTGTGGATTTGGGTCGACCGATCAAAGATGATTTCTCTACCAGTGAAAGGAATGACCAGATAAATGCTGTGTATGTCTATATCAGGATCAGGTCGATCTCTAGATCTGTCTGTTTTTTTTTCTTTGGTAATGCATGCATGTAAGCAAGTAGCAATGTGACATTATATATATTATATATGTATTAGCTCACGAGAGTATATATTGACGCGTGAGTTGTGATGATATGTTTCTTACTCACTATATAGGCCACAAAGAACATGTTGTTTTCTTTTATCCACTACTATAAAAACACAGTCATCCTCCATCTTTCACGTTGCACGCAACCACATATCCTCGAGAAAATCTCTACTAGTACAAAAGCATTCACTAGTATAGATCTTTCCATCTGTGACGGCCCATAACAAGACTGGAATTTGCGGGCCGTCACAAGAAAGTAATCTCAATCGGGCCGGAGTTTCGCCCGATTGAGATATGGTCGCACAGCCATGGTATATCGGCGTAAAACTAAAGCCCGTCACGGATGACACTTATCTGTGACGGGCTATAGTTGAGGCCCGATTGAGATGAGGGTTCCATATCTCAATCGGGCCCTAAAAGAAGCCCGTTACAGATGAGGGTCATCTGTGACGGGCTCCAACTAGAGGCCCGATTGAGATAAGTTTATTGCCTGTCACAGATGACACTCTTTTTTGACGGCCTTTTATTAAGGCCCGATAGAGATTACTTGTATGCCCGTCACGGTTGATTGTTTTACGGCCGTTACAGATATTTGTTGCACAGTATAAATACCCCCCACCACCTAGTGTAACTGTATCCCACTGTTCACTATTTCGGTGGGAGGCTGTAGGGGGCGATTTTTTGTCCTTTTTCCAAGGAAAACAGAAACTAAATTCCCAAAAGTGATCAAAATGGATCAATCAAGTGAGTAATATAAATCATTAATTGAGCAATTTCATCACGTCTTACTTTTGCAATACTGATCTTATAATATGTGCCTCTAATTTGTTTTTTTTATTTTGTAGCAATTGATCGAAGTTGGATGTATGCC
The DNA here is from genome assembly GCA_000338895.3 of Oryza meridionalis. Classification (NCBI taxonomy): domain Eukaryota; kingdom Viridiplantae; phylum Streptophyta; class Magnoliopsida; order Poales; family Poaceae; genus Oryza; species Oryza meridionalis. The sequence goes on from ALNW03000001.1 coordinate 726,704, forward strand.
AAAAATTTGAAACGTCATTCTACGGAGTACCGAAAGGGCATAATAAATTTTATGAACGCCGCGGAGGAGGATCGGATAAGAAGAAACAGTGATTACATGTGTTGTCCATGTGCAGATTGCAAGAACGAGAATATGTTTGATAGCGGAGAGGACGTACACAGTCATCTGATACAATGAAGATTCATGGAGGGCTATACATGTTGGGTGAAGCATGGAGAGCAAGAATCAGGAAGTGTAGCAGCAGCAGACAGAAGTGGTGCGTATAATCAGGAAGATGAAAATGAGCATGACATATTTATACCTTCTCCATTGGGCGGTGAAATGGTTGATGTGGATCACGATCTGCTGCAAGACATGTTACTTGACGTTGAGGACCCAGCCCAGAATGAGAGAGATGGAATGAAATTCAGCAGGTTGGTAAGTGATTCTGAGACGCCTTTGTACGCTGGATGCAAAGAAAAACACACTAAGTTGTCAGTTACCTTGGACCTAAGAAGCTGAAGGCAAGTAGTGGATGGACAGACAAGAGTTTCACAGATCTTTTAGGAATTTTGAAGACTATGCTTCCTGTTGAGAACACATTGCCCGAGACGACATACGAAGCAAAGCAGGTTCTGTGTCCATTGGGGTTAGAGGTCCGTAGAATTCACGCTTGTCCCAATGACTGCATATTGTACCACAAGCAATATGCAGACCTGGATGCTTGTCCTGTCTGCAAGGCTTCTCGATACAAGCGAAAGAAAAGTGCTGACGAAGAAAATAAGTCAAAGAGGGGTGGTCCGGCAAAGGTTGTGTGGTATCTACCTATCATTGACGTTGCACGCAACCACATATCCTCGAGAAAATCTCTACTAGTATAAAAGCATATTAATTTCTCCTCCCTCCCTCCCGTTGCATGCAACCACAACATGTTAGTGATATGCCCTAGAGGCAATCATAGAGATGATTGTATCACATACTATATTTACATATTTATCCGACATTATTCCTTGAAATAGATAACTCATTATTGGTTAATGAATATGTGATTCTTTCATGAGACTCTTTATGTTATGTGTTGCTATTTCTAAAGAATCACTGATCAAATATCATATGTGGAACAAATATGTTTAGATGATCAGCACATGTATTAATTGATGATCATGTCTCATGTATCATGGTATAGAGATACCAAATTAATAATGTGGACAAATGTTGATGAACATATTGTTGGATAGACCCAACATGAGACACCGCAAGAGCCATATGTATTGTGTCATCAGTGATCTCATTTAGTGTTGGTGTTGAATCCTTAGACCTGAGATTATCATAGTTCTCAACATGTGTAGTAGCTTACTTAGGGACTGCTAAACGCTACTCCGTAATTGGGTGGTTATAAAAGTAGTTTTCGGGTATGCTATGAAACATGTAGTGGGATATGAATAATCAAGATGGGATTTGCCCCTCCTATGGAGAGATATCTCTGGGCCCCTCGATGTTGTAGATTATGGAAGTGCATGGCCATGCCAAAGGTGATTGAGGAGACAATCACAAGTTATATAATCTATTAACAGGTTCGAGTGAATGATTGAACTATTAGAGGATGGCACATATCTAGCCTTGAGTTTAATCGATATCGTGAGGCAAAGGGGTTCATACAAGTATACACTAGAGGTTCAGCCGATATGATCTTTATGTATGCCTGGTGGGTCAATACGTTTTGCTAGGGGCCGTTGTTGACGCGTGGACCGAAAAGGAGCTTTCGGGTTACAGCCGAGTACACATGAACCTACAGGATCGCATGCTTAATGGGCTGGAATAAGGGGATTGGATGGAGATCCAATATAAAATTAATTCGGATAGGGATCCGAATAGAAGTCCAACGGGCCTTGGAGGCCCGAGTGATGGATCCTATATATTCGTGAGGGTTGTGACCGGCGGAGATAATTGCATCACGTGAGAAACCCTAGCCAGTCACTTCCCTCCGCGAGCAAAACCCTAGCTGCGCGAGGGTGCTAGCACATCTGTGCGTGGCGTTCTGTCTCTGTACTTGTGGATACCGGTAGAGGCGCCGCTGGTTTGCGGTGCTGATTGGCGTGGGAGTATGGCGAGGAGAACGCACGAGGAGGAGAAGGTCAAGCCGGTGCGATCGACTACTTCCTCTACATCGACGCGCGCTACTTCGCGAGAGTTCCTTCGACTTCTCAGCGTCTTCTTCCGCTGCGCAGCGCGTCGAGTGGTAACAATCTATGATCTAATACTTGCATGGTTCCTGGTTTACGCGATAGAAAATTTTGATTTATGCTATCGTAGCCTACGCGCATCCCAACAGTGGTATCAGAGCCTCCTTGTATAGTTTATGATCTAGATTATTGCATATAATTGATATGCGGGTGTAGTAGATGAGATCAATTATGTTGTATATGAGTTCTTAGGTGATCGGAACATGAGATGACCCGATAGCCGCATGGGTTGATGAGATGAATCGGTATGTGTGTTGGTGACTTCACTGGAATGTCTAGTACTCACCAAGGCCGAACCCGATTGTGTTCATCGGATAGTCCGATGTCCACTGGAACCGCACACCAATGAGAAAAACGAGCCAATGAGATTGGCTCGGTTTCGGCATAATTTGATTACGCCGTTAAGGTTTTCACATGGCGAATCGTAGATGAGATCTATGTACCCCATGACCGCCGTGTGCGTTGCCCCTTAGATTTCGCTTGGGGTTTTATATTTATCTTACTTTATTGCTGTTATATATTTGATATGACGTGGTAGGACAGATTCCCTCAGAAAAATTAAGTGTAATTTATGCTCTTCCAATAATTGCACCTATTACGGTTGTGATCATAAGTGATGGGTTTGCCATAGCAAAGTGTCACTTTTTATCATGATAAAATAGAATAGATGTCGGACATCTATATGCAGAGATTATTGGTTTACTTGACAAGGTTATCAAAACGGTTTTGGACCTTGGGGCATAGGTTGGGTTGGACATGGAGATGTCACCCCAACAGCACAAGAGTCACATATGATGTGATTAGCAAGGTGTTGCTTACCTATTTTGATAGTTGTCTAGCTGTGATGCCAAAGCTCACTAGACACTAATAAAATGAGGATTTTGACTCACTATGTTACTAGAGGGAATTTTGTTTCACAATACATAGTGGGAGTATCTTTTGTTAAATTGTTTAATGAAAGGTTAAATGTAAACATTGTGCTGATTTTGCATACATATATTTCTATTGTAGATCATGGCAGCTCCTGCACCATCCAATTTTAACTTGCGGTCTATTCTTGAGAAAGAGAAGATGACTGGAACAAACTTTATGGATTGGTATCGCAACCTAAGAATTGTTCTCAGGCAAGAGCACAAAGAGTTTGTGCTTACACAGCCTTTTCCAGCTGACTTGCCCAACAATGCTCCTGCTGCTCAACGTAGGGAGCATGAAAAGCGATACAATGATTATCTTGATATAAGCTATCTCATGCTTGCTACTATGTCCCCTGAGCTTCAAAGGCAATATGAGGCATTGGATGCTTATACGATAATCACGGGACTACTTAACATGTTTGAGGACCAAGCAAGAGCTGAGAGGTTTAATACCTCAAAGTCCTTGTTTGCGTGCAGGCTTGCAGAAGATAATCCAGTGAGCCCACATGTGATCAAAATGATTGGTTACACCGAGAGTCTGGATAAGCTTGGCTTTCCCCTTAGCCGAGAGTTGGCTACTGATTTGATTCTCCAGTCGCTCCCTCCCAGCTTTGAGCCGTTCATAATGAATTTCAACATGAACAACCTGAACATGATCTTGGCAGAATTGCATGGGATGCTAAAGACTGCCGAGGAAAGCATTAAGAAAAACTCCAACCATGTGATGGTTATGCATAAGCGCAAGCCCAACAACAAGAAGAGTGGTCAAAAGAGAAAGCTAAACTCTGATGAGATCATGAGTACTAGCAACTCTAATACCGAGGTTCAAAAGACAGGGCCCGCTAAGGATGCAGAGTGCTTCTTTTGCAAGGAGACAGGTCATTGGAAGAGAAACTGTAAGAAATACCTAGAGCAGCTCAAGCAGAAGCAGCAGGATGTAAAGAGTTCCACCTCAGGTATTAATGTTATAGAAATTAGTCTTGCTACCTCCTCTACTGATTCTTGGGTATTTGATACCGGGTCAGTTGCTCATATATGCAAATCATTGCAGGGGCTGAAAAGAAGTAGGAGCTTAGCAAGAGGCGAAGTGGACATTCGCGTGGGCAATGGAGCAAGAGTTGCTGCTGTTGCGGTCGGCACTATGCCACTATCTTTACCTTCAGGATTAGTTTTGGAGATAAATAATTGTTATTGCATTCTAGCTTTGTGTAAGAATGTTATCTCTGCTTCTTGTTTGCAAGCAGAGGGTTATGGTTTTAGATCTGTAGACAATGGTTGTTCTGTCTATTATAATGACATTTTCTATTTCCATGCACCCATGATGAATGGCTTATATATTGTGAATCTTGATGGATGTTCAATCTATAACATTAATGCAAAAAGGCAACGTCCTAATGATTTGAATCCCACTTTTATTTGGCATTGTCGCTTGGGTCATATAAATGAGAAACGCATGGAGAAGCTTCATAGAGATGGACTTCTACACTCTTTTGATTTTGAATCATTTGAGACATGCGAATCTTGTTTACTTGGCAAAATGACAAAGGCACCTTTCACGGGTCAAAGTGAAAGGGCAAGTGAACTATTGGGACTAGTACATACTGATGTATGTGGACCAATGAGCTCAACTGCCAGAGGTAGTTTTGGGTACTTTATTACCTTTACCGATGACTTTAGTAGATATGGTTATGTCTACTTAATGAGGCATAAGTCTGAGTCCTTTGAAAAGTTCAAAGAATTTCAGAATGAGGTACAAAATTATTTGGGCAAGACAATCAAGTATCTACGATCTGATCGTGGTGGAGAGTACTTGAGCCTTAAATTTGGCAATCATCTAAAGGAGTGTGGAATTGTTTCACAACTCACTCTGCCAGGAACGCCTCAGTGGAATGGGGTGTCTGAACGGAGGAATCGTACATTGTTGGACATGGTGTGATCAATGAAGAGCCAAACTGATCAGCCGCTAAGCTTTTGGGGTTACGCTCTAGAGACAGCTGCGTTCACACTAAACAGGGTTCCATCAAAATCAGTGGATAAGACACCATATGAGATATGGACTAGGAAGCGTCCCAGTTTGTCTTTCCTAAAGATTTGGGGCTATGAGGTCTATGTAAAACGTTTGCAATCGGACAAACTCACACCTAAATCAGATAAATGCTTCTTTGTGGGGTATCCTAAGGAAACGAAAGGATATTATTTTTATAATCGGGAAGAGGGCAAAGTGCTTGTCGCCCGACACGGTGTTTTCTTGGAAAAAGAGCTTATTTCAAGAAAGGATAGTGAGAGCATGGTGCGACTTGAAGAAATTCAGGAAACACCGGAAAACGCTTCAAAGTCCACACAACCACAACAAGCTGAGCAAGATGTTGTTCAACAGGTTGAACAAGTTGTTGTTGAACCAGTTGTGGAAGCACCGGCTTCACGAAGGTCCGAAAGGATATGGCGTACACCTGCGAGGTATGTGTTGTTAACTACAGGACAATGTGATATATTGTTGTTAAACAACGATGAACCTACTACCTATGAGGAAGCAATGGTGGGACCAGACTCTAAGAAATGGCTTGGAGCCATGAAATCCGAAATAGAATCCATATATGTCAATCAAGTTTGGAACTTGGTTGATACACCTGATGGTGTAAGAGCCATTGAGTGCAAATGGGTCTTTAAGAAAAAGACAGATGTAGATGGAAATGTTCACATCTACAAGACACGATTGGTGGCGAAAGGTTTCAGGCAAATTCAAGGTGTTGATTATGATGAAACTTTCTCGCCAATCGCCATGCTAAAATCTATTCGAATTGTTTTAGCGATTGCTGCCTACTTCGATTATGAGATATGGCAAATGGATATCAAAACAGCTTTCCTCAATGGAAATCTCGATGAGGATGTGTACATGACACAACCCAAGGGATTTGTTGATCCACAATCAGCTAAAAAGATATGCAAATTGCAGAAATCCATTTATGGGTTGAAGCAAGCATCTCGGAGTTGGAATATTCGTTTTGACGAAGTAGTCAAGGCGTTGGGCTTTGTCAAAAACAAAGAAGAGCCTTGTGTATACAAGAAGATTAGTGGGAGCGCACTGGTGTTTCTAATCCTATATGTAGATGACATATTATTAATTGGGAACGATATTCCTATGCTTGAATCCGTTAAGACATCATTGAAAAATAGTTTTTCAATGAAGGACTTGGGGGAAGCAGCATATATTCTGGGCATAAGGATCTATAGAGATAGATCAAAGAGGTTAATTGGATTAAGCCAGAGTACATACATTGACAAGGTGTTGAAAATGTTCAATATGCAAGATTCTAAGAAAGGTTTCTTACTGATGTCACATGGTATTAATCTTGGCAAGAATCAGTGTCCTCAAACGACTGATGAGCGAAACAAGATGAGTGTGATTCCATATGCCTCGGCAATCGGATCCATCATGTATGCTATGCTATGTACACATACAGATGTTTCATATGCACTTAGTGCAACAAGCCGATACCAATCAGATCCAGGTGAGAGTCTCTGGATAACTGTAAAGAATATCCTGAAGTACTTGAGAAGAACTAAGGATATGTTCCTAGTCTATGGAGGACAGGAAGAGCTCGTTGTAAATGGTTACACTATGTTTACATATTTATCCGATATTGTTCCTTGAAATAGATAACTCATTATTAGTTAATGAATATGTGATTCTTTCATAAGATTCTTTATGTTATGTGTTGCTATTTCTAAAGGATCCCTGATCAAATATCATATGTGGAACAAATATGTTTAGATGATCAGCACATGTATTAATTGATGATCATGTCTCATGGATCATGGTATAGAGATACCAAATTAATAATATGGACACATGTTGGTGAACATGTTGTTGGATAGACCCAACATGAGACACTGCAAGAGCCATATGTGTTGTGTCATCAGTGATCTCATTTAGTGTTGGTGTTGAATCCTTAGACCTGAGATTATCATAGTTCTCAACATGTGTAGTAGCTTACTTAGAGACTGCTAAACGCTACTCCGTAATTGGGTGGTTATAAAAGTAGTTTTCGGGTATGCTATGAAACATGTAGTGGGATATGAATAATCAAGATGGGATTTGCCCCACCTATGGAGAGATATCTCTAGGCCCCTCGATGTTGTAGATTATGAAAGTGCATGGCCATGCCAAAGGTGATTGAGGAGTCAATCACAAGTTATATAATCTATTAACAGGTTCGAGTGAATGATTGAACTATTAGAGGATGGCACATATCTAGCCTTGAGCTTAATCGATATCGTGAGGCAAAGGGGTTCATACAAGTATACACTAGAGGTTCAGCCGATATGATCTTTATGTATGCCCGGTGGGTCAATACGTTCTGCTAGGGGCCGCTGTTGACGTGTGGACCGAAAAGGAGTTTTCAGGTTACAACCGAGTATACATGAACCTACAGGGTCGCACGCTTAATGGGCCAGAATAAGGGGATTGGATGGAGATCCAATATAAGCTTAATTCGGATAGGGATCCGAATAGGAGTCCTACGGGCCTTGGAGGCCCGAGTGATGGATCCTATATATTCGTGAGGGGTGTGACCGGCGGAGATAATTGCATCACGTGAGAAACCCTAGCCGTCACTTCCCTCCGCGAGCAAAACCCTAGCCACGCGCGGGTGCTAGCACATCTGCGCGTGGCGTTCCGTCCCTGTACGTGTGGATACCGATAGAGGCGCCGCTGGTTTGCGGTGCTGATTGGCGTGGGAGTATGGCGAGGAGAACGCAGGAGGAGGATAAGGTCGAGCCGGTGCTATCGACTACTTCCTCTACATCGACGCGCGCTACTTCGCGAGAGTTCCTTCGACTTCTCAGCGTCTTCTTCCGTTTCCGCTGCGCAGCGCGTCGAGTGGTAACAATCTATGATCTAATATTTGCATGGTTCCTGGTTTACGCGATAGAAAATTTTGATTTATGCTATCGTAGCCTACGCGCATCCCAACACAACATCCTCATGAAAATCAGAAAAAGTTTCAATCTATATACCCGTCTGCAGCCAATCTCTATATAAACTTGTTATACTGCACGGGTATGTTACTAGTAATTGTATAATTAAGGAGAATGCATAAATGCAAAATACCATTGTACAGTATATGCACATCGTAGGTAAGTAGCCTCACGGGCAGAACCAGAAATTATCAAAGCTGAGAGCTTAGCTAGATCATAACTCTAATGGGTTATTGATTTTCTCCAAACTTTTCATGGTAATTTAAAACGATCTAAACATATATGATTATGGAGGCACTGCCCTTAGCTAGTGTAGACAGCCATGGGTTTACCTCTTATACAGTGGCTGAGCCACCATCCTGGCTGGGTGGACGGCCGCTGGAGCTGTGGGCTAGCCATGGCGCGATCTACTAAATTTAAGTTTGCCATAAAAATAGCTCGAAAGCAGTATGATCTCTCATGCTGCATGCTCAACCTTTGCAACACTCATGGCTAGCTCCGCCACTGCTCTAAACATGTCCAATGGACAGAGGCCAACGATAAATCCATAAATCTCCTAATTAGTATATTATGAAGTGATATTGAAGAGGAGCATGAGAGAAGAAGTGAGTTACGTTGAAAATAATTTCCCAGACTAATTTCTATTTAACGGGTGCTACTAGAAAAAAAAAATTTCCACAACACATAGGTTCGATTTTTTTCATGTGAACTGTAAAAGTAAAAATAGCTAGAGGCCCTACAATTCTAGTTACTGGAGTACTACAGAAACACTAATCGGTGCCAGTTGGGAAACCTCCTTAGGTGCTGGTTTTCCCAACCGGCACCACGGAGGCGGCACTGATTACTCGGGTCAAAGGTGCCGGTTTCAAAACCGGCACCTTTGAGGCGCACACGAGCCAAAAAAAATCGGCTTAATGCATCAAGCCGATGCATCGAGCCGTCAAGCCAATCCCAAATAATACCCAAATCCAAAAATTGCGTCAAATCCATGAACACATGAACTAAACTAGCTAGGTTGTCCGTGCAATTGCACGGCTAGCACCCAAACAAAGTCATATATTTTTTAAGTATGATGGTTTCGTTTTTATAATTTCTAGATGTCTCGTCAAATGTTGCCATTATACTCCTCTACGGCCTGTCCACTGTCTTTTCTCTTTATTGTCATGGAGATTTTAAAAATCGAACATAATTATTGTTTGGGTTCATTTTTTACTTTCTAAAAATCCCGCCAAACCGTTAGCGGCTTTGCCATTGTACTCCTTTACGGCTCGCCTGCTGCCTCTCTTTTTATTTGTCATTGAGATTTTAAAATTGAACATGATTATCATTATTTTTTAAAAGTTCCGAACCTTTAAAAATTGGACCTTATAGTTTTTAGAGTTTATTGTCTTGTTGGGTTTTATTTTTTATAATTTTTAGAAGTCCCATCAAACGATGCCACTATGCTCCTCTACGGCTCGTCTGCCGCTTACTCTTTATTGTCATTGTGATTGTAAAAATCGAACATAATTATCGTTGGAATTCATTTTTTATTTTCTATTTTCTACAAGTCCCATCAACCGTCGGCGGCTCTGCAATTATACTCCTATACACCCCGCCCGCTACTTCTCCTTTTTATTGTCATTAAGATTTTAAAAATCGATTATGATTATCAATGGGTTTTTTTTATTATTTTCTAGAAGTCCCGGCAACTACCTTGCGTGTTTGCTTCACGGCATGCCTGTCGTCCCTCCTTTTAATCGTCATTAGGATTCTATTTGGTATTTTATCAACAGTTTTTATAACTCGTATCAACCGCCACCACTCTACTTCTTTATAGGTATGTTACTTAATTTATCTCATCATGTGTTTTAGATGGTCTTTTCTTTCAATAGTCTATATTTTTATCACAAATTTTAGTTATTTATAAATTGTATTCTAATTGAAATCTTATTTTTCTTTTTCTAATTTCAGAAGTTTTTTTTCAAATTTTAATTAATACCATATTGTGTTCTTTTAATATTTTTATTTTTTATTTTCAATTTCAGTTATTTCAAAATTGTATTCCTACTTGAACTCTCTTTTAGTTTTTCTAATTTTGGATACTATTTTATTTTTTATTCTGAATTTTAATTAATTTTGTATTGGGTTCTTATATGGATTTTTCTTTCAATATTTCTTATTTTTAATTCTGAATTTTAGCTAATTTTAAATTGTATTCCTATTTGAACTCTTCTTTTATTTTATATTTTTTGCTAATTTCGGATTTTATTTTTGTTTTTATTCCGAATTTAATTAATCTCGTATTGGGTTATTATATGGACTGTTCTTTTAATATTCCTTGTTTTGAACCGAATTTCAGCTATTTTTAAATTGTATTCCTACTTGGACTATCTTTTTTTTCTAATTTTGGATTTTATTCTATTTTTATTTTGAATTTTGATTAATCTCGTATTGGGATCTTATATGGAAACTTCTTTCAATATTGCTTATTTTTAATTCCGAATTTCAGCTATTTTAAAATTGTATTTCCACTTGGACTCTTATTTTTTTTCTCCGATTAATGTGGTTTCTACTTGAACTCTTCTTTTTTTTTGCTAATTTTGGATTTTATTTTTGTTTTTATTCCGAATTTTAATTAATCTCGTATTGGGTTCTTATATAGACACTTCTTTTAATATTCCATGTTTTGAATTCTGAATTTCAGCTATTTTTAAATTGTATTCCTACTTGGACTATCCTTTTCTTTTCTAATTTTGGATTTTATTTTATTTTTATTTCGAAATTTGATTAATCTCGTATTGGGTTCTTATATGGAAACTTCTTTCAATATTGCTTATTTTTAATTCCGAATTTAAGCTATTTTTAAAATTGTATTTCTACGTGGACTCTCCTTTTCTTTTCTAATTTTGGATTTTATTATATTTTTATTTTGAATTTTGATTAATCTCGTATTGGGATCTTATATGGAAACTTATTTCAATATTGCTTATTTTTAATTCCGAATTTCAGCTATTTTAAAATTGTATTTCTACTTGGACTCTCATTTTCTTTTTTTTCTCTGATTAATGTGGGAATTTCTAGCCCCCACAGCGAACGTGGTGCCTCCTTTCAAAGCTGTTTTAATAATATAGTAGATTGTCTCAGATGCATGAACACATGAACTATAGTCAATAATCCCCAGGAAAACAACACATCTAGATCACATCAACATCAACAAATCACAAAGAGGGAGGGGAAGAGATGGATCCGCGGCCGCCGACACCATCACATCTCCAGCTGGCTCTCTCCCGCCGCCTCATGCCGCCTCCCTTCCGCCACTACATGCCGCCTCCCGCCGCTAGGCCGCCGCTGGGTCATCGTCTCCCCTCCTACCAGATCTAGCGGAGGGGAGGCCCCCGCCATGTCGTCGCCTCCCCTCCCGCCGGATCTAGCGGAGGGGAGGGCGCCGCCGTTGTCGGCCCGCTGCCTCCCTCTCCCGTTGTCTATGGCAGAGGGGAGGACGCCGCCGTGCTGCCGCTGGACCACCACCTCCCCTCCCGCCGGATCTGGCAGAAGGGAGGGCCCCGCCATGCTGCCGCCATGGTGGATGGAGGAGGAGAGAAGGAAGAAGATGAGAGGAGGAAGTGGACTGCGGGAGAGTTCAAGAGAGAGGGGGGGAGGAAGAGATAAGGGCAGGAGTAGATAGGGTGGCTCAACTCAACTTGGTTGGTTCGGCAGATAGGTGTTGGTTTTAAAAAAACCAACACCTATAATATATTATAGGTCTCGGTTTTTAATTAACTGACACCTATAATATATTATAGATGCTAATTTTTTCACCTATAGTATAAGTGTCGGTTTTTATTTAAAACTAACACCTATAGTGGTTTAAAGGTGTCATTTTTTTATGTTTTCATCCTGTGTAGGTGGGAAAAGCATTATAAGTGTTGGTTTTAGCTTTTCCGGCACCCACAGTGTTGACTTATTTGTCCCTTTTTTAAGTAGTCTCTCCTGCGAAAATATATTTTTACAGGTGGGGCCTATAAAAGGACAATCTATAAAAAATACCGTAAATTTTATAGGCAGTCCTTTTTAGGCCGCACCTAAAAAATTAATTTTCGCATGCGAACCTCTAATGTTGTGTCTACAAAAATCGATTTTCATATGCGAGGGCTTTAAGAGGTCCACATGCAAAAATTGGTTTGCCGTTTTGAAACACCGCATAACACCCTTTCTCCCTCTCCCTTGGCTAGCCTAAGTTCCTCCGCCTCTCACCTCTCTCTTCTCACCCTCACCCTCTCCTCCACTCTCCTCTGGCCGGAGCGGATGAAGCCAGCACAGCAACGACAGCCAGCCCTCCCTCTCCTAGAAGACGGCGACACGTCCATCCTCTCCCATCCCTCCCTCCCTCCCTCTTCCTCCCATATCTGGCCATAGGGGGAGGCTGGCAGTGGAAGAGGGTGTGGCAGTGTGGCCCTCCTCTCCCCTCCTCCCTTCCTCCCTCTCCCTCCTAGATCCGATCAAAGGAGGTGGGCGGCGGCGGCTATAGCAGAAGGTGGCAGCGGCGAGGAGCAGAAGGCAAGGAAGTGGCGGTCCGACCAACCGGATAATACCGGTCAGACCAGCGGCATACGGATGGTCAGATCGGCGTGCACATGGTGGTCAGACCGACTACGTCGAGATCTCCATCGATTTGAGGATAACTTTTAATTCCGCAAAAAGTTTTTGGTTTTTTATTTTTCCTACCATTCACCCTAATCCTCTCTGGTAGGTTTGTTTGGTCTTATTCGATCCTACGTACAATGCATACGTGTATGCCCACTTCGCAAGCCCAGAAGATCTAGGCCTCATAGGTTGTAGGTAAACACTTTTCCAACTATCCATTGTCGACCACTATGTCAACGACTGAAACCATATAGAGTTATAGATCAAAACAAAGGGTAACTTTTAATTCCACAAAAAGTTTTTGGTTTTTGATTTTTCCTACCATTTACCCTAACCCTCTCTAGTAGGTTTGTTTGGTCTTGTTCGATCCTACGTACAATGCATACGTTTATGCCCACTTCGCAAGCCCAAAAGATCTAGGCCTCACAGGTTGCAGGTAAACACTTTTCCAACTATCCATTGTCGACCACTATATCAACGACTGAAACCATATAGAGTTATAGATCAAAACAAATATTTCCAACACGATTACATGAAATAATTAACCACAACTGCACACAACCTGATATGTCCTAGACTGTTTCCATGTTAATTCTGATGCTAGACAGGCAGTACATAGGACATAGCTAGCTAGACCAAGGGCCGGGATTTAGCTAACTTTGGAAACAAAACTGACATGATTCTAACAAAAGCACATATCGATATGCTTGTGTAATTTTAAAGGATGGTTGAGAGCTGAGGACTAGAATATGGGCTATGTATATAGCTTTTGTTCTATTTTATCGACTGATGTTAATCTATATTCCTTATTCCAAGTCTATCTCAATCTCTGTATGTTTCTTTTCCCAGAACTCTCCTTTTTTATTGCAAGACAGAGAGACCCACCTACTCGTAGAAAGGCAAATGAACTTCTAATAAGAAGGATTAATTGATGTAGAGGCCTTAGTTTGGTGGAACTGGAGATTCTGAGAAGCATGTAACGAGTTAGCTAAAGTGAGAATCTGAAAGGTTTGGGTTTTTCAACTTATGGCTATTAGTTCATTTTCTCAATTAGTAGCTACTAATTATAAGTATATTCCTGAAACTCAATTGTTTGTGTGAGATGAAAATTTTAGGAGAAGCTACAGCAGTGAGAAACTTCCTCAATAGGGGCAGGCGGTCTTTACTAATTGTTATAGCTTTATCTTTTCCATTGCATATTTATGTCTTGGAATATGATGCTTATTTCAATCACAAACACAATCCATCTAAAGCTGGACAGTACTACCAGAGCTTCCAAAATAATACAACAACAACCACTACCTTTTTAATATAAAATCTGCATATAATTTATATATATCAAATCTAAATATGTATTGGCATTCTCCACAATAAAAAAATTATGTATAAATATACTGGTCCAAACTATCTCAAATTGTGTACTGGTGAATGTTCAAAACACAATGCGCGCAGTACGTTGTGATGCAATGGTGCCCTGGTGCAATGACCATGTATGACAAATAATTAATCTATAAAGAGAAAAAATATAATTTATTTCTGGAAAATAAAGCTTTTTTCTACATGAACAATATATATTTATTCTCTTGATATTTTTGTAGTGAAAAGATAGGCTAGAAAATCATCATATTTATCTCTTATTTCTTACTTTGTGTGCTTAATTTTATATGAGTTGTAAATGTAAAGTGGGAATTGGGTGAAATTTCTTGTTTTATTTGTTTTGTTCTGATATTGATTCTTAAGGTAAATAGGCATGCTTGACCTATGCTCTGCTGTTGCTCACGCCGAAAAAAAGAGGAGGAAATTAAAGTGCATGCACCACTAGGAATCCAGGATGCTGCGCCCACTACTGATGCCCGAGAGAACAGCTGGTAGATGTAATAAAACTATAAAAGTGTTATATATAGAGAATATTAGTGTACAATCAGAAATACAGAAAAAGTGAAATCCAACTAAAATCCACCAGGAAGAGATTCACACTGTAAAAGATTCCTAAAGAAAAAAATGGATCTATAAATTAATTAACTAAATAGATCATGATGATTTGAGATAGCCTGAAAAATAAGCTGATAACTTTTTTACTGGGATCTAATAACGACGCTTTAAGAGGCTTCACGGGTGAAGAAAGCACAAGAGGCTTTAAGAGGTTGACGGGAAAAAAAGTAGGGGGAAGGTTGGGAAGTATTAAGGCAGGAAATTCAGAGGAAAATAAGAGTGCAGTGCAGCTAGCCAGCCCTGTTTAATCACTCCTTGTATGGTGGCTGACTGCAGATTAGGATCTTCCAAAAAAAAATTTAGTGATAGTCACAATTAAAATCTACCAAATCATTTTTGTTTGAAACAGAAGAGCAAAGCTCCTCCCATTTCCTTATCGGAAACACCACTGCAGGAAACACTAAAAAGCATAAAAAGCAAAAAAAAAAACACATGGTGCTTTCACCTTTTTACATGAATAAATTCATCATAATTAAGGCATAAAAAGGTTTAAAAAGATCATAACAAGAGAAGGAATGCATGGATCTAATCATTATAGAAAAATCCACCGAAATTTCGAATTCAAAACATTTTCCCTATATTTTGCTTATTTTTTAGAGAGAAACTTCAGATGAACTGAACATGGCTCTAGGAGGAAAAAGACTGTAACTTCACAGACGGTATCTTAAGTTGTACGCCTAGGAGGATGTATCTTCGTAGGCGGGCGGCCATCCCCCCCCCCCCCCCTTCCCCTCCTCCTGGGCTATGACAATGATTCTCGTAGACGAGATGCTTTTTACTATGTATAACTTATATAAGCACTTTTTTTTCACCAAACGTCCTTTCGAAATATGGGAGCGGGGGTAGGGGCGAGATGGCCGTCCACCTGTAAGGATGTATCTTCGTAGGCGGATGGCCATCTCGTCCTCCCGCCACCCAAAAAAATTACTCGCTTTGTAAAAAAAAATAACATACTCCTTTGGTAAAAAAAAAAATATATCATGGTACATCTCAGCCAAAGGCGCTTTCCCCAGCCACTTGTCCTCCCATAAGGCCAAAGTATCTTCCCCTTGCCAACCTTCTTGGAGCAGCAATCAGAAAAAAAAAACTCCAAAAGAAGGAATCGCGGCCCAGATTTCCACACACATTGTTTGAGAGTTTTGTTTCTCAGGTATTTTTCTTTTAACAGATCTTGCCAAAACCTATTTTCATTATCATTTTCCACAGCCATTTCCCCAGAGTGCTTTGTCCATTAGCTCCAGGGCCCCCCTTGACGAGGTTTGCAGACTTTAGGCCAATCGACCAACCATCTGTATAATAAGGCCCTGTTTAGTTCCCCAAAATTTTTTTCCCAAAAACATTACATCAAATCTTTGGATATATGCATGGAGCATTAAATATAGATAAAAACAAAAACTAATTGCACAGTTAGAGGGAAAATCGCGAGACGAATCTTTTGAGCCTAATTAGTCCATAATTAGCCATAAGTGCTACAGTAACCAACATGTGTTAATGATGGATTAATTAGGCTCAAAAAATTCGTCTCGCGGTTTTCAGGTGAGTTATGAAATTAGTTTTTTCATTCGTATCCGAAAACCCCTTCCGACATTCAGTCAAACATTCGATGTGACACCCAAAAATTTTCTTTTCGCGAACTAAACAGCCCTAATTATTAACATGCATGTTTCCAGTGGAGATTTTTCTCTTCGCTGTCAGCTTTACTGACATTTCATTAACTGCGCTCCATGAGCTTCATTCATCATATCCACGAAATTATCCAAGAATTATGTGCGTCCTGTTTCAGCCCCCAGGATGATTTTTTTTGGTCCAATGTGCTGGAATGAAATTGAAGCCAAACTTGTATTAAATCACAAGATTATCTAGATAAATACCCCACCGCGTCGCGCAGGAAATTAAGTTGAATTTAAGTTGTATAATATGTAAATAAGGTGCAATATATTTTTTAAAACCAAAACAAAATGACTTCCTATGTTTTACATAATTTGCACATAGTTGTAAATATAGTGCAAAATGAACATATTTTATGTGACCGATATTTATAAATTTTGAGGCTGAAAAATAATTGAGATTAATTGTATTTTATGAGAAAGAAAGAAGAGACAATTTATGCCATTAATCTATTATCCAAAGGGTAGAAATAATTAGAGTGATGTGGTTTTATGAGTGATTAGGATGAATTATATGAGTACATAGAATTATATTTGGAGTTGAAGGCCCGCCTAATGACCATATATAATTCAGAAGATTAACTGTTTTCTTAGAAATAAAATAACTTCATACGCCTGCAGGTACGAATTGTCACATTCAGATAAGCACATTTCTTGGAACAGGAAAGTTTTGAGCCCACGATGTTCCTAAGAATTGAGGAAAGCTTGGTCCAGGAAACTAGATAAATTCAGGCCCACTAGTATTAATCTTGCTCAATATACATAGGACTTTAGGAGTAGATGACATCTGCTCCTATTATTCCATAAGCATTCCCACTTTACCAAGCATAATCACCGTATTGATAATTTGATCTACTGCTACCTCCGTATTCAATACAGTAGCTAGACTGATCTTTTTTACTGTTTATTAATTTTGTAACCTCTAGCAAATCAAATTTGATCGATCTCCAATTTTTATTGTATGATATAACATGCATCTTCTGCACATGTAACTTTTTTTATACTATTTTAAAACCTACACATGCATCTTTACTACTTAAAAAATACGTACTGATGGTGGTGAGTCCTGCAAAATCGAAGGGCCGATATTCCTCCCAGGATCCTCCCGCAGATCGAAGGGATCAGATAACCTCCCGCTGTCCCGCACCACCCCCACCTCCGCATCGCACCGTCCTCCCCTCGCCCCCTCCATCGCACGCCCCCGTCACTCCTCCTTCGTACCGCCTGGCGCCGCCTTTGCCGCTTTCCCAGCGCCGCCGTCGCGCCCCCGGCGGCTCCTCCGCCGCGCTGCCGCCACCTCCTTCGCGACCCTGGCGCCTCATCCGCCGCGCTGCCGCCACCTCCGTCGTGAACCCCGGCGCCTACTCCATCGCCTCATATCCCCTCTCCTCCTCCAACCCTATGGCTCCCTCCTTCGTTCGGTACTCCGGTGCACCGCCGCTTCGATCCCTATTTCCTATTCCTACTTCATCTCTCCCTGCCACTATCACTGCTCAAACCCTAAGATCCGAAGGGAGGGAAGAGAACCTAAGATCGGAAGGGGAGGGAAGAGAAGAGCGCATAGGCGGTGGCAACGGCAACCTCAGCAGGCGCGCTGTCGACTTCCATCATCCCTGTCATCAACCAGGTAATTGATTCTATATTGATTTGATTTATTGGATTGCCTGTAGAAGATTGAGCTGCTGCTAACTCAGGATACATACACAAAAAACTTATGCCCCAATCAAGCATTTGGGTGCTTGGCTGCTATTGTGCTATCGACCATTCTTTTTTCTCGCTTTGCTGTTCAAGGATCCAAACATATGTTGATGAAACCGGCATCACAGGCCAAGCCCAAGGCAACAGTGGGGTTTGAACTTCGAAGACGATTTAATCCCTGTCTTTGGTGAAAACACAAATCATCACGATTCACCGTGGTATTAGGAGGTCTTGATTCTGAAATTTCCAATTTTGCTTCTGTTACTACTTTATTTACATAGTTTCTGTGTAGCTTACCTTATCGTTGTTTATTATGGTTGAACAAGTCTAAGGATCAAATTATAGCCATTTTAGATGCTAAAATTCCAGAAGTTGGAGGCTTATCCATGCAGTTTTAGATTTGGTTGGATGGAATATGGATTCTTCGAACATTCTTAAACTATGGCTCTTTTTCCATTAAAACTTTACATTTTCCATATTGTCTTCGACTGCTTGTAGACGAACAACTACAGGGGAATATCTCATGCTTTTATGAAACCAGCTAATGTGAGAGTATCCAGGGGAGTCTTGGCCGAATCCGTTGCTCATGGCTGGTAGGAGTGAGGAGTACATAGGATTCCACACTACGAGGTAATCTACATGCATGATTCATGTGCCTGTTGGTCTCTTTATCTAAAATGATAGTTCATTTTGGTATACCACCGTCATTCCAGGAAACTTCAATGCTCGAGTTGTTGAGCTAGGTTGAGAGTATTTGATTATTTAATCTCTATAGGGTTTGGTAGCGTGCACTCAGCCCTTAGGACTTAACATGACAGTACATGAGCAAATAGGAAAGCAGTGAGTTTTTGCATCAGGCTGGCTCAACTAAATGATTGTTATGTCCCTTTGGTAATTAAAATAGATTTTTCTGTTGTATACCACCTCACATGCTCTTAAGATACATTTTGATTTGCATAACAATTATGTATCTATGTGAAAGAAACTAAATATATATTTGGTCATTTTGGTAACTGTTAGGCTTGTCAGTATCTCAAGAAGTACCACCCACATTCACTTCCCACAGATAATCACTCTCCACTGTGTACTCCATTTCCTTCTTTTCGATCTGCTCTGCTCGCTTAACTTGCATGGCATGTTGGCTAACCCAGAATTGGCAACTGGAGGGGGGCAGTTGCAGTTCAGTGGCCGACCGTAGGTACACGTATCCATAGTCAACTAATAAACGGTATACATCTCTTCATGCTAAATGTAGATCCTTTTCATGACAGAATTTATTCAAGAACGAAATGAAATCTGCCTATAGTCAGTAGCAACTAAATTTACAATTTCAGCATGTAATTAATCATGTATTGTTTACAGGATTCGCTCAAATATCACTCTCAAGCTGTGGGCATTCGCTACAATGACATTTTCGATGTTTGTTGCATTTGCAAAATATTTTTCATCTAAATAATTATTTCTCGACCGTTTTTGCCCCTGGCTGCCATCTCTCTCTCTGAACCACGCACTCACGACTGAGACCAAGCCGAGTGAGAGGAGAAAAGGGCAAAGGGAGGGGCGACCATGCCGGCGCCGCGGCCTTCTCCTACCATCCACAACATCGACGGCGGTTAGAATGAGGAGTAGGCAGCAGCGGCTGCGATGGCGCGGCTCAGTGCGGGGAGGCGGCGCAACCGGGGAAGGCGACGGGGCAGGTGGTGGGCGGCCCCGGTGAGGTTGAGGAAGAAGAAGCAGCACGGATGGTGGGTTAAGGTGACGCCACGGATGGCGAGAAAGGCGACGCGAATAGCGGGGGGAGGTGGCGCGGTCGGGAAGGCGGCGGAGTAGGTCGTGGGCGGCGCCGGCGAAGTTGGGGAAGAAGAAGCGACACGGATGGTGGGGGAAGGCCGCGATGCAGATGGCGGGGGAGGTGGCAGCACCGGTGTGGTCGCCTCTCCCTTCGCTAGGGGTGCAAGTGGGATTGTCCACGAACCCGCTTATAGTCAAAATTAGAACGTAACCCGCGGGTTTGACCAGCGGGTTACCTATTAATTTAACCTATAAATGAGTTTATAGATCGAACCACTAGCATATCTATATGCGGTAAACCGGACCACGACGCGAAAACCCATGAAATATGATTTATTTGACCTATAAGTGAACTCGCGGGTCGGCCCGCTTGCATCCCTACCCTGGCGGGGAAGAAGATGCCAGTAAGCTTCATTTAGTTCCTTTTTTATTCAACTTCTTTTCAAATGGATCTTCAGTAACATATCATATGATCATTTGTTTTGAATGGTTCCTCTCTTTTTTGACATGAAGTTCAAACTTTGAAAACACCCTATGGAATAAGGTAAGATTCTGATCTACATAGGGAACTCAATTGCGAGCTGATAGAATGTACTTACGAACTGTGTTCGCTTGTATATTCATATGTAGTTGTAGCATATATTTTTCGCTTATGAATTCTATTGGACTTGGTAGAGGCCAGAGAGTATCTGTGAGCTGTCTTGATTTACTCTTTTGTTTTGCACCCGTGCTAGCAACCTTTAATTATCAAAACTGAGATGTGCCATCTATAGAACATCAGAACTATATTACACATTTTCTAGCTATGAATATACTAAAATGTTCTACCAGCCAATTATTTCCCTTTTTTTTCATTCATAAGCCTTATTTTGTTTCTGTTTATCCATAAGTTCTGTAGAAATTGGCAATATATATTTTTAAATCATACATTGTAAAAGTTCTGACCTACATTTATGTGCAGTAAAAATTAATTGATGTCATGGGGCACCATCTCTACAATGTTGGATCCGCCCTCATGGTTTCTTATGAGTTTGATCTCCTGAATAATAATATGAAAGGAGCGTGGTACTCACGCGTTCGAAGGAACTGCATATACACTGCATATACAGATGAAAATATGCGTTGATGCGTCCGGGAGGAATGGTGGTCTTGCATACCGCTGGATTAGGAGGTCAAATAATAGGTGACATGAGTTGAAGTTAGATCATTTTCAGCTATTTATTCTAGACGACAAGCCTTAACTGCGACTAGATTGGTTTTTATGGTTCATGTTATATTAAGGTTTTTGTTACAACAAATTTAGGCTCAATGATTAACAGCATTTTACGCAGTGTAATTTAATATATCTGTATATTTTTTTTCCCGTTGCAACGCACGGTCACTCAACTAGTTTTAATTATTTGTACAGTGGAAACTACTCAAATTGGTGGTTCCACGTGTAGAGTGCACTGGGCCAGTCCACTAGCCCACATAAAGTGGCCCACTTGTTTCTCTGCAGTTTACAACATTTCGGGTTGTTGGACAAAACCAGTTTGGCCCTGTGACACCGTTTTGAAAAATGATTAATTAGTGATTAATTTTCATGATTAACTATTAATTAATAATAATTAGTGATTAATTACCATGATTAATCGCTAATAAGAATGATTAATCACTAATTAAGCCCTTTGAGATGACAAGACAGTCTATCCATAGTTATTAAGAACCAGACCTGATCGGCAGTCCGACCAGAAAAAACCGGAACCAGAGCGCCGGCCGGTCCGGTTCATCTAAAAGATCGGTGTGCAATCAAACCGGCAAGAAACCGGTTGAGCCGGACAAAAACCGGAGCTGGTTGGACCGCTGGAACTGCGCCTGCACGTCTCCACAGAGTACTAACCACCAGGCTATGACTCATGTTATGATAATAGTATAATACATATCTATTTGAACCGCAGTAAACAGGCGGTTGGACCGATCCAACCAATAAACCAGTGAACCGAGTGTCTTACCGGTTCGAGCACCGGTCCGGTCTTAACTATGAGTCTATCTCGCTTTACGAGACCGTTCAGTCTCGCTGTTTGGTTATGCGAGACTGCTCGCGCCGTGAGAGTAAGTAGTCTCGCATCATTGCCATGTGACACCGTCGGCGTCGTCAGTCCATGTCATTTTCGTGTATCCATTGAGCGATATCGACGTTATCTTTATGAAAAAAAAATGAATTCCGAATATTTCTAAGAAAAAAACAAATGAAAGTATATTTTCAAATTAATTTCCCACGCGTAGAGTGTACTGGGCTAAGTCCACGAGCCCACATAAAGTGGCCCACTTTCTTCTCTGCAGTTCACATGATTTTGGGTTGTTGGACAAGACCTGTTCAAGACGAGAAAATTGACATCGTATCATATGGGCTGAGTAAATCTTGTAGTATATTGTTTTTCTTCAAACAAAATTTCATTTTACTATCTCGAATTGAACTATTTTGTCAGTTCAACCCCTAAAGTATTTATAGGGCTGGGGGATGGCCTGGTTTCCGCCACCGCGCATCGCTGGTGGATGGCCTCCGATCTACAGAAGTTATGCGTCGCTTGTTGCCGATGGGTGGCACAATCCCGCAGATGGCAAATTTCGATTGGGGATCGGGAATAATTTGGGATAATTTTGGAGGATTCGATGAATAATCAGGATTCGGGAATCCGGATTTGGTAAAATAGGGAGATGTGAATTCAACGAATAATCACAAGTCGGTGACGTGAGGAGGCTGTGGAGCTCGAAGAGGCCGAGGCAAAGCTAGGGCCTATTTAAGAGAGTTTAAAATTCTGAGAAGCAGCTGGTTGGTAGCCAGCTTCTGAGAATCTGAAAAAGATGGGTTTCTCAGCTTCTGGCTTCTAGTTCATTTTCTAGATTTTACAACTATGGCTTCTCAGAATCTGGACCTAAAGCTGAACTGTTTGGGGAGCTTCTGATTCTGAGATAAGCTATAGCAGCTAGAAACTCTCTTAAATAGGGCCCTAGACCTCAATGAGGCAGCTGTTGGTGCGTGCTTGTTGGCGCGTGCTTCTATAGGCAACATGACATGTGGAGCTGTTAGAGGCAAGCTTCAGCAAGGGAGGGAGAAAAGAGAGGGGGCGAGGATTCACGAAGAAGGGCAATATGACATGTGGACCATATAATTTTTATTTATTTATAGTGCTATGTATGAGTCACGTGGGATTAAAAATGTTCTACATTGAATTAGGGGATTATTCGCCTGGTTTAAAGAGTTCAGATGTAGAATGTTTGGTTTTCTTCTTCAGGGTTTAATTCGGACTATCGTAATACACTACTAAAAATGGATTTTTCCAAACAGTCAAAATTGCTCTTTGTAGGGGTAGACCAGACGCCTGGAGCCAGATGTTTGTAGAAAAATTTTCGTAGGCAGGCAAAAAAACAACCGTACGCAAAAACAGATCTTCGCAGACGGGCACATTAAGGTGCTCGACCGCAAATTTTTTTTTTTCACAAAATTGACTCTGTAGCATCGAAAGTTTCATTTTTGGTTTTATAGCATCGAAAGTTCACGGTTCACTTTAACAGCACTTAAAAATTACATCTGTTACTTCCTTTAGCACTTCATCCAAGGCTCTGTAGTTTTCTTAAATTTTTATTATTTCTCACAAACAAATATAATTTGGAATAATACCAACACTGCCCTCTTCTTCCTCATGTCTTCGTTCCCCATCTTGCCATCTCACACGATCTTGAGTCCGCATGTTCTCCATGGTCAGCGGTCAGCCTGTGTTTGTTTCTCTCTGCCCTCGAGATTGTATACTTCTGCTGCTTCTCTCAATCTTGCGCACTGCCCGCTCCGCAACCGAGCCACCATGCCACCGCCACCGGCACCATCGTACGCCACCTAGGGTTCGACTTACCGTTGGTAACCGCGCGGTTATCACGGTTACCGGCCTTACCGCGGGATACGGTAATAGAAAAACCGTGGTAACCTCCTTAAATTCAAATAAATTTAAAAAATAATTTAAATTTTTGATAAATTTTGCACGGTTTCGTACGGTTTTTCACGGTTACCGTGGTTACCGCGCGGTAACCGTGCTTATCGCCGGGGCGCAGTAGCCCTCGCCCCAGCGGTTTAGGAAACCCTGACGCCACCTGCTTCATCCATGCACTCGCGGCACTTGCTGCGCTACCTGCCGTGTCCTCGAGCTAGCTGGTTCCTGCAGCCGAGCTCTAATTTGCTCTCCCCTCCTGCCACAAACCGAGCTTGCCGGCCGCCGCCGTCGCCGTTGTCTGTCTTTGTCCTACAGGCTGCAGCTCACTAGCTGCTTTACTGCTACGAGGAAGAAGAAGAGGGGTATTGTTTTTTGTTTTTTTTGGGGGGATCTATCTTCTGGCTAGTTCTAATGGGTGGTGGGCTAGACGATCTCAAAACTTCACCCCTTATAATTATTTGATATTAGGTCCTTCCGTAATATTCGCGTTTTTTTGGGTAGGGGGTAACTAAGGGAAATTTTGACGGAGTGCCAAATAGAAGTAACTAGGGTAATTTTTTAGTGCTATTAAAGTGAACCGTGAACTTTCAGTGCCATAAAACCAAAGATGAAAACATTCAATACTATAGAACCAGTTTTGCCATAAAGTTTTTGGCACAAAATAAAATCCAAAACAGCATTCCAGAAACCCTAGCAAGCTCCCTAGCATCGGATCCGTGCCTGGCAAGCTCCCTAGTATCGGATCCGTGCCTGGCAAGCTCCCTAGCGTCGGATCCCCGCCTACCGAAGCTCGACACCGCCACTCCTCCCTGTTGCAGTCATCCGTGGCTGCATCCGCATACTGTTTCCCATCGCCATTGTTGTCGAAGGGGGAGGCCGCTTGATCCACCCCTCCCACCGCCGCTGCCGACGGATCTGCGAGTGATTGGGACGGACAGGCGGTAGGATCTGTGTCAAGGGGAGAGGCTGCTAGATGATCTGCCCCTCCCATCATCGTCGCTGGTGGATCCCCGCACATGTGGGTAGAGAGGCAGCGGGATCCACTCATGTGGGGGCGGAGAAAGGTGGTGTGGGAGAGGCATCTTGAGGCTGTTGTCATCATCGCTACTACACTAGATCCACTGCCACTTCGTCGCCACCGCCATTGAATCTGCGATGGGAGGGGGGCCGGTTGCATCCTCCATCGACACGTGCCTGTTGGTTGCTCCTGAGGGGTAGAGGGAGGACAAGAGTGGGGAGGAGGCGAAGGTGGAGGAGGGAGCAGAAGGAGAAGCCAAGGGAGAGAGAAGTAGTGGAGAGGGAGAGAGCGAGGACTTAAGGCCTCTTTACATGTTTGACTGTGAACATGAATCTATTTAAGCAAACGGGTTATTACTGGGCAGCTTCTAAATATTTTTGCATAGGAGAGTTCTTTTCGTCGACATGAAAAAAGAAACGGGTTGTCTGCAAAAAAAATGTTCTTTATAATGATAGTTTAGGGGAGTAATTCGGATTTTGTCCTATTATCTAATATTCATCCGTCCTATATAGCATATGAAATTTCGGAGTGCATTAATTTCTTTTACCATGTTTTAAATTCTTTTATGAAACCAAAGGATATGACACCTCAAATGTAGATCACATGAATTTGTCACCGGGAGAATATGGCGCCCATCTCGGTAAAAAGCTATGGATGATACCAATATCCACTTATCTCTTGTTCTCTACTTTCTTTAATCTAGTTGTTCAACTTGGTTGCATAAGTTGGGCACCTACACTAGCTTCAAGCTTGGCCATTTCTTTGTGCACCGAATCTTGATCCTATCTGCTGGAATTGCCACTTACATCCACAAGACTTCGACATGTACCGCTTGCTTTTAATTGTCTTGCAGAGGGGTGGAGCTATCTTGACAAAAAGAAGAAAAGGAGACAAACTTTTTTTTCTCTGGAATTTGGAATGTAGGTACATCAAAGGATTATTGACATCACTGGTTGCTGAGGACCTTAGCATCTTTGATTCTTCTGTGGGAATATTAATTCCTTGATAACGGATAAATGATTGGTGTGTGAAAAGATGCCATTTTTGCATAAGTTGTGGGGGCCTTCTAAACATTTAGAGTGCATGAATTGCTTCAGTGCTTAGTACACTGAACTAGTGAACTGCTGAATTGGATGAGTTGGATTCAGACCTAACAAGAATTCAAGAACTGCTGACTGCTCAAAGTTCAATTTTTGACAGAACTACAGTTAGAAATCGATCAAAACTGTCAATTTATATGCTTTGATTTTTAGTCAAAAACAGTTGACTGCTGAATTTATATGTGCGCGCAGGGTTTGGTGTAACTGTTCAACTGATACGGTATGTATGTCCACCTGTTTCAATTCAGTTAGACCCACCTATTTAGTGGATCTGGTCCTGCAATCCACACACTTAAAGTCAGTCTCTTTTCTTTCTCCTTATTATCAATTTGGCCGTTGCCACACCATCCAAGTAACACTACCCCTGTACGGCTGTGCCTTTTGCATGCTTGCAAGCATTCCCATGTTGCAATCTCATTGGGGATTGTTTACTTGTTTTTCTTGCAACCAATCACTCTCTGATGCAGCAGCTGTAACAGGGAGTGTTGCTGCTTGCATTTGATTGGAGTCACGGGTCAGTTCACCAACTGAGCTTGTGATGCATAATTTTGGAGAGTTTGTGATCATGGCTGGATATTATATTTTACTCTAGACATTATAGGACCATATATATATTTTTTGGTGAGGATTATATATAGGACTGTATTTTGATAGGGCCAATCCCATCCTGGTCATAGAAAAATCCAAATTATGCGATACCAGATAAAATTGTGTATATCCAGGGTCTTTTAATAGTACTAAGAAATTGATGATTTATAATATTTTCATTCTGGCTATACTATATTAGAGTATGAGCTGCAACATATCTCAAGCAAATAAACTAAGAAAATATGCTTTGAAGAGAAGGGATGCTCTACGTTTCAAGAATTGTGTTTAAAAATACATGTTGAAAGTCTGGTCAAGCATTGAGGGCTCATTAGATCAAGGATCATATTAGAGAAAATTCTTGTCATGAGTCGAGTCAAATTAAGTTAGAAAACAGGTGACATGTTGAATTTGAAAGTGAGATAGCCAAACATGCTGATCAGTCTCATAAATGAACCTGCATTGTGAAAAGGAATATTATCCCTTTTGCTGAAATCATCCCCAGCATGTCTGTACTTGTTTTAAGTACTGTTCACTCTTTCTGTGGATTGAATCAGAGGGCTATTTCTTCACACACACACACACACACACACAGGCCCATTTGTAAGGCAGATAAAGAGCAAGAATAGCTATTCATTTTTGTCTTAACCAAAATCTACATTATGATATGCATGACCGGCAACCCGGGAAATGTGATAGTAGCTTAGTTACTACTTAGGTCAAGGGTTTTGTTCAAAGAAATATTTCTTATAAGCGTAGTCAAACCTGGGAAATGTGAGAGCTAGATTGTTGACCGTTGAGTACTAATTCGAAAAATATGTAGACTAGACCTGTGGCCATTAAACCTTGACTGAGATGAATTGAAATGGTGAAAATTGTTGATTTGTTCAAATAAGTTCGTATTGGCGTGTCGTCCGACAAGGGCTTAGATTCTTTTCGAATAATTTGGTATTGCACGATGTGTGTTGGTTATTTGGTTCTTCGCTCTTTTTGCCCCTGTTAGATATTCAGCGCATAATTTAGTTGAATTCTGTTGGGTTCACGTCAACGTCGAGCTGAGATGCCAACGCAACATTGAGATTAACACATGCTTACCGTTTGGATCAAGTCGGATACAAAAATATGATCACAAAATTTGGCACTGCGGTGTTGAAAAGAAACGCTGAATGTGACATTTTTCAGTTCAAATTAAATCAGACGTGCAACAACAAATATTTTAAACTAGTGTTATGTTTTTTTAGCTTAATTCGAATAATTAGGTTGAAATATAAGCTTTTCCATTTTTCTTTAAAAAAGAAAGTTATCCAGTCAATTCTTTTGCAAGAAGTTACTGCAAACATTATATTCACAAGAATGTAATTATATTTTAATAATCTGATGTGGAGTGCCGTCACTTTATTTATATAAAAAAAATCTAATGCATGGTTTATTCTTTTTTTTAAGCACAATCGTCCTCCTTTGCACCCCCTCTCTCCCTCGCGCGCATCGCTGGTATACTCCACCACCCCAGTATACTTTGCATCTATAATCACCGGGTCCAATGTTTTATCTTCAATCTTTTTTAGTCTTGTTCTTAATTATATGGGTCTGGTCCATTACAATCCATTCCCAATTATATATATAGGTCTGATCCGTTATAATGTAAAAGCATGTTACTTAGTATTCATGAAAACACCAATTAATAACATAGAAGTTGCCAACTTTTGTGATAAATATAGTAGGCTAATTGCATAATCCCTCTGTTCTATTTTGTCTGAGAGATGTATATATAGGTAGTATTTCATTTGATGAAATAATGAACTTTAGATTAACAAATATTTACTGCAACTCATCTATGAATGTTCGCATAATTTTGTAAGCTTCACAGATTTACTTGAGTTGAGAGGGCACTCAAAACTGGTATAGTAGAGTATATGGTATTATGTGTGCACACGTATATATCTTCCGTATAATCGGGATTACAAGTACAAAAGCAATTTGAGATTAGAAGATACGCTGTGTACCTTGGAGGGCTCGGGGAAACAAACATGACTTTCAACCTTCGCGCGCAAAATCTCCTCGAGAAATCCGATGCATCTCGATCATTTTCTTCTATCTACTCGACTCTACTCCTGAATGTAATTAATTAACAACATGTACTGCATGTTTTTCTACGCAAGAAATCCAAAACCGCACAAGTTCCAGCAATTATCTATGACTTTGTTATATACTCGTAAATAATCTCGCATGATTCTGCAATCCACGGCATTCAAATTTCCAGAGGTGCCGTACGTGTTTCCGTTGGCTGCCGCGGCCATCTACCGATTCCGCCAAAATAAATACATTATCATTTCTTTTTCTTTTATTTGTTTGTCACATTATACTTCTTATACTTCTTTAGGGCTTTCACGGTCCGTCTCCTTGGCATTCGGCCCCAGCCAGACACGTCAGAGATTCAACGCCATGCACACATCTAGAGTTATCAACCTGAAGACCACAGTCTATGGAGCCAAATTGAGACATGTGTTCTTTGTCATATTAGGATTTGGTAGGCCTTTGTCAGCACGGGACGAGTCACGGGTCGAGCGGCGTGTTGAGCGAGGATGGGCCTCGTACAATGCCCCCACACCCCGTGCGAGGCGGTGGCGGAGGAAGAGGAGGCGGCGGATCTGACGTCTAACCTAATTGTTGTCCCAGTTCCATGGCGCCGAGCCTGTTATTGTCCCTACTCTAAGCCGTCAAGCCCATTATTGTTCCCCGATCCGCGCCACCGCTCGTCGTCATCTCCCGCTCCAAGCCACCTTGGAGCCGTCCTTGATCCATCAACAGCACTATGATTTCTTGTCGCGCTACCATCGCCACCCAATACCATTGAGCTCGTTCTTTTTGTCGCCACCACCATATCCGTTAGGGAGAGATGAGGGGAGAGGTGCTCGCTGTGGGGGAAAGGATGCCGGTGGAGGAGGGAGAGTGGCGCCGCGGAAGAGGGAGAGGGGAAGGAGGAAATGGTGTTGGCGTGGCCGTGGCCGATGGCGACGAGCGGAGACATGATGGGGGTACGGAAAACGGCAACGGAGAGCTCCTCGGCTTCCTCCATCGGTGAGGAAAGGCAGAGAGGAGGAGATGAAAAATGTGGGTGGATGGGTTATATGATGCAACTCATTTAAAGTTGCATGGACGGTTAAATGAGTTGTTTTTTAGGAGCTCCATCCGATATGGTATCCCGGTTTCGTCTTAACAGGGTCTTGCACTGTGAAAGCCCTTAGAAGAATATATTGGTAGTAATAGTAGGGTTAAGTGAAATTTACTCATAATTAAAAAATAACATATTGGTAGTAATGGTAGGAATAAGTGAAATTTAGCTAGTAGTATTTATTATTTATATATAAAGTAGTATCCATATAGGAGTATATATAATTCGCAGGCCGTCGCTTGTTCTACCACAGCAGCCGCCGCAAACGACGCCCTCTCTTTTCTCAGTCTCCCTCCTCCTCCCGCTCCCATCCCAATCTCTCTCTCTCTCTCTCGCGGCGCTCGGCTGAAGCCCAGCCATGTCCGTCCCCGGCGTCGCCTCCCGCGCCGCCGACCGCTTCTACTGCCCGCCGCCGCGCCGCCACCTGCTCCACCACCACCAGCATCAGGCCGCTAAGGCGGCGGCGGCGGCGGCGGCGGCGAAGGAGGAGGAGGAGGAGGAGGAGGAGACCAACCTCGAGCGCTTCATCGCGTCCACGGCCGTCCGCGTGCCCGCGCATCGGCTCCCCCGGGTGCGTAGTCCTCGAGCGGAGGAGGAGGAGGAGGCGCTGGATTTTTTTTTTTTTTTTGAGATTTTTACTGCTAAGCTGACGCAGTTTCTGTTGGGTGGTGGTGGTTGCGTATGCGCGTGCAGACGAGCTCGAGCTCGCGGGAGAGGGGAGCGGCCGGGGCGGCGCCGTACTACTACGAGCTCGCGGATCTGTGGGAGGCGTTCGCGGAGTGGAGCGCCTATGGCGCCGGCGTGCCGCTCCTGCTCAATGGCACGGACGGCGTCGTGCAGTACTACGTCCCCTTCCTGTCGGCTATCCAGCTGTTCGCTGCCCGGCCGCCGCCGTCGTCAACCACAGGGTATAAGCTTCTCTCTCTGTCTGCCCAAATATGAACGGCACTGTGGTGTAAGTGCTCAGAATTGTGGATATATCTGCAACGGCAACTTATATACCTAACAGGATGAAGCAAACCAGAAGAGGATTATTAATTTGATGGAATCCATGAAATGCCTATCCAGTATTTTGTAGAATCAAATGAGTTCAACATTGGTAGATAATGGGCTTACTCTTTTGTGTGGTTGTTGGGATGTTAGGGGCTAGGGCCGAGCAGGTATGGATTGGCTTGTCATTTTTTTCACCGTGTGTGAAATGGGAGAATTTCCCAGTTTTTTTTTTTTTTTTGTGTATAGTAGATTTTGTATAATCAAGTATGTTTCCTCACTAGCCGTAAATAGTATATGACAATCTGCAGCTCACTTAGGCAAACAGCACTATAAGTAGAAGATAAAAATTGGCAAAGAAAGTACACCAACCTGAGAAGTCGTATCGTAGATGGAAAGGTTGATGATTAGATGAAGGTAACCAGGTTGAGAAGCCGCTGTTGCCGCCTCCTCCCTAGAGGTCATGGTCATCTCCTGCAAGCATGGGTCACGCTAGTGACTTGTCTTGTGATGCATGTAGCTTCTTGTTGTTGGTGCCTCCAGCTGCCACTGGTTGACAGGAGGTGGAGGGCCTGGTTATTTGAAAAGAATGTGATGAGAACAAGCCATTATGGCAGAGAGGGAGAGCATTCAATGTGTGGAGCAAGGGGTAGAGAATCTGATATACGGAGTACTTACAAGTACATATCCACTATACATAAAAATGGCTATTGGTTGGGTTATCAATCACTGACCCGGATTTGTTGGGTTCATGTCCCATGTCACTCCCAAACTATGGTCTCAAAGAGGTATACCCTATGATACCATACTCGACCCAATCGATCTGAGTTCATGATCTTTGTAAAGATTAGAGAACACCTTTTGATGACCCATACTGTGTGGACTCCTGACCAAGTAACATAGGAATAGTAATCTGTAGTTTCCATTTCCCATATTACAGCTGGAGAGGAGTGGCATTGTTTGTAATAGCCACACCTCTGCTAAGTGTTGTAGTTAGCAATCGCCTTTAAAGAGTTAATTTTCCAGATATGGATCAGAACTGCAGTTCATGCATGTTTTTTTCTGTAAGGTTTGCATTCTTCTCTAACTCGTAGAGCTACCTTACATATGACGTCACAGATGGCCATGTCTCATGGTCTGGTTGCATGTGGTATCTACACACATCCATTTACTACACTAGTTTGTATGTGAAGATTTTTATTTTTCTCTGAAATAAGAAGTAAAAGACACCGCATTCTGGCAAATCATGATTATCACAAAGAGCTACCATATAGTGATATAACATCGTAACAAGACCTTGGATCGTACTCTCTCTTATTGCTTGTATGTGAAGATTTTTACTTTTCTCTTATTGCTGCATGTGCACCCCACACCAACCATTTGTAATCTGCTGATCCAATTTGAACCACAGTTGCTGGAATTCGTGATTTGCAATCCACTAATTCCTAAAACTACAATTCATCAGGGCCCCAGGCTCAGGGTCCTCTGTGATTTGCAAATCAGAGATGAGGTTTGTGGCCTTGGTGTTTTTGGTTCACATGTGCTAAATCAGAGATGAGGTGGGGGGATGAGGTTTTTAGTACATTGAGGAACCATTGTCCTGGACACATGTACTCAACCTTAATCTCCACTAACCATCCTAGCAGTGGTTATATTTGTGGACGGAAGGAGTATGATATGATTGTGATAGCCATCCTATCCCTGAAAACATGAGAATTGAATATCATGGGGCTGTGACTGAGTGGTGGGCCTGACCACATAACGAGCCCAGGAAGGACCCTAACTCCTTCTAGCTCACTACATACAGTCATTGCCTCTCCCTCTAGCTACAACACCCTGATGCCACCTCCTCTCCTCCCCCACCTCTCTGAGGATTGTGCTCATGATAGAGGTGCTAGCTTCCTCTTTCCTTTGCCATCTCGATGCAAATTTGAATGTGTATTGGTGTGAATTAGATTGACCACGTACCATGATGGCGTGGCAGCCATTTACAACATTTGCGGTTTGTGGGGGATTTCTGCAAATTCAGTAAATATGGTGTGAACAAGGAAAACTGTGTACCACAGTCAGTAACTAGGTATGGATATGGTGGCATACAGGCATACAGCGTGCTTGTAGAGCCTAACACTGCTATTATCCTGTAATGGCTATAACTGTGAATGGGAGTCTCATTTAAACATAATATTGACCAATCTATATCATAAGCAGTTAGCAGTGTGATGCAGGGCTTCGATCTTGCAGTATTAGTAGCTACACTTGTTATTTAAAGTCCATAAATTTCCTAAATGTGACCATATTAGTCTTAATATGTTTCCAAGTTTCAGTATTTACTCTTGGTTGATGTTTGAACACATCGTTTTGTTGTACACATCTTTCTTTTTTTCCTTTGAGAGAATGAAATTTATTTCTGAAAATAGTTTTACCTGTTTTCAATTTCAGTAGACTTGGTGAAGATAGTGATGGTGAGAGTGCTCAGGATATGAGCAGTGAGAGCGACCATGAGCATTTAAGATGCCGATGTTTAGTTAACAGTATTTCTGCAGATCAAGATGGTTTCTCCAGTGATGATAGTGAGTCTGGCAACCAGGAATTGTACCCTGTTTTCCAATATATGGAGCATGATGCACCATATGGAAGACAACCTTTAGCAGACATGGTACACTTCTTTTTTTTTAATTTCTTTTCTTCTGGCCAATGAATATTGCAGCTGCAACCAAGATGATGGGTTTTCTTCTGTTTCTGGCTGCAGATATCATTACTTGCTAATAGGTTTCCTGAGTTAAGAACATATAAGAGCTGTGATCTTGTACCATCCAGTTGGATTTCTGTAGCATGGTATTCCCTGTTACTCCTTAGCTACTAGATCCATTGCCTCACAGGTTGTCTTACCCATTGGACGTTGGATGCAGGTATCCCATATACAGG
Organism: Oryza meridionalis; assembly: GCA_000338895.3. NCBI lineage: Eukaryota > Viridiplantae > Streptophyta > Magnoliopsida > Poales > Poaceae > Oryza > Oryza meridionalis. Next base: position 760,346 of record ALNW03000001.1, read on the forward strand.
ATACCGACAGGACCAACATTGCAAGATTTGGATGCTTGCTTTTTAACATTCCATTCACTATCTACACCAGCGGAAGGTAATCCCCTTTTTGCGCTCAAAGCTAGACAAGATGTTGCTAATTGATTTTATATCATGTACTAATTAGATATCTTTTTACATTCTAAAAGAAAATAACTGAGCAATTAGGAAACTGGAATCATACAGCTAATTAATATGCAACGTTGGGCAGGTACACTAAGTGGGCATCCTGAGACAAATGTTTTCCATAATAGCAAAATTTATGATGTTCCTGGAAAGGTCACACTGCCTCTCATTGGTCTAGCATCACACAAGTTTAATGGTTCCATGTGGACATCAAATCAAGAGCATGAGCAACAGTTAACTAAGTCGCTCCTGAAAGCTGCAGATGACTGGCTTTGCCAGCGGCGAGTCAATCATCCCGATTACCGCTTCTTCCTTTCACACTAATACACATGTTTGTGAAAGTTCCCTGCGTTTTGGCAAATAGCTCAGCAAGATGCCCACTAATTAAGTGATGAACTTAACATACTGCCATTGAGTCCACGGGCACTGATATCATTATCTCTTTTTTTTATTATTATTATGGGGCTTCATTTATGTTATAGCCCCATATTTATTTTTACCTAGGTCTGCTTAGTTCACTGGTATTTTGGGTTACTTTATAGTAACTAGTTAGATAGGGGTCACCAGAATTATTTAGCATCTCGTAAGATGCTTTTGAGTGGATGGTATGTGGCAGAGCTATGTAGGCAGTGAGTGGTTAGAGATGTATATCGGTCTGCTTCAGATATAGTGATGATGATGATAAAGTATTTCAACATTTTGTTTTAATTGGGATATGTTTGCTCTTTTGTGCCTGCATGGGTTTGAGATTACTGTAACTTATAATTGATATTTGACATGTGAGAATAAAGTGATATATGGTTGAAGCATTGTATTACATCTTTTTCTGTCGTGCCCCCTTCGTGTGGTAAAAACTGGCAGTTCTGGTTGATTTGCCAACCTTATATACTGAATTATACTAGTTCAAAGTGGCTTAGTTACCAGTTATTTTAAGCGAACTGCCGAAGCACCACTTGTCTGGGTGGATTATTTCATATAGTTCGCCTTGGTCTTTTCCGATTAATACCTGATTATTGAAATTGATTATTTGCTCTGTGCTTCAAGAAAATGTTTTCTTAAAAAAACTTTCTTCTACCACTTGTTTTAAGCTATATGTTAAGTTTATTTTTTGAAATATTTAATTCATCCCTGGTCAAGTAAGTAATTTGGGGGAATAATCAGCTCAATAATCTCAATCAAACGGTGGAGCAAAACGTGGACAACTAGATTGTCTTTTGCCCATCCTTTCTTCTGATAAATGGCTTGATTGGTTTGCATCCATGCAATCTTAACCAAGCCGAAAATTTGGTAATATCAAAATTTTAGCCATCCATTTGGTTTCCAGCAAAAAACTTGGTGTGCCAAATTATTTGACATGGTTAAATTAAGGCCCAAGTCCAAATACACATTTGGAAGAAAACCAAATAAGAGGTTAGGCAATCTTTGCAAAAAAAAAAAAAAAAACTTGGCAACAACCAACTATTGCCATTGCCAAAATTAATTCGACATGGTTAGGATTGGGAAAGAACCAAGCAAGCCTGAAACGCGGACGAATGCTGATGAATGATGGATTTATTTATAAGAATGAATTGAAGATTATATATTATAAACCTAACAAATATTTTAGAACATGTTATCTAAGCAATATACTAATATCAAATGTTTTAGAGAAATTGTGGCACGAATAATCTGTAAATAATCTGCAATCAATAATCAGAAAAGAACTAGGGCTGTGAGTGGGTCAGCCGCGAATCCACTTATAGGTCAAAATAAGCGGGTTCACGGCTTATTTTAGCCTATAAATAGGTTTCGCGGGTTAGCCACTTATACCCAAAAAAGAACTACCTATAGTGTTTACTAGTCACTTTCATCACTTCCATCAGTTATATATATCAATATATGGAAAGATTAATCTTACTTAGAATGCTACGTACTGAATTGATCATTGATCTCATGTATTTCCGCAACAATATCACTCCATCTTTGTTTTATTTTTCAACGACCAATTCTATATGATTTAAATTGTTATAAACCTCACCATCTTAATTATTTATAGCTTGTTTTTAATAGTTGAAATTATACATGCACGGATATTTTTCTACTAATATCATATATAAAACTCCATCAACAACATGCGAGGTTTTATCTAGTTTAATCTTATAGAACAGCGCTTGATCGGTAACCATGCATGAGAAAAGTGTCACTAATTAACTACCCCTCCGTTTCATATTAAAAGTCATTTAACTTTTTTCTTAGTCAATTTTTTTAGGTTTGATTAAGTTTATAGAAAAAATTAGCAACACTTAGAACACCAAATTAGTTTCGTTAAATTTAACATTAAATATATTTTGATAATATGTTTATTTTATATTAAAAATATTATTATATATTTATATAAACTTGGTCAAATTTAAAAGAATTTTGACTAAGAAAAAAGTCAAATGACTTATGATATAAAATTGAGGGAGTACAAGTACACGACAAGCTCAACATTTGTTTCACTAGCTAGGTCATGCATGTTATATTTTCTCTTGTTATAGAATTTTTTCTTGAAATTATTATCCGATTTACGATGCTACTATTACACTAATGTATTCATTGAAAAAAAATCTTTATAACAAATTCTCACATGATTATATTGTAATAAAAATATATGTATTTTAAATTACTTTTATCATATATGTATATTACTTTTACATGTTAGACATTTATAAAAGTAAATTTGATAAAGCCTAAATGTAATTTACATAAATCGTAAAAGAAACTTAGTACAAAATAAAAGTAAATTATCACAACATTAAAATTAAATCCTTGAGGTAAAAACATAAGTCTTAAGTCTATTTAGAAATTAAATTTAATCAGCATAAATTATAAACTAACAAAGATAATAATAATAAAAGTAAACAACTCATGAGTATATAAGAAGTAATTTAATCAAATTTAAAAGTAATTTATATAATAACATTAATTTACAATATTTATCTTTTTATATATACTTAATTACAATTAATACAATGTATAAGCGGAGAAGTAATTGAAAACAAAATTTTATTTGAAGCTTAGTTATTTGGAATCTATTCCTTACTTATTGTATGCTTGCATACTCCCACGTAAGAAAGAGATGACGCATGCTATTTTTAGAATTTGTTAAAATAATAGTTAAGACTAAGTCCTCTACAGATAGATTTGGAGAGAGAGAGTAGTAGCAGGTAGTTTTAGGAACTTCGTGAAACACACCGAAAACACACATTGAAACATATCACTATCACGTATGAAACATTTAGTTTTAACGGTTCAAAACACATGTTTTTCTTTTGACATAATATAATCATATGATATCTTGTTCTAAAAATTTAATTACAACGAATACAACGGTGTGATCGGTTCGTAGAACGGATAAGTAATTTAGGAGAAAAAATATTTAAAGAGAGGAGGAAAGAATAAAAAGAAACAACTAGCCATGCATCTTACAGTGAAACAGGGTTTATCAGCATTTTCCGAGAAAGTATCGAATAGCAAGTAAGGACTGAGCTAGCCGCATGCCGCATGCATCCGACGTTTTTTATCTAATCGGGTGTTCGGCATGCATCCGACGTTTTTTATCTAATCGGGCGTTCGAAGTGAAGCATTTTCGGATGAATTTACACCTTCACCTTTGATTCAGAGAACGTGTAATAGCTAGGCATATATATATCCGCATCAGTCATCAGTGTACTTTGTCGTTGTGATGCACGGATACTAGTGCATGCCTAGTATTCGCAGTTACTTCTAGAAGTGCCCGCACAGCGACACGCTGCGCGTGCGGTTAGCAGATAATTAACTTTTGTTATCTTTTTTTATTATTTTGGTGGTGTGTCCGAAGTTTAGCGGATCTATTAATAAATGGGTCATTGTCCTCAATGGGGCACATCCTATGAAAATGAAAATAAGCCCTTTTTTTCTAGTAGGCTGTAGTTACACCCTCTATATACACAAATCGGTAGAGTAACTAAACTATTAAATCCTTATTAATTAAATTAATTAAACAGAGGTTAGTTTATTTGTTGGAGAAGAGTCGATTCTTGAGGATTGATCATCTCGAATCGTCTATTGAGGATGGAGATTCCATAATAAATAAGTCTTAACCAAACTTATTTATTTCCTTTTTTGAAGTATATTTCGTTCATATCGTTTATATGATAGAATATGGATTTAAATAAATTGGATCTTTGCGAAATCTTTTCGATAAATACTTAATTTCTTTAATTAAGTTGGAACAGATCCAGCAGTCAGGACCCCAGAACGGAGCATGGCAGCAGGGAAATCCTGATTCATTAGGATGACATTGGTCACAAACAAAAATATTAATATCAACCAGACAAATAAGGGGAGAGGGGTAGGGAGGGAAAATAACATTAAACAAAGGGAAAACAAAATAAAGACCTCGACGTCCAAACAATGAAGCAATCAACAAATGAGCTGAGTGAAAAACTGCAAGAAACGTCTTGCACGAACATAGCAGCAGACATATATTTAGAACAAGTATACTACTTCAATTGAGAGGGGAAAAAATACGTGTGCGGCAAGGACAACCGATCACAGAGGAGCAGACCGATGAGTAGTAACATGGAGCTAGCATCTTATTTATAGGACCAAAGAATAAAAGAAAGGGCTAAGAAACAAGTAAGCCACAACAGTACACATAGTGGAAGCAACATAATGGACACATAGTAGCCATCTCCGATTGTGTCCGATAATTGGTGTCCATGGTCGATAATTGGCGCCGCCGAGGTGACCGATAATTAATATGCGTCCATGGTCGGTTGAAAATAATTGGTGTCCATCTAGCACGGCACATTTTTAGATATCGTAGTATGTAAATGTATTTGCAAGACTGTAGCCGGCCGGACCAGAAATCCACGTAACAAGCAAACGGACACTGAACACGCACCAAAATAATAAGAAGGAAGTAATGAGTGTTGTTGGGCACCGGATGATGCCAACGACTACATCAGCCCAAGAATGCATCCGCAAACAAGCATCAATTGGGCAATATCTTTGTGACACACAAACATAACATAAACAACCCTACCCGCTAGCAAATCGACATGCCATTAAATCAATAGGAGAGAAAAAATTCGAAAAAAACAGGGAAAAAATGAACCCACTGATCTTAGGGAATTTTATGATTTAGAACAAGTATATTACTCCACTTGAGAGGAGAAAAATAAGCATAGGGACAAAGGACAACTAATCACAGAGGAGCCGACCGATAAGGAGTAAGCAGGAGCTAGCAAATAAGAGCCAAGAATGAGAGAAAGGGCAAGAACTGAATTGAATCCTCATGTATGAAACAAGTAAGCAACAACAGAGCACACATAGGAAGCAACGCAACTGACGCGTGGCGTAATAAGGAGCCATCTAGACTAAACAACACAACACATAGCAAAACACAAGGGGAATGAAACAGGCACACCCATATGTAACAGCTCTTATACTTAACAGCTCTTACAGAACCAATTTTATTTTTAAAAAGATAATCGCTGAGTTCATCATTGGCTTAAAATTAATTTTTTTAATGTCTATCTTTCTACTATTTATTTTTGGCGGATAACGCATTTGATCCTTTCAACAATTTTAATAACTAATCCAATTTAAATCTAGTTTCCAACCACAAACCACTTTTGTTTTTGCACAATTCAGACTACCCTTAATTTTTTTTATTTTATCCTACTTTTTTTTATCTCCTCTGTTTTCCAGGCAGGACCATGAATTTCAAACCAATTTTAAGCCGTATCAACCATCCACATCTTTATTAACAAGTGAACCAACTTAAAGTATCGACCATCCACGTCTTTATTAACATGTGTTTTTTTAATTCGCTCTTCTGTTATTATGGACCAAACTGCTAGCGTTGTTTTTACAAATGAGGATGTATAATTTTTGAAAGGCTAGTTAGAGAACATCACACATTCGATACATCCGTGCCACCAATTACCAACCATGGACGCCAATTATCAGACACGTACCGGATACTGCTGCTGCCAACGACTACATCATACAGCCCAATAATAAATCAACAAAAAAAGCATTAATTGGCAACATCTTTGTGACTCACAATCATAAAATAAACAAACCTGCCCACTAGCAAGTTGACACAGCATTAAATCAAAAGGAGAAAACAATTGGGAAAAACAGGGAAAAAGGAACCCCACCAATCTTAGGGAATTTTATGATATGCAGGCTTTGGGATGATCATGATACACTTTACAATTACTGCATCACTGGCATTTTCTTTCGTCCAACAGGAGTGAAGCAAAGCAGACAATTGAAGTCCATCTTTGCAAAAAGCAGCAGGGCACTACCAATCTGCAGCAACTACAACTAGAAAAATACCGTCTCTGCATCAAGACTACAACTACAAAAATATCATCTCTGCATCAAGTTTCACACTTGCAAGCTCACTCTTCTGAATCTTCGTCGTCCTCAGATTCTTGCTCCTCTGGATGTATATACTTCTTCATGTATTCTTCTTCGATTGTCTCTTTAAGCAAAGTTAACCTCTGTATGATCACTGGGTCACTCATCTTTCTGGCATCCATAAAATCCGTCTCCTCCTTATTGAGATGGTACGAATCAAGCATCATTTTGGTCCATCTGTGGAGTTCGTTGGGAGTTCTGCAAGTAAGCAACAGATGACACCTCATAAGCAAGTCTCAGAGAACAGTACCACACACGTTATAATAACCACCTTCCCTGAAAAAAAGTCTATAAATTAATAACCACCTTGTTCAAACCAAAAGGTCATATACAACAATACAAGGTAATCAAATTATGGTGCATCCCTCAACAGCTTGTTCGAACTTCAGTAAAAAAAAAACAGCTTGTTCAAACAAAAACCATTTTATTCTGATAAACAATGCTCTTTATTTTTATTTGCAAGTTCAATGCAGAAACATGTAGTTAAAAGTCAAAACAATGTTCTCCTGACAAATTGTGAAACGTTCTGGTTAAATGACTTTCATTTCACTGGGTACATGTGAATGAAGTGCAACTAAACATAGGTAATCCCCAATGATGAATAGTTGAGGAAAAAGAAAGAAAACGCCAGAGGAAGAAGCAAGAACTATTACAACCTTGACTACAATTCTACTACTATTTTGGAAGACTGATTGCACACAAATATTAGAATGTCTTGGAGATCCAACTTCATGCATACCATGAGAATATTGATTTTTCAGATTAGATAAGTAAGCTTAATGCTTACACATCACTAAATGATAGTTCAGTGGAGCATGTTAATCCTAGCAAGTGTTTACTTTAAAAATAATATAATTAACATTATTAATCAACTATTTTAATCAACTAAAAAGATTATAACAAAAGGAACAAAAAAAACTCAAATAGTTTCTGGGAAAGGAATCAGTAAAACTTTCTCATCACATATATCTGTCGATAGTTTCTTACGTGTACAGAGCATCTTCATCCTTGGCTTCATGCTCGACTCCTGGAGAAAAGGCTGTTGCAAGAGCACCAAACCGCTCTTCAGGATCTTCAATATTCAATAGGTACTTCAGAAGCTTCATCTCTGGAGGCGAGATGCTCTTGAGACTTTCCTTGGTTGTTGTATAGATATGACACATTATATCTTTAGCCTATGTCAAAAATGATAATCATGCACAAACAGACATGTTTACAGGTCTTAGAGACCAATATTATACATTTAACTAATCAAAAGCTTCAAACAACAATAGTCACAGCATAATTTTGGATAATGGAATAAATAGCCTCTGCATCATAGGATGAGCACAACCATTTCTTATGACAAAGTTATAGCCCTAGTGTACCACACCGTAAAGCAGTAAATGGTCCAATTGAAACAAACTTGATTATAGGAAAACAGCAAGCACATATCCTATTAGTTAACTTCCAACCATGCTTATTCCATACACCATATTCTCTGCTACTTAAAATACAGAGTGTAAACACATGTGCAACAACATGGTAGGAGGGTGCAAAGATTATGGAACTACTTATTTGCTCCAATAAACGGTAAAAGCTATGCAGTTCATGGTAGGGTGCAAACATTCATCTCTCCAACCTCAGCTTCTCCCCCTCTTCCCCTGACCGTTCTTTCAGTCTTCCTCTTGTCCTTGGCAGCATGACCTTTAAAGCAATCTCCACTTGCACTCTGCTCCTATGTGGACCTCAAGTCCCCAATGCTATCAAGCTCACTGACATCCTCAATGGTTAGTAAGTTGCAACTTGCTGACTCACATGCCTAGGGAGACATGCCTAGGGAGAGGGGTCAACTGGTTGTCGGTGCCTTCCCTGGTGACAGTGGTTCTCTATAAGAGCTCTCTTGAAGGTATTGTTATGACTGAGATCATCATTTTTTATATTCACGAGAACTATTAGGTGGGGTCTGAGAAGATATGAAGAACTCAACAAGGAAGCACAAGAGAAAAATGACTATGGAGCTATCTGTGTACAGAAGATTGCCCAGACCCATTCGGAGGTTGAGAACTTGAGAGAAAGAGGGAGCAGGAAGCTGCAAAGTGTGTGGTCAGGTGTGATGACTGCAGTAGCTAGCAGAGAGAAGAGCTTGCATGTATCACTTTGCTCACACCATAATTAACAGAGCTTGTGTAGTCTTTGGCAGGTTAGAGATGGAATAGGAGAGAAAAGTACTTGAGAACTAGGGTAGTAGAAAGCAAAAAAGATGGTGTATGATACCAAACTAGTGCCCCGTGTGCCCGTGTGTTTTCGTGACTTGCTACGCAGCTACGCACCTTAAAAAAGTCGTTTGATTTGGGCAAAATACACCTCTATGACGCACTTCAACCTACCTGACAAGTTGAACCTGCTGGTGATATGTAGTACTCTAAAAATTATTTGGTGGAAGAAGGGAATATAAATATTCCAGCTACTTCATCTATGATGCACAATATATAAAGCAATGAAAGCATTAAGGTTTCACGCAACGTCATTGGACCACGTCATCTGAAATAAATGGACCTGTCGGATGCACTAGTCCAGAGATGGGCTAGTGATAGTAAAGGTTGAATTCGCAGGATGAGTATTAGCATTAAAAAGAAAAAATGCAGAACAGAATAGAACATTTTTCATTTCATATCTATGTAGAATAGGAACACTTTTTTCCTACCAACTTATATAAACTGCTGGAGATTGAAGTATACATGTATTCAGTGAAACGATCCATATTGTTTAAGGTGGGTTGGGTTGCCTAAGTGTCCCCAAAACTCAGGTGAGGAAACAAGAAATCGTGATTCAAACATAGAATACTTATAGAGCTTTGTTTAAAGTTCACAAAGACCAACCTCATTCTTCATAGTTGTAGAGTCTTTTGCAGCTGCCCACGCTCTGTTTATTAGAAGAATTAAGGACGAATCAAGTTCTTTAGTCTTGGCTAAGCTTTTAATCTTGTCACATGCATCATCCAGGGAAGACGAATTCAGAATGTCATCAAACTTTGATTGAGCAGAATCAAGGTCCAACTGCTCCAGTGTGCAGTCATATGCATGGATTGCAGACAGGCACTTCGCCCCAAGCCTGGCAATTGCTGTGGTATTTAGAGAAAAAAAATATTTCTTTTAGCACACACAAGAAGTATCTAGCTTTGCCAATTATTAATCATAAAAACCAAGACCATCTCCACATGGTCTTACAACTCATCAAGTGGTACTTCGGACAAAAGTTAAAACTAAAGGCGAACATACGCTTTTGTTACACCAATTCACACTCTTGAAATGAACTAAATGAACATGCTCGATAAAACAGATCAATTGGATGTGAAAACAAGTCAAAGCAGTAAAATACCAAATAAATGTATTGTTTTTAACTGGGAACTAGATAAATACAATCTAGGTAGCTTCTAAATTCCATATATAACCTTTTTTTCATTTTCCATTTCCAACTGTTGGAAACCAGTGATCATGCTAAAGCAATTCAAGGTGGTCAAAACCCAATGTTCAGTTAATTCACAGTGAATTCTTTGAGTTGTTTGTTAGATAAGCGCAATTTGGGAATGAACAACTGTTAAAAGGCATATAGTTACCATCTCTCTCATCAAGACCATTATATGCGTTAACAAGAAAATTAAGATGTTGGAAGAACCCTCCAGTGAAATCCTTTCGTCTTCTTGCGACAATGGCATTAATATCTGTGGGATTCTCGCGGAGCTGTGTGAAGAGTTCCATGTGCTTCTCTATCTCATTGTCAATCTGAGAAGTAAATTGCAAACATGAGGCAGATTCACAAATCACAACATTATGACTGATATAAACATATATGTTGATTATGAGTTTTGTGACCTACTGTCCAATATGTCGTGTCACAAAAAATCTTAAAGTTTTCATGGTGGATTTTTAACAATCATAATATGAAATAAATCTTTGTTCAAACAGATTTACAAAAGATAAGGATGCATATAGAGACCAATAATAGCATACCTTCTTAACTTTTCTAGCAAGTACAACCAACTTTTGCTTCATTGAAGAATCATTTTCCATATCTATACGTGCTTGACAGTGCTTGTAAAAGTATGGTCTGTATCTTTCCCACTCCTCTCTAAACACCAATACTTTTCTCCAGTCCTTTGTTTGTGGTTTCTTGTACATGAAGAACTCAATAAACTTATCACAGATTTGGGTCATTGTGTACCCCAGTGCACCTTCACCTTCAGTGCAGTCATCCACATTAGCAATAGTAGGACTAGCCACACACCCTGCAATTTCATGTAAAAGAACTTGTGATGCAAGAAACATTTTTGTAAGTGAACAAAGTTGTACACATGCTATTGGAAAACTAGAGTTCAACTGTATACAATTACAAAAGACAATTCAAGTCCAGAAAGGTCCCTTTCCTAAAGCCAGAATGAATTATCATAATAGAATAAGTTTTGCAGCCCATAAAAACAGTTTTTTTTTCTGGTTAAAAAAAAAAGTTGTCTCTGTGCCACTTCCAAGCTTTGCAGTTCTGAATAGATTACATAGTCTCAATCCTCTTTAGGTAATCTAGGAAAAGTAGTTCAAATAATTCAATACACTACTGTGTTTGGGACGTATGAAGGCTAACATTGACCTCCCTTCGAGGCTCAGGGCCTGGGCCCTTAACTTCTCAATTTTTGTTCTCCAACATATTAAAAGATATTCTGACTTTCTCAGATGTCTCAACTAAAGGACTGCAGTTAACCTTAATCAGATGCATGCATCTCAAAGTCCAAGGATGCCATATTGAAGGCAAATTCACAAGGCCTTTGCAGCCATAAAGGATGAGGTAGTAATATGGAAGGAAGCTGGTATGTTGGCAAATAATGATGTTTAGCTAGTTTTCTTGCTTGCTTTTTGTCAGGAGTTTGGTCCGCTGGACCCTGTTATCGACAGCTTAATGTCGATGTAGTGTAATCTTTGTAATTTGTTCCCATCCTATCTCAATGAAATTTGGTCAGCCATTCTTTTGGCTGGCCCGGCAAAAAAAGAAAAAAAAAAATCACAAGGCCAATTTGCCAAACCACGACGGGCAACAAATGCAATGGCCGGCGGCATCCGCGCAATTTGCCAAACCACGACGGGCAACAAATGCAACGGCCGGCGGCATTCGCGCAATTCGCCAAACACCTCACGGGCAGCACAAACCCCTCCCAGTCCAGGGGAGGGGGAACAAGAAAATAAAAATGCTCCGCAGTGAATAAATGGGATTAAAAAAAAAGAAAAACAGGAACCATGCCTTACGTGTAGGTGGCGGCGCGGCGACGAGAAGGGGGAGGAAGGGGTGGCCGCGGCTGCTTCCACGCAGGTGGGGGCTCGAGGTGGCTAAGCGGGTAGCGTAGGAGGACGCAGAGGCGGTATGGGTGGATGGGGCGCGGAGAGTAGAGAGGAGGATGCCCGGGCTCGCCATCGACGAAACGAGGCGACAGGAAGCTCCGGTGCCGACTGCCCAACAGCCCAAGTGCCAAGTGCTCTAGGAAAGAAGTTTATCCGTTATTACTTGTGGAATTCTGCAGTCTAGTGCTTACAGTTCCGGGGTATTATCTCTGTTGAAAACAACTCCATCCGTCCTAATTACTCAATTGATTTATACAATTTAAAATTTATCTTGAAATAAATTAAAATTTTAGCCTTTTACCTAGGGAGTTGCTAAAAAAATTTGGCACAAGATTTTTTAGCTAAAAAACTTTCAAATATAACTATAGTATAATTATATAATTTAACTACAATGTAATTATATTGTAATTATAATTATAGTGTAACTACATTACAACCTCACATGCCTTTCAAAGTTGCTTTATATTCCAGAAGGGGATGGCTAAACAGATAGCACTCTCTCAGGAGAAACAAGTACGGTTGGTAGAAAAGACAACAGCAATCCTCCATCCGATGATGGACCTATGTTCGCTGACTCCGACCATCACGTAGCACATATCTTTGGAGGATCCACCTCCTATTCTTCCAAAATAGTACAAGAAGGTGAATCGCGAAGCATGCTCTATGACCGAGGTGCCAAACTCCAAGATGTGATGGTCAAATTAAAAGATTGAGTTCTCGGATTCTGACCATCCTACTCTGGTGAAAACTCTTAGATGATATCCCATAGTGGTTGAACCCACTATCCAAAACATCAAGGTTGCCCACATCCTCATAGACGGTGGCAACTCGATTACCTTCTCTTCGCCAGCACTCTTGATGCTATGGGGATTCCTAGACACGAGCTTGTACCATCAGACCAACCCTTCCATGGAATTAGACCAGAATCATCTTCAAAAGTTGGGAATTGGGAAAGATTACCTTGCATGCGACTTTTGGCACAGCCGACAACTTCCGGACTTAGATGTAGTAGAATCAACACAACCCTACAATGCTATTATCGGAAGGATGGCATTGGCTAATTTCATGCTGGCATCCCACTACGCATATCAGCTGATCAAAATCCCAGGGCCCAAAGGAGTCATTGCAGTTTTGGGGAACGCAAAGATGATAGTGCAGTGCGATAAACAGTCTTGACATGAAACTATTCGGCTATATTCCTCCCAACCCGTCGTAACGCATGTGCATAGCACTATGGTATGCTGTTTCGGGCACTGATACGGCCATAGGGGGTAGGCTCCATTTGAAAGCGTAAACGATTTAAGGGCTTATTCGGACCCATACAAAATCCATAGGGAAGAATTTAGGTATCCTTTGTAATGGAGAAATTTCAAATATGCGAACCATCTAAAAGAACATTCACACTAGTCCACACTCCACACATATTGTTTTTTAAGACAAAGACACCATTGTAATTGCCAAGGAATAAATCCATTTCATATCATGGGTTGTCTTAAAAATACCCCTCAACTACAAAACTGAATATTTTACACCTCTGCAACTATAAAACGGCTAAAACAATCAAATAAGGAAGATATAACTCAGTTGGTTTCATGGTTTTGACATCCAAATAGATTTTTTACTTATATTTCACTAATTTTTACATCTTTTGTTGACCATGTGTCATTCAAGTACAAAAATAAGTTATTTGAAATTCAGTCTTTAGAACTACAGATCAAAATGGTCATGGAAATTCTTGACCAAGCGTTGTTTCCATGTAATTGTTATCGTTTCTGACCAGACCATTTTCTAGCAATATATAAAATTAGATTTTTTCTATTTTCTTAGTACCATATTTTTTTCAATATTAAATTAGTAAATATGATCAATTCCTGACTAACCGAGAATTATTTCTGAAGAGATGCTACCGACTCTGATCATTTTCTTCCATATTCAAGACCACCATGAAACCTAGGTCTATTGCTCTTAGGGAGGTAATTTTTATTGGCTTTCGTAGTTGAGATGTGTAAGATGTTTTTTAGTTAAATTGTGTCTTGACACAAATCCAATAAGTCGAGCGAAGTGCATTTTAACTGATAGTATAAATGCAACTATTTTTCTTTCTTTCATACCAACAAGATCTAAGTGTAAACAACTTGTAAAATGTTCAAACCAGTGCCAGAACTTTTTAATGGTATAGACAATAGAACAAGGTCAAACCAAGTCAAAACAATTAACAACAGACCAATTAGGCTTTGCTTTGACACTGCTAACCTCACACCTCGCATTTCATTACCTGCATTACTCAAGTCATGCCTCAACTTCATGGTAAAGCAACTGATGTTAAAATTGCTGAAATGTATGATTAAAAAATTTCCTGGGAAATACAACTGATGTTCTCTCTATGCAGGAACCACCTAGCACACTCATTATATATTCATCAAATAAAAAATCCCATATACGCTTCAGGTGTGTATGGACAACTAAACTAAAGAAATTACCACGTTTACTGCACATCAATGGCTTGGGGGAATGAAGCATGTTTGGTTCCACTTGAAGATGGCCACCTCTAAGAGCATCCATCAATTGTACTGAACACAAAGTATGCCTGCAGAAACATGAGTTAACATTAACCAGAAAATCAATATCCACGAAAAACGCAAACCTCCCTCAACAAAAACAGCCAAAAATTAAGTAATTACAGCATTCTAGCTCCGATTCAAGCGAAGGATGCCAGCAGGAATACAAGTGGAATTTGACAATTATAGGCAATCTGGGTTAAGTAATTAGCATTCTAGATATGCTGATTCGAGTGAAGGATACCACCAGAAATACAAGTGGAATTTGCTGGACATTAGTTGTCCTCATTATTTCAGGACAACTATAGGCAATCTGGGTTAAGAAATTTCAAGAACCCGCCATAACTGCAAGCGAGCAAAGCAATTGAGCAAAAATAAAGGGTCTACCAGAATGATATCCACAAAGCATGGAGAGGAAAAAAGGCGAGGACCAGACCTTCCCCGGCGGCCGGAGAGCGCCGCGGCTCCACGCCGGTAGCCATGGGTCGGCGGCGCGGCGGCAGCCGGGGGGCAGCGAGGAGCCTGCCGCGTGGCTGCGAGAGCGTGAAGAGGAGGTGGACCCAGCGCGCGGGCGGCCATGGCGGCGCATTAGCAGGAGGAGGGGCTCTCGGTTCCGCGCGTGGCCGCCTCCACCATTTGAGCCGACGACGTGAGGCGAGCGCGTTGGTCGGAGGAAGAGTGGACGGTGCTGGGATTGGATTTGGAGGGGATAAAGATAAGAGAAGGGTAGTTTTTGTTTCTCCTTTTCTTTTCTGCTCTTCTTGCGGAGAATGAAGTTACGGAATTTATTTTAAATAATAATAATAATAATAATAATAATAATAATAATAACAACAACAATACTTCCTCCATTTTAGTTATAAGTCGTTCTGATTTTGGTCAAAATCAAACTACTTTAAATTTGACAAAATTTATAGACAAATATAGTAATATTTATAATACTAAATTAGTTTTATTAAATTAATATAATTGAATATATATATTTTTTATAATAAATTTTTCTTAGGTTAAAAATGTTACTACTTTTTTCTATCAACTTAATCAAACTTAAAACAATTTGACTTTGACCAAAGTCAAAACGACTTATAACGTGAAGGTGAGGGTATCTATCTTATATTTATCTATTATATGCTTATATTTATCTATTATATGCTAAGACTGTGTTCTTTGCCCAGGTTTCCAGCCCCTCTCCCTGGTGTTCCACGCGCACGTTTTTCAAACTGCTAGGTGGTACGTTTTTTGCAAAAAGTTTCTATATGAAAGTTGCTTAAAAATCATATTAATCTATTTTTTTAAAAAAATAGCTAATACTTAATTAATCATGCGCTAATGGACTGTCCCGTTTTCCGTGCGGAGGGAATGAGTTCCCAACTTGCCTGAACGAATGCAGCCTAAAAGTCCATGAAACTTTATACAAATATTCTCAAGCCGTCGAGTGATATTTCTATAATCACTCCAGAGCTAATATGTGGCTCTCTAATAAATTAGTGGATTCATTATTTTACTATTAGATTTATCTTTTAGAAGAATTAAAACCCCACACTATCCATCTCCATCTCCTTCCCCTCCCCACCCATATATGTTTCCTCTATTTCTCCTATTGGTGGACCCAAGAGAAAAAAAGCCAGGAAAAAATAGAAAGAAAATAGGTGTACGTACGAACCCTTGGAAAAAAACAAAACAAAATATTTATGTAGACAGGCACCTATGATCTAGAAAAACAAAAAAACAATCCTTGTAGATGGCTATTTAAAACATGGCACATATATACAAAGTTTATATATATGTATATACATATATATATACATATATACTCCCTTTGTCCCATAATTTAAAGGATTTGGGGTGGATGTGACACATCCTAGTACAATGGATCCTCTATTTTGTATACGTATATATTAAAAACTGAAAAAAAAAAGAAACAAAGAAAAACTGAAAAGAAAAAAAAACCGAAAAAATTTCAGCGCATTCAAGGCTCTATATGCGCCACGTGCCCCATGCTGCGTGGGGGGTGGGGGAGGCACGCGACTAGTCGCCCATTAGAGCAGGTATAATAGCAGGCTATTAGCCAGCTATAAACATATTTTAAAGAGATAAAAGATAGGAAAGAAGAGCAGCTGGCTAGCTAGAGATCTGTAGTCAACTGCAGCACGGACTTCAAGACACAATGTGTGTATGACAGGTAGGATCATGTATTAATAATATAGTAAGCAGCTATTGTATGAATTGGTTATTGAATTGACTATAGATGTTTTGGAGCTAATAGTTAGCTATACTATTAAACTTGCTCTTAGGTTTTCGACCAGACACATCCCATCAGCTCTACCGGACACAATAGAATGCGTGCCCGTGAATCATCAGCCTTCTTCACCCACTCGAGGAGACATGAACATAAAGAAAACACGTGTCATCATGAGTAGTAAGGAAACATTAGGAGTGTTATTTATTGATGATAAAGTAAGGGCATGAACAATGGCACGTGTAACGTCACCATCTAGCATAAAATTTTATGTAGGATATTTGACAATGTGGGTAAAATCAAAGTGTGCATGTTTGATTGTTATTTTATGATGAACAATTGGCATATAAGATTATTGATTTTGATATTTGGAGATTATTGGCGAAGTGGTTTTGGAGATGATTGAATTACATGTGATGGATAGGATTGATTTGTCCGGCGGTTGCGGTCAGACTGGATGGGTAAGGCCAATTAAACCGGCCAGCCCGCGGTTTGACCAACCGACACTGTATCGGTTTCAATTTAGGGTTGATTCTTTGGATATCCGTGGATGATTCATATTTATGACTTCTAGATGAATAATATGCGTATGTAATACTGTTGTTTGCTAACAATGAGTCAAGTTGGTGAGAACTTGTGCTCGGATATGGTTTACTGGTTGATGCACGTGTAGGGTCCTGATGCCTCTGAAGAGCGTTGCCGGTGATGAATCGGGAGTCAACTTGGGAGAAGATGATGTCCGGACGATCAGAATATCATGCGAGATTCTTAGGCTAAAGATCAATGCATGTGGTTGGTGAAGATTCCATATGGCATACGATGGAGATATTTACATGCGTATGGGATGTGGAGTCCAAATTTGGTACAGTTAGGGGTTTGTAAAGTTTGTTTCTTGTATGGGAAGGTTTCCTAAGAGAATATGACTTTTTGTACGGTTTGTGGCTTTAGGCTGTCTACCTTGGGTATAAATAGAGAAGGAGGGTGTGTCCTCTTGGTATCTTTTTGAGAGAGTTGAGTTTAGAGTAAAGTTAAGGTTTCGAGTTTAGTCAAGATTTTCATGAGGAGTGTTGTTGTTGCACTTTGTAAACACATATAAAAGTAATAAAGTTTCAATCTACTTTGAGAGATCTTCAATTTGTTTTTGCTCGGGCACGGTGGTCCAACCAGCGGGATACTTGTGGTTAGACCGACGGCATCGCACCCGTCAGACTAGCAGGAGCACGGCGGTCAGACCGGCGATGGCGACAGGTGACAGCGGCAATCACAGGGCGGTTAGACTTGGCGATCTACACCAATTAGATCGGCGGAGCAGGCGCGGTCATACCGGCAGATCAACTCCGGCCAAACTGATCTACATCAGATTCGAGGGTAACTTTTAATTCCACTAAACTTTAGTTTTTGGGTACTACAACCATACACCCCCTGGTTGGTTTAGTTTTTACTATTCGATCCTACAATGTGGAGGCAAGAGGAAGAGGAGAAAGAAGTATGCCATCTGTTGAACTGTACTACAAACCACTTAACAAAAATATTTGATAATTAAGTTGTTTGTATAGACAATATATAGCCGTCCGAACTATTATTCATGTTCCATACAAGATTAAACTAGGACAACATCAAACAAAGGTCACGTATTCACGTCAGGACCTACACCCTCTCCCCTAGCAGGAACAGAGCAGCCCCGGCCAGGAAACCACACCTGAAAAACTGACATGCATATCAACTGGAAAAACCGAAACAAGACACAAACCACCACCGCAAATATAAGCATTGGCGACACTTTGGCGGCGGCGCCCCGGTGGCCTAGCTTCTTCAGGGATGGCGGCCACCGTGCTGCGCCGCGTCAGTCACCGGCACGCCGCCACGGCGGCAATGGCACGGGCTCATGTCGTGGCTGATGAACTCGCCCCGGGCTCGTGACTCGGTGCTGACACCGCCGGGAGACGCTCCACCTGCAGGAATAACGACGGCCGCCGATGGGTGGTTCCCGTGGCCGCCGGCAGGGCTGGGGCCATCGTTGGTGGGCGAGGTATCCACGACGTCGAAGCCCACGGGCTCCGGCGACGACGGCGGGTGGTGACGCGCGCACGCCACGGTCTGGAGATGCGCAGCGCCCAGCAGACAGAGGGTGAGGAGGAGTGGCACGGCCAAGGATCTCGCCGCCATTGCAGGGGTTGCTCAAGCAGTGTCTTAGCTGCTGTATTGTTTTGAGACTTGGGAGGAGGGACCTGCCTAACTAAGACGTCGTAGGTGGTGGTCTTGTGCAGTTGTGGATGGCACGGTAAGTGTGTGCCTAGTAGAGCTTTTATAGGCAAACCTGAGCTAGCTGTTAGAGTGTTAGTACTTATCGGTGATTCAGGCATTCAGTGGCTAGCAGCAGATCAGTGGAGGGGGAATCAGTGTATCAAAGGTTTTAGGGTGAGGACAAGACAATATTGCTTTGGTAATTGTCAAGGAGCACTCTGAGTATTTTCTTGGGAAAAAAGAGAGGACTTTTACGGTACATTTATACTGAGTAGTATATATAATGGTAGGTTTGATATTTGTTTAAAAACTGGAAAGGGTTGTTTAGTCATTTGAAGTTAAGATTTATTTTCATTGGGAGTAATTGTCATGGATCTCATCACTGGGCATGCTATTGCTCCTTCTGAAGACATCGCGCGTGGTGGCGGCTCGATTGTCGACAGCGCACGTGGAGGCGGAGCGATTTCTTCCAAGTTCGGTTTCTCCCGCGTCCCCGAGCACCCTACCTCCCGCCCTGGCCCATTCTCCCCCGCATTTGATTCTCGTTCGCGGCGGCGCTTGCTCACACGGTGGTTACCGGTGGTGAGCGGGGCGCGCAGCGTGGAGGCTATCAGCGGCGGTGTTTCATCTGAGCCACCGTTTCTCTCAAGCGGGATCTGACTAAAGAAGGAAACACAAAAATATAAAAATACCCCCAAGCAAAAAGATGAAAAAACAAATATACCATTTTAAAATTTATACTACAAATCTACACTGTTAGATCGTTTATACTGCAAGTATATATTTGCAGTATAGTGTACCGTAAAAGTCCTCAAAAATAGTGCCATACGTTCTACCATAGGAAACCTCATCTATAGGACAGCATTGTACTCCGTTATCATGGATCATCTGGAACACAGAACTGGGAATAGGAAAAATATATGATTGATTGGAGTGTCATGCCATGTTAAATTCTATAGAAAAGAGAACTACATAAATTGCTGAAAACATTTGTTTTGGATGTATCATAGGAAAAACACGGAAAGCTTTTAAGATCACGTTGATTTCTTAGAGATAATGGAGAGAGAATGGAGAGAGAATGAAAAAAGATGCTTTAGAACTCTTGAAAGAATTGAAAAAACATGAGGTTGGACGTTACGCTAGAATCCTCCAAGACATGAAAGAAATTTTCCTATCCATTGATTTTTTTTCTCTTTGAAGCAATCGTACAAACGAAATGAGTCATGTAGGAATTATTCCTTTGGATCGAAGGGAATTCAATCCAAAGGAACCCTTAGTGAAGTTTCCATAAATAGCACACTAGTCTTAAAATGCTACCAAAAGATCTATAGGACCAAAACACAGTACGGTTAGTAGAAAGAAAATATTAGGAACGCCATGGCCGATTGGCCTCCACTGTTGGCTTTTGAATGTTTACGGAGAAACGAAGTGCCAGAGCCGTTCTTTTTAGAAATGCTGTATTAGAATCTTATAGTTAATTTTTGTGTTGTTTGATAATTAGTGTGTAGTACAACGAATCTGAATATACTCTATGTCCAGATTCGTTGTAGTAGGATCTACATTGGCTGGTGTGATTTGTCACTACACTGGATCAAGTCACCTCTGACGAGGCTAAACCCTCACCTTTGACGGGTTTAGCCTTGGTCAGAGATTAGTGGTCACTGATGACTTCGATTCACCTGTGACAGGTGAAGACCCGTCAGAGATAAGAGTCACCTCAAACGGCTCCCAACTAAAACCGTCACAGGTGAGGGTCATCTCTGACCGGTGTCAAACAAAACCCATCACAGGTAAAAGCCATCTCTGACGGGTATATATTTTAACATGTCACGGGTCAAAATTAGGAGCCGTCACTGGTGTGAAAAGTGGGGAAAAATGAAAAAAAACACCATCCTCCTATGTTACCATCAAATTCATTTGGACAATCACAAATCACATCTGGCATTCACAAATCAAAAAAATCGTCGCAATTCTTCTCGTCTCCATTACATTTGTCCCAATTACAAATTATAGGAATCACAATCGCAACAAGAAGCAGAATCAAGAATCATCAATCACAATAGCAACATGAACAACACAAGGAAGGCAAGCGGAATCGTCCATCATGAACAGAACAATGGGCCTCCACCTGCCATCAGCTTGGGCGCAGAGAAGACGAAGAAACGGCGGTCAGCGCTACGTGGATGGAGGCGACGGCGACCCGAGCTCGGTGGTGGAGTAGACGAAGAGATGACGGCGGCGGAGTAGACGAAGGAGGCGGTGGCCGGAGCATGGGGGCGACCAAATCCGGTGGTCCCCAACCACATAGAGACCGGATCTGGTGCCCAGGAGTTCGGGATGGTGGAGATGAGGCGACCGGCGACCTTGGGGCAGAGGGTGAAGGAGGCAGCGACCGGAGCTCCGGGGCTTCTAGATCCGGTGGTAGGGCTTATAGATCCGGCAGTACTTGAGGGCGCCGACACGGAGAGAGGAGGCGGCGTGGCGACCGGTGGTGGTGGCGGCGAGCGGCCTGCTGCTGCCACCGGCGGCGGCGGCGCCATAGAGGAGGAAGGGCGAGGCGGCGTCAAGAAGGGAGGGCGCCATCTGGGGTTGTGGCTGCGAGGAGGGAGGGCGCCATCCGGCGGCAACGAGCAGCCTGCGGCTGCCTCGCTGCCCAACACTCATCGCTCGGTCTCTCGCTGCTGTGGGGGAGGCGCCCGGAAGAAGGGAGAGAAAGAGATGGGAGGGAGAAAGAAGAAGAGGATAAGGATGGACTCGGCAGTAGGGAGAAGAAGAGGAGAAGGGTGAGGAGAGCGAATTTTTTTTCGTGATCTTTGGCGGGCACACAAAATTTGACCCGTCACAGGTGACTTTAGCTCACCTTTGACGGGTTCTATTTTTGGACCATCATAGGTGACTAGTTACCTGTGACGGGCTAAATATTTTTGGCTCGTCAGAGGTGACTTTACCTCACCTTTGACACCTTTGACGGGCTTTTTTCCCGTCAGAGGTGACTTTACCTCACCTTTGACCTCACCTTTGACGGGTTCTATTTTTGGACCGTCACAGGTGACTAGTTACCTGTGACGGGTCGTCGTCGGATGGCTCACCGATGACGGCATCCCGTAGAACCCGTCAAAGACGACCCTCATCACTGACCAACACTTATGCCCGTCACAGATATACCGTCACAGGTGTGAGGATCCGGCGTAGTGCTGCCTTGCCGGTGATGTGCATTTCTGTGGTCAATTTCCAGCAAGCAGCTCGGTGGTAGCAGTCCGATGCGAAGGAAGAAGAAAGATCATTGTAGCACAACTTGAATTGCTTTTGGAACCAATTCCTCGCTGTTAATCTGCGATGATTGCTGGACTGTGCGAAATGTGTTCCAGAAAATTACAAATTACATGAACATGTACAGCTTTCTGTTTTTAGTGTTTCAACTTTCAATTTGTTCAAAACAAAAAAAACTTTCAACGATACATTTTGATCAGTATGCAATAAGTATTGTTGGTGGACAATATGTATGTCTGCATGCAAGCAAAAAGATCACCTTTTTCATGCCTCAGATTTGTATCAATTAAGTTGATTCGTTGTCCCTTTTTTCTCATTTTATATCTGCTCTTCGGAGCACTTGTATTTTCTTATTTACTCAAGAATCTAGTGCTCCAAGTTCACAATTGGAGGATACATGCTTTCAGGCGTACCTGGTCATCTTCATAGGAACATGATAATATTTCTATATCTTAGTTAATTGTTTATCATTCTAGTGAAAAGAAACCAAGATGGATTGTCTGGCCATACTATTGCTAAACTTGCCGTATCTGGAAATTTCTTTTGCTAGGACAGGATCTATGGCCATGGCAAGAAGAAAGTTCTCACATCTCTTGTGCTTAATTGGTCAAATAAATGTACTTTTGAGAAACAATGAAAACAAGACTATGAAGCTGCAACTTGTTTCTAGCCTTATCTTCCCATTGGACTGGCTGACTTAGTTTTCGTAATTTAGGCCCTGCTTAAACATATTTTTACAAATGGACTCCTATAGTGAAACTTTTCTAGGCATGTGCATGGTGCCAAAGATTAGACATGTCACAACTTTCACCACTAATAAATTTATATGATTAAATTATAAAATGAACAAAAGTCTAATGCTTATGTTTAGTACACAATATACTTTAATATAATGGTATCTATTTTAGCGTGTATAATTTTTTAAAAAGAAAAGATTAGTGATCGAACCATTAAAGCTTAAATATGAATAGTATTTAGGAACAAGTATTTACAAATGTATTCTGTGATGCAATTTTAAGGTCTCATGCTGCGTCATGGCTATGTGCTTATTATCTACTTTGGGACATAGGTCTATTAAGATTTGCAAAACAAAATTTTAGAAAGGTTCGTATTGTAAAAATCACCACTGGTTGAAGCGTAGGCTAGACCGCCAGACGGATAAAGTTCCTTTCTCTCTTTTTTCTTAAAATATCTATTCGCTTGTTTCTCACGTAGACGTTTGCCAAACTGCTGAATCAACATATTTTTGCAAACATTTTTTTTAGAAACTTTACTTTAAAAAATCATATTAATCTATTTTTTAAGTGTTTTACCTAATACTTAATTAATCACATGTCGTTTTGTTCTTTCCAACATCTTTTTTTTAAGTGTCATGTTGCTTAGTTTGTTTGAAGACGTGTGTTTTTTTCTTTTAATATCCCTCCACCCCGTAATGCCAAAAATATTTTTGGTAATTAGCTTAGAGGGGTATCTAGGTCCATTCGAAAGATGATTCTAATTAGATTTAGTGTTGTATATATGTTGATCAATTTGGTGTTGTCGTAATAATAAAATTTTTAATGGTAAACAATTACCTAACCTATGCAGGTTATCTTCATATCTTCCTATTGGCTCTATTTTTTTTTGTCTACGATGCTACCAAGGAGGACCAGGATACTATGCGCAATGATGTTACATTCTTGGAATCGGTAGACAAGGATCTTTTATTCCACTATGGGTGGCATAATTCCATTAGAATTGCTAGCTAAAAAATTAAATTCTATGTAGTTTAATGCTAGTCAATAATAAATTAAAGGGGAGTTGGGGATTTATCCCATCATATTATTTCTCATTTTGATTTATTTTTATCTTTACTTTTTTTTATTAAACTTATAGTTATGTGTTTTATGACAGAAGCTGGAGATGTAATATATTTCCATTATTTAAAAAAATCATATGTCGTTTTGTTTTACATGTGTGGGATTAGTTCCCAACCGTTCCTTAGGCCTGGAACTATAACCCCACACATGTAAAGGCCTAAGGTCGAGAATGATTTTTAAATTTCACAGGACACTTAAAAGTTCATTTTGAATGGTTCGAAATAGCAAAGCCCTTATTATGAAAACGGTTTATGCTTCTGCACCTTTTCTTTTCCCGATTACAATGAACACGTACACACGCATACCACCATGTCTGCACAACACATGTAACACAGGCATATGGCGGATGGTGATGAATCCGTATAAGTAAAAATTCAAATGGGAAATCCTACTAAAATATTAGTAGTGTCAAACTTAGGGTAAGTTTTTGTAACATGTTTTTTTTTCTCCAATCTAAATGGTCAACATGTACTATTTAAAGATACCAAAGAGGAATTGGTAGAGCAACAATTAGCACCAAACCAAAAATGAACCTTACTGAAAGTGTATCCACAAGTATGTAATTGGCAATGCTAGGATTTAAGAAATCAAAACTGTAAACCCTACTAGCCGTAAACTGCGAAAAATAAATTAAGGAATAAAAAATAGTTTATGTATAAAATTTCTACATATGTATTATTAGTGTTTTAAAATCTAATGCTGGAAAATTAACTACAATAAAAATAATCTTAAATCAAATAAAACGAGATTTAAAATTTAAATTTTACAAGCAGACAATGAGAGTCATATGCTGCAATTAAAGCGAGGTTTTGTTTCTAAGATATCTGATTTTTATATTTTTATAGTACCACAATTAGAACTACTATTATCTCAAAGATAAATATATATTGAATGTTAAAGAAAAGACTAAAATATACTGAAATATATATTTCTTCTGTATAAGCATGCAATTTGTTTATCGAGGATCGGAAAAGTAAATTTAGCAGTTCATTTTATAAAAAAGATTGCTTATTTTAAAATTTATTCATAAAAGAGACCAGATGCTCATTACACTAGCTAGCTGATACTTAGGGTTCACCTTTTATTTTAATGAAGCCACTTTTTATAGCTATTTTTCCATCTTAAATATCATGTTCCAAAGAATCATAATATAGTAGACATAAGTAAAGAAAAACATACGCTTTTGCTGTGATTGTTTCACTTAACTAGGAGATGCTTTCCTAGTATGAGAAAAGAGTTCAAAATAGATTCTAGGAGAAAGAACGATCAACGATTAGATCATATTTTTCCAATCGGCGGGCATATATAGTGATGCGAATGTTCACTCACCTTTCAAGAATATGTTTTTGGTGAATAGCTAATTTAGTCTCTTAAGTTTCACCGAAGGCTCAATTTGGACCTTCAGGTTTCATTTTGTCTACATAGGTCCTCTAAGTATTTGTTTTGGCTTAAAATCATCATTGGGCCCACTTCATATGCCATATGACTATTTCTAGTCAACATTCCTATTAGAAAATGTCCCTTTTGCCCTTAATTTGAATACAACCATACACTAGAAAAAAGAAAAAAATGAATAAACAATATTGCATATGTACTTCTCATTATTTCAACATGTACACATAAAACAAACTTGAGCCTAATGGCTAGCGTATATACATGCAAGTACATAATTTATTTTTATTTACATAAATTGCTATGCATTATCTATAAAAAGAATTCATTGCATGCAATTTTTTCTCTTATATATGTAAATGAGGGGGTATAAGTGTCATTTATCAAGAGAGTTGTTGGTTATATGGGTTCAAGGATAAGTTTGAATTAAAATAAAAATTTGAAGGACTAATATGGACAGATGAAACATTAAGGACTAAACTAATCCTTACATGAAACTTGGAGTACCACTTTGGCTATTCACCTATATGGCTATTCACCTATATCATTTTCTAATATGGTTCACTATTTCGGAGGTACGAGGTATCTCTTTGCACTTCCTACCTCAACTTCTATTTTCACAAGAGGTTATCATGCATACTCCTCCCTTCATCCCCACGTACAACTACTTATGCCATTTTTTAAATGGTTAAGTCCAATTTAAACACCTCTCAACTCTTGTGTTTGTCTAAAATAAACCCCTCAATTCCAAAATTGGGTATCCAACACCCCTGTCTAAAATAAACCCCTCAATTCCAAAATTGGGTATCCAACACCCCTCAAAGGGGATGGCTGATGGGCAACTGGTCGTGCAGGGCACGCCCGCACGGTCCATTCTGTGATTGGTTAAGATGGGTAGGTAGGTAGAGAAGTAGTTATACTTTGATACAAATCTAAATACTAAAAGTTGCTATATTTTGAGCCAAACAGAGTTGACAAAAAGAAAATACATTAGAGTTGAAGTTCGTGCAGAGTAGAATAGAAGGGAAACATAGTTACTCCACATAAGGAAAACGTAGTTATGGCTAGCGGGTAATATTTGTTTCCAAAGCTGCAAACCTACTACTCCCTCCATCCCAAAATATAACAACTTCTAGCACATAAAATTTGTCCTAAAGTATAACAACTTCACCAATACTCTTCTTAATCAATCACAACCCTCCACTATTTGATTTCCTCATCGACCTATACTTCTCAACCAATCACAATCTCCTTTCATTTTATTTTACTACTTTCTTAATAACCGTGTGTAATTCTAAAACTTATTATATTCTGATACGGAGATAGTAGTTAAACTATGATGCGTTACTATATCATAATCTACTGTCACACTGAACGAGGTCCACTGTGACACTAAACAAAACAAACTTTATTGAGTTAGAGCATCTCCAACAGCCTCTCCAAATCGAACTCTCCAAACACTCATATAGCCAACTCTCTATCTGATTTAGCTAGTCAAACTAGATACTCAGTCCAACAGACTCTCTATTAATCCTCTCTAAAATAAAATCATCGGACCCATATGTCAGCCTCTCTCCCCTCTTCTTTCCTTTTCCCCTTTCCTTCCTTCCCATCGACCAAGCAGATGCTGACAGCGGGCGACGCATGGCGCGTGGGAGGCGGAAGGCGGCTTGGGGGGAGGCTGACGCTCACCGAGGTGAAGTGGCGAAGACGTGGCGATGCCAGATTCGTCGGCCATGATGCAAAGCTCGCTCGCAGCGACTGCGACTACGCAAAGGAAGAGTGAGGAGAAGTACAGAAACTGGGAAAGCTATGATCAGGTGAGGTTCGATTGAATTCTAATGGCCTAGGCCTTGAGCTTGCCGAAGAACATCTGCTTCTCGTCGGTGGTCTGGAAGCGACCGTGCCCAAACTTGGACGAGGTGTCGATGAACTTGAGCTCGATCTCCTCCAGGGCGAGCCACGAGGTCTGCTTCAGCAGTGACTGGCGGAGCGCTTTACCACACCGTAGCGCGGCGACGATGACTGCGCAGAGGAAGAGTGAGGAGAATAGCCAGCCTGGGAGACTGGCCAATGTTGGCCAGTGGGTGTGCTTGGATGGAGAGCCAGTTGGATTAAAGAGTTGAATGGAGAGTTTGTTGGAGTAGTGTTTTTGGCTTATTTGCTAAATTTTTGGCTTGGAGAGCTGAGTAGGGAGACTATTGGAGATGCTCTTACACGTATTGATCAGATAATCCAAAAGTTTACACTGGTGAAAAAAATCCGAGCAAATCACTTTATATTTCAACAAATTTTACCGTATCATAATCTATTGCAAGTCACCGAATGAAGCCACTTTGCATAGGGTCCTGAGTGAAATGGATCTTGGGGTGTGTTCGCTACGGCCGGATGGGAACGTGCACGGTGCGCAAAAAAAAAGAGCAGTCCATTAGCACGTGATTAATTAAGTATTTGCTATTTTTCAAAAAAAAGGATTAATTTGATTTTTTTAAGCAACTTTCGTATAGAAACTTTTTGCAAAAAATATATCATTTAGCAGTTTAAAAAGCGTGCGTGTGAAAAACGAGGGAGAAAGATTGGGAAAAGGGGCATCCGAAGTTCCGAGCACAGCAAGCCTTGAGCGAATCATAATTGTGACCTGCTGGTGGTGGTGACATCAGCTAGATTTTGAAGTTCTATTCATAAACTAGGGCTGTGTTTAGATAAACTTTGAATCCAAACTTTTAACTTTTCCATCACATCAACCTGTCATACACACACAACTTTTCAATCACGTCGTACCAATTTCAATCTAAACTTTTAATATTGAAAGGAACTAAACACAGCCTAGAGTGATTCAATTTGAACAGGGGCTTCGAAGAAACATGACATAGATTCATGTCATCATGTATTCATGTCTGTCCCTTGAAAAGACAGACAAAAGACATTTAGTCATACATTATGAGGTACTATTACTACTGATATTTGAATCCTCAAATATTCATGAAAATTCAAATGTCTTAAGAGGAGCCGGTCCCACCGGGTTTTGGTTTTCGCTCCGCCCCTCGGACCGGACGTTTGGAGTAATTGAAACAAAACACGAGACTGGGCGACGACTAATTTGGTCCACGCCAAAAAGTGCACGACACCGACGCGACGTCGGCGACCGTTATTACCGTTACTGAGCTCACACTGACACAGTGACGAAACTGACAACTAGAGGCCCCGCCGGCCGCCGTTGCCGGAGCCCCAGTTGCGGCCGGCTCGGTGCACGCCGAGGTGGAACCTCAGCATGGCCGCGAGGAACGCGCCGGCCTGGTCCGGCGCGAGCGTCCCGACGACGTCCCGCACCGTGCGCTCCCGGAGCGCGTCGGCCGCGGCGAGCAGCACGCGGAGCGAGCGCCCGACCGCGGCGACGGCCTCGTCGGCCTCGCCGTTCCGCGGGTGCTGCCTCCGCAGCGCCGCCAGCACGCGGGGGCCGGCGAGCGACTCCTGCACGGCCGCCACCTCCCGGTCCACCTCCCGCTCGGCCTCCGCGGTGGCGGCGCGCACGCGCTCCAGCGCGCGGCGCTGCAGCTGGTGCGCGTGCGACGATCCGGAGCCGGCGACGGCGCCGTCCGCGAAGCGGAACACCAGCGCGGGCTTCCAGCCCCACGCCCAGAGGAAGGTGCGCTCGAGCGGGTTGAGCCAGCGCGGGTCCAGCGCCGCCACCACGTCGCGGTCGGCGAGGCGGGCCTTGCGCTCGTAGTACTCCGACACGTGGCCCACCGTGGCGTCCACGAGCGGGGCGAGCACGTCCCGCCGCCGCCGCGCCGGGAGGAGCGCGTCCGTGAGGTCCGCGACGATCCGCTCCTCGCGCCCCACCCACGCCTCGTAGAACGCCACCATCTCCTCCCCCGCGCCGTGCTCCATAGTACGCCGCCCGTTCGTCCCGCGGCGCGGCTGCAGGTACGACGCCGGCATTCTTTGCCCCTCCCACCCTGGGCCGGCATAAATCCGGCGCGGTTTCTTGGCCTAGAAGGATTGGCGCGCGCACGCGGTTGCTTTTGCTTAGGCGCGGAGGCAACCTCGCGGCGAGCCCGCAGCCGGGGAAGGAAGAGACGAGGCGAGACCACGAGGGGAAATAGGAGCAAAACCAACAGCTAGCTGCAGGCTGCATCCATCTGCAGTTGGTTTGGTTGGTCGGCGCGCAGGTGGGGGGGAGGAAGAGTTGAGCGGCGGCACGGCAGCACAGCACAGGGCGTTCTGGGCGGCTCTCCGCGTGGGTTGCTGCTTGCTGTTGCGTCGCGACGTGCGGCGGACACGCGCGCGCGCGGCGCCGCGGGGGTTCGCATGCCCGTGGCACGGAGACAAAAGGAGGAGGTGGTGGCGAGGCGGGAGTTGGCTTCCCAAATCGCGGCAACTTGCCTGGTGTGTTCTGTCTCAGGCTCAGCACGTGACAAGAGTCCACCAAGTCACGGAACCTGGGTGGTATTCCTATTCTGGTCCCGGTATCTTCGTTCCCCGCGCGTCGTAGGTTTTTGCAGCAAATTTGACTTCTTCTTCTTCTTCTCGTACTCCTATGTGATATTTTGCGTGCAGCAAATTTTGCTTCTTCTTCGTGTGAGATATTTTTTCTTTGCATTCGTAAGCACGCGGTGGAACACTCGGTATAGGTGACACCGAGCAGGAATCCTAGACCGAGTTTACTTCCAAATTTTTTCTTCAAACTTTTCAATTTTTTTATCACATCAAAACTTTTCTACACACAAATTTCAAACTTTTACGTCACATCGTTACAATTTCAATTAAACTTCAATTTTAACGTGAAATAAACATACCCCTGAAACTAGAGTAAAAAAATTTCAAACACTCAAATACGACACACGAGCATAAATTCTCATATCTACGACGGATCATATGTGACAGACTAAACGAACTAAACAGTGGGATAACTGGGAGATATATGTGGTTAGAGCCTCAGTATAAATCAATCTATTTATACTACCATCCCAGTTAGTAGTAGAAATGTACAAGGGTATTATTGTAAAAGATAGTACAAGATATTATCATCATTTAGCACGGACTAAACCTTTTTTTAATTTTTTTTTGGGTTTTCGGTAAAATATGAGCGTGCAATGGATAATCATAAATGGACTTAGCTGGGAAAAAAACATAAATAACAAAATAACTCCTAATTATTGTATTAGTAAATTACTAATTTATCCCTAATAATACTAGTAGTATAATACTATTAGTAGAGAGCATCGAAACATCGCTCATGTGATCAGTGGTGGAGGCAGCGTGGGGGCTGGGGGGGTCTTTAGACCCCCCTTACCCCCTAATAAACCATTAGAGCCCCATTAAGACTCCTCCTAAAATTTAAATCCATATATCTATTGCAAGGGAACTAAAATAGACTTTGTCTGAGATTGTTATAAGGCCCAAAAGACTGAGGAGCCCCACTATAATTTTATCCTGGCTCCACCACTGCATGTGATTAAATTTGTGGGTATATATGTGCATTTTTTGTCGAGGTGCATGGCTAGAAAATCTTAAGGCTAGCTACAAACCAAAAAATATATAGATTTTGGTAATTATTCATCTGTAATGGTTCGAAACAACCATTACAGATAAGGGTCTACTACAACAAATATGGGTCCACTACAACAAATATATCTTATAGAAACATTTTTCTAACACTATAGAGACATTTTTAAAATGCCTTTACAATATTATAGAGACATTTTGAAGAGTATCTCATAAGTGCCATTTGGTGAATTGTCTCTACGAACTAAGCGGCATTTAGAGACATTTTGAAGAGTGACTCATAAGTGCCATTTGGTGAATTGTCTCTACGAACTAAGCAGCATTTTATAAGATGTCTCTATGCAAATAGAGGCACTTTGTAGAGGCATTAATATGTTGCGGCAACTATAGCAAATCAATATAAAAAAGAAAGAAAAATAGTATCCCTTACCAATCCTTGAAACTCATGACCTCTTGAGTTGACCATTTTTATCTTCAATGCACTAACCATCTCAACCTCATATAATTACATGTAAATATGTGATTTGTGTTACTTATATTTAGTTACTTGATATATATTAATATTTGGAAAAATGTCTTTACATCGTTTTAAATGCCTTAAGAAAATGCCTTTACATATGAAGCAAATTTTAAAGTGCCAAAAAGATGTCTCTACAAGATAAATTTAAAAAAGTACGCTAAAAATATCTCTAAAGTATCTCTAGAGTAAAAATATTTTAGGCGATTTGAAATTGCCTCTAAAAAGTGTCTCTAGATTATAAAGCTTTAAAACTTAGAGGCATTTTAAAAATTGTCTCTATAAAAGAGCCTCTACATAAGGTTTTTGTTGCAGTGGTCATACACGTGATTGGGTTGAAGGATCATCTATAACAGCTCAACACCACCAGCTGATCAGTTGTCATAGGTGACTCCCTCATATCTAACGGCTGCCTTTCTCAAGCTATTAGAGATGAAATCGAACCTTCAACCGTTACATTGATGGCTATCAGTGATCAGAATATAGGGTCACCACCAAGTTTACACAAGCACAAGAGTAGATTGAGCAATTTTAGCACATATTAGTAAATACAAAGGTAATGAGAGGATGGAGACAACCGATCATCAAAGTTTGGATCCATATATCTTACATATCTGTTGAAGGATTCTGAAGAGTCAGGTCTCTTTCAATCATAATCCTCACCAAGCGACCACCAAAGTCAAGCTTGATTTGTCTCAATTACCACTTTTATTTACTGAGGTGAGGTATATAATCTTCAAAAACTTCTTGGGCACTCCATGCATAATCGACGAATGCTTGCAGCTGATGCCTAGGTTGCTAGGAGAAGAACCTCCAAGAGAAATCAATGTGACGATGGATGGGCTTGGCATCAAAGTGCTCTAGGATGAAACCTGCAGCTCACTAGCACTCAATCCCCAAATCCCCAAACATCCAAGCTATAAGAGGAGTGAGAGAGCTCTAAAATGCTATGTAAGTATTTCAGTTGTCGGGAATAGCCAAACCCTCAAAAGAGGGAAGGGTAGTTAAATACTCTACCAGCTCAAAAACTAGTCATTACCCAAATATTTGAGTAGCAACTTCTAGTTTTCAAGATCGAAACTTTCTATCAAGCCTCCTTGGCCTAGACAAAAAAATTCTTGATCTAGAACTTCTAATGCCAATCGGAACTACCGGTAGGATTTGGAAAAACGAACCCAATCGAACAACCCAACATAGAACTTATGGTTTCCATAATAGAACTTTTGTCCAACCAAAACAAGCAATAGAGAGCTCTCATTCATAAATCATAACTTTCTTTCTCCAAACTTGAACTTTGGGTATACCCAGAGATTTGAAATTAAAAAGTGTCTTTCAACCAAAGATCTGAGGATTGTTTTGAGCATTTGGATGACATTAAGTCTGTTCCCATTTGTCCCTCTTTATAGTAAGAATCCCTAGACTCAAATTCAAAAGATAAAATGAATTTATATTGAATTTGTTTCACATTCAAATATATGTACCTCGTGATAGTACAACAATGGAAGTGCAGTGCTTCCTTCATTCTAAACACAAGCATTTTAAGGTTTTTATAGACATTAAGATTGAGAAAAAAATTAATGCACCACATTAAATGAT
Organism: Oryza meridionalis; assembly: GCA_000338895.3. Lineage (NCBI taxonomy): Eukaryota > Viridiplantae > Streptophyta > Magnoliopsida > Poales > Poaceae > Oryza > Oryza meridionalis. The sequence continues at coordinate 793,477 of ALNW03000001.1, forward strand.
TGATGATTGGAGGTGAAAGGATAGTTGGGGTAAGATAGAAAGAAATTTAAATTGTATGCGATTGATCAGACAATTAGTACTCTCAATAGTGCTTGAAGTGATTATATTTTGATACAAATTTTGTCAGTGTTACGGGTTAGGTATATCACTATGCATGGATTCGTAACAACCATAAATACTATATACCCAATATTATATGGAAATGTATATTCAAATAAGGGAATATAGCGGATAAGAATGGAAATTCCTTCCAAGGGAACATAGGTTGTCTTAGTCTGACCTAGGAAAGGTAAGGTCTTATTTGCCCATATCTTACAAGAGCTATTCGAGTTCTACTTGGAGAGAAAGTTGCCTACCCGTATAAATATAATGCCCCCTAGAAGGGTTGGGCATCAAATCAGAAGCCATCACCACAAGCCACATTGAGAGATAGCCAGGAGAAAGTCGATCGCTAACCGTCGACCTAAAGTCATCGGATCTGTTCTTGGTGAGTACTAGTCGACTGGTTAGATTAGCTAACTTGCTCCCTCACTATAATCACTGTGACACCTCGCTGAGTTATACATATAAACTGAAGTAGGATTATTACTCATCTTGAGGGTCCAAACCAGTATAAAAATTGTTTTCTTCCGTCTATTTTATTGTAATCTCACATATAGTTTAGTATCAATGATCCCAATACACCACAAATACCATAGTCGGGTATAGCCCGTCGACAAAATTTAATGCTTGAACTGTTTTTTTAAAAAAAATGGAGGGAGCTGCTATTTTGGCACTATCAAGTGGCGTGGAAAGTAATTTACAACAAATTCAATTTAGACCTATATTGTACCATCATTTTTAGCTAAACATTAAGCTGGGGTAAACCTAAGCTACACTAAATGACAGGTTTAGGGGTGACACTTAGCTATCGGATTATGGGTCTACAATGTTTGGTTTCGAGTTTGGAAACCCAGGTGAGAGTTTGTTGCAGGATAGTTTATTATTAATTCTAAATTGCCTATATATAATCTTATATATTATCGTAATTTCACTACATCAGATCAGCCCAGCCTTGATGGCCTACATGTAACAAGCCAGTAACAAGCCAGAGTACCTTGTCACGGATGGCCTCATCTGCGATTGGTCGAACTGGAGGCCGTTACAAATGAGATTGTGAGCTGAGGCCCATCACAGGTAGGGAGCCACCTCCGAAAGGCCAAAATGTGCACCTAACAAAGATCACTCTGTGTCTGGTGGCCCGTCACAGGTGACTCCCTACCTATGATGGGTGCCAAGTAAGAAATCCATCGGAGACAAGTAACAATCACCTCTTACGGGTTTAAACCCTTACCTGTCAGAGGTGTTAGATCCCTCCAACTATTTTCCATCCCAATCCCGTGCACTGTTCACATTTTGGGTGGAGAGCAAGGGGAGCAATTTTTTGCTAGAAATTAGAGGTGAAAAAAACACATGTGACAATTATCTGATATTGTATTATGTATTACTAGATATCTTATTAATCGTAGATAGATCAAAGTTGGATGTACGGTATTTCTCATAGGAGCCAAGAGTATAGGGATGGGGGTTTTGAATTCCTAAGTAATGCAGAGAATGATAGGAGAGCTAGGATAAGCAAATAACGCTATGTCCTTGTGTGGACTGTAAAAACGAGAATATGTTCGCTGAAAGTTTATGGGTGCAGTCTCATTTGATCCGTAGAGGATTTACAAAGGATTAAAGTTGTTGGGCCAAGCATGAAGAGCAAGAACCACTGAAAAATACAATCGATAAAGTGCCGGATGTAAGGAACGAGCAAGATCGATATGGCTTGTTCATCCCTTTTCCATTAGGTGGTGATACCATAGATTTGGACCCTGATACTCGATCGGAAATATTGCATGATGCTAAAGAACCAGACAACGACGAGAGGGATTTTGAGAAGTTCAATAAGTTGATGGCTGATTCTGAGACGTCTTTATTATATCTCGGGTGCAAGCATATGGACACACATTTTGCTAGTTATAATGATCGGGCACTTCGAGAGAGCTTACCAATAGGGCCATAATCGACGAAATCACCACCATGTTAATCAAAACCACTAACATAGGCTCTCTGTGTGCGCGTGGGATACCCCATTGGCCTCTCTTGCAAGCTCACGGGCCAGAGCTAGCAGAGAGACTTACGTTGTGTATGTGAAAATTACTTCTCGGCCAGTCCCTTTCATGCTGTTAAGAAAAATGAAAATCACACCCATAGATGTTTGAGATCGATTGCTTGTATTCCTGTGTGTTTTGTTCTTTTATCTGACAATTTTTTGTGTGTTGTTCCGTAACTATGGAGAAGTCTATTTTGTGCTTTTGGTGTGAAAGGAATATGAGTTTTGTGCATACTAATATTTGGTACTCCTATATATGAATGTAGGAGTATATCGTACGCTTAATAAACATTAAAATCCCTTCCATGCAAAAAAGGGGAGAAGGGTCTTCCTACATTTATTAATTATAAAATGGACAAATCAACGTTAACACAGGCATGTGGGGGAACAAAAATAGAAATTCAGGAGAATATATGATATCATGATATGATCGGACCAAATTTCATAGAACATGACGCGAATAAGTTGAAAATTCAAAAGCACACATGAAAAATTCTCAATGTGCATTGCAGGTGGCTCTGATTGGTTGAGCTATGTTAACTTTGCAACCAAAATCAATTTAAACGTAAAACATATCTATCTATATTATAGTCTAAAAGTTAGCTGAAAACTAGACTACGATAAAAAAAAACTAAAATCATCGTAATTATTTAAAATTTAAATTTTAGTTGCAGTTGATAAGTCAACTAATAGACTACGAGACTACAAGCAAATGCCAAGTGAAGAAGGAAGAGGAGGCGGCGGCTAGTCCCTCCGAACCTTTGAAAGAAATTAGCATATCTTAAAGTTCAACTATCAGTTCGATCTTTTTTTTAACTTTTGCTTGTTTGACCCTCCTTTCTGAAACCGAAAGGACCGTTTGGTCCTATTATAATCACAATGTTAACATTGTAGCGAAAATGAATTTAGAGAAGAAAAAAAGACCAAAATGTCCCTGGATGGAAACAAACTCACTTACCTTGTCATCGTTTTCCTCTCCTCCCTCCTCAGCTTTTTCCCACCCCGCTGCAGCACTGTGGCCGTAATAGAGTAGGCCAAGGTGGTCTCTGATGAGGTGGTCATCATGGAGCTCGCCATCGAGCTGCTCGGCGTGTGCACTCGGGGCCGCACGCTCACACTGTATAGGCTGCAGAAGAAGGGGGAGGTGGCAGCGGCGGTGGAAAGGGAGTACCTAAAGCTACGGAGCCTGAAGTGGAGCTCAGCCCGATGTGCAGTCGCGAAAGCTGAGGGATATCAGCCGGTGTGCATACACGAGGAGGTCGGCTTGGTGCTGGTGCCGACAGAGCTCAGTTAGGCATGGCCGCAGAGGGAACTCAGCCAGGCTCCTTGGTGTTTGACTATTGCTTGGTGATGAGCTCGACGAGAATCCTTGATATCGTCATGTTCAATCGTTGGCCACCACTGACCTGGACCTTCTTCCATCACCGGCCACCAAATCTGTTGGCTAAGAACCAGGTGCCGCTAGATCCAGTAGCCTTGTGAAACAGCATGGCGGTGGAGGGCAGGAGGGGGATGGTGAGCAGCGGGGTGGTAGAAGGGGAATGGCAAGCATCATGGCTACGTGGAGAGACGACCCACACCGTGGCTACTGGATCCGGCCACTACAATGCCGACAACAGCCGAGCGGCGAGTAGTTGAGCGGTTACTGGTCATCGACGCCCACAAGGATACCCTCTCATTTTCCTTTTTCCTTTTTATTATGAATCCTAAGTTATTTTATTTGTTCAAATATATATTTTTTGTCAAAATTTTCAAATTCATCACATATCTAAAATTTTTAAACGAGCATAAAAATGGGTTGAACAAACATAAACTTGATAAATCAAATAAGCAAGGGTATAATAGTTACTTTTTTTTCTAAGTTAACACCGTTATGGTGTCTTTACGGAATAAGTTAGACCTAACCTTCGATTTTTAAAAATAGGGCCAAACAAACAAAGTTGAAAAAATAGAGTTAAATTGGTAGTTATGCCTTTAAAATGGGTTAAAGTTAAGAGCACAATTGCCCTTATATTATGGTTCCACCAGCTGCCAAGTGTTGAGTACCCCTTGAATTAAATTTTGGTAAACTGATTCATGCCACGTACGAAGAATATAAGTAATTAGTTCTCTTTAAAGCAAGTACGAATTCTCTGTTGATAACGATTGGATGAAAGGAAAGCAAAGATTCTCGCAAAGTGATATTAAACCTTGGACTAACATTTTTCCACACAAGTGATTTCCGCTGTACTATGATGCTGTCTCCACGACTTATCAGATAGCTATTCTTTTTCATTCTTTGCTTGTGGTTGCTAACATTGGTGTCTGAGGAATAAGTGGGAATAACCACATCTTTTATTTGTGGAAAAGGGAACAACCATATTGCATATATCGCCTCAAACAATATGTATTGCTTATAAGTACGGGAACATATCCTGTACGCACACAAACTTCTCGTGCACACTTCGTACACACCAATTAGCAAATGTCAAATAAAATTCTAAAAAAAATTGTGTACATACTTCCAATAGTACTACACCTATGTGTAAAGTCTTATCTTCAAATTCATTATATTTTAGCCATAAAAAAGACAAAATTCAGACAGACTTTTACTCTTAAAACTGTCAGATTTTTTATATTTTATTTTTTTTTGCTACAGCTAAAATATAATGAAATTGAATATGAGACTTTACAGATATGTGTAGTACTATTAGGAATAAATGTCTGATTTTTTTTATAGAATTTTTCGTGAAATTTGCTAGTTGGTGTGCACGAGAAATTTGTGTGCATAGGATATGTTCCCTATAAGTACTAACTAAAACCGTAGAGGGATGATTGTATTATAGTCCTCGAGTAGTCGCCAAACTTGAATAGTTACCAGAAGAAACTATAATTTTAGTAAAAAATTGTAGTAGTCCTAGCAACTCAACAGTACTACGAAGGTGTTGAGAAATATACCTTATTTGGAGTTGAACAGAGATTTTCTATAGTCGTTGAGAAATCATATTTTCTAGTATAAATTTTGTTATTAATCAATGCTAAGTACCAGGATATACCATAAATTAGGGGGAAAAAGTTCAAATAGGAGTACATTTTGGAGATAATTCGGAATAAAATAATAAATATTAAAATAACAATTTATCTTGAACCCATTATGAGATTAATCCAAATTTGGAAAAAGATATAAACTAAATTTTATTTTTTATTACTAAGAGGACAAGCAGAGGGCGGTAAAAGAGTAAGATGATGATGGGTGGCAAAACTTTTAAGAGCTATAAAAAGGAAAACCCAATAACGATTAGGTTCAATTTTTAAATTTCTAATGATAACAAGGAGGAAGGGCAATGGGCAAAGCTGTAATGAGTAGGGTGGTGGCTATTGACGGAATATCCAAAACTATAATATAGAACCCCAATGTTGATTATATTTTATTTTTTAAATCCTAATAACAATGAAAGGAGGAGCGGTGGGTAGGCCGTAAAAAAGTAGGGTGACGGCGGTTGATAGGACTTTTTGAAATAAAAAATAATCCCAACGATGATTAGGTTTGATGTTTAAAATCTCAATAACAATAAAGAGAAAAGGTGTGGTAGGTAGAGCGGCAACGTTTGGCTGGATTTCTAAAAACTATAAATAGACCATAAACTCTAAGCTTCAATTTTTAAAGTTGTCAAGGGGGATGAATAGAAGCTGTGATGGATGGGCAAGCAACTAAAGGGGAGGGCCAAGGAGTAGGTGTGTGGCTGGTGTGACTTTTAAAAATTATAAAACTAGAAACCCGATGATAATAAGGTTTGATTTTTTTGAAATCCTAAGACACAATGAGATGTCTATTTAACAAATTTTAAAGAAATTTATGTGTAAAAAATTTAGATAATTTTATATAGTTGCTAGCCGTGTAATTTTGCAGGCCACCCCGCTAGTTGCTTTAAAGATGAAGTTATTTTGGAATGAGTAAGACGGTGAAAAATAAAGTTATTTTGAGACCATGAAGGGAATAGGGTTGAAGAAATGATCAGCGCATAATGGAAGTGGAGATATTTCTGATTTGATTAGCATATTAACGTTGGTAGCATGTGCATGTCAAAATGGATTAACTAGTTATTCCCACGGAAATCGAGTAGGCCATGCGATTTTCGAGCTGCATGCAGCACGGAACATCCCTTGCATGTGCAATCATGCAGGCGGCAGTAACGTCATTTCGTTTCTCCAAGCCGATTAATACGGAGATTAATTAGAAGGATTAAATATAAAACGGGTAGTGGCTCTCTCCTTGGTATTGATGTTACAACGAAATATGTTGATCATTATGGAATGGAGGGAGTAGTGATTAATCAACTCTATGTTTTTGCCGCTTGCATGTAGGAGAATTTGGCATCATCGGAAAAAAGTGAGCAATGCTAGTACACGCAAGGGCAGAAAAGCATGCATATGCGTACGTACTTTGATCCAACGAATGCATCGTACGTGTTGAAATATATATATATATATATATATATATATATATATATATATATATATATATATATATATATATGTGTGTGTGTGTGTGTGTGTGTGTGTGTGTGTGTGTGTGTGTGAAATTATTCGTACTACGTTTAATTTTGAATTGAACTGGCCAGTGCATGCATAAAACTCAGTACATAATTAAAAAAGACAGGGAGGCGGCCCGGGTTCGATCGATCCCATTCGTTCATGATCATTCCAACGGCGCCTATATATACAGCCCTCTCCAATCCCCGTCTCGACTCACACACGGAACACGCACCAAAATACCCACGACATATAACACTCGACAACCTTCGAGATGGCCAAGTCGTCGTCAGCTTCAACAACAACCTTCGCCGCGATCGCCATCGCCGTCCTCCTTGCCGCCGGCCACGCTCTGCCGCCGATGGTCGTTCATTGCGCGGCGGCGAGGGGCGGCGCCGCAACGACCACAGCCGCCGCCGCCGCCGTGCGCAGGCTGCGGGTGCAGGTGGTGGTCTCGCCGCCGACCGGCGACAGCTACCTCGGCAGGGTTAACACGAACCCCGGCCCAAGCCCCGGCCCCGGTCACTCCGGAGCGGCGCGCGGATGAGCCGGTAGATGTCCCTACGGCGGATTTAATTAGCGATCGATAATAAGCTACTTTCTCCGTTTCATATTATAAGACTTTATATCATTGCCCACATTTATATATATGTTAATGAATATATATATAAATATATATATATATATATATATATATACGCGCCTAGTTTCATTAGCATTTATATAAATATGGGTAATGCTAGAAAGTCTTTTAACATGAAACGGATGTAGTACATGATTAAGCTTATTATACATGTGTGTTACTAACACACACGTGTGCTGTGTGGTTTACGGTACAGATTCTCGTATGCTACTTCATCCGTTTTACAACGTAAGTCATAAGTCATTCTAGTATTTTCCACATTCATATTAATGTTAATGAATATGAGAAATGCTAGAATGACTTACGTCGTAAAACGGAGGGAGTATTTGCCGTTAATTAGTTTGTGCTATATATACTATATATATATACATATATATACATATATATATACATATATATATATATATATATACATATACATATATATATATGCATCGTGCGAATAACTCAGGCTTCGCTCTTGAAGACGAGGAGCTTTGTTTGTACGTGATATATATGTTTGTTGTTTTTTTTTCTGAAATATATATGTGAGATATTTGTATTGGTGTAAGCAAGTCTACTGACGACGTTGAGTACGTGATATAATTAAATTACAGAATATTGTATCAGACAAATTAACTTAGCAGAGAGCAACTTACAGGCAATTCTATTATTTTTAATATGTTATGTGTTCACGTACAGTGTGGAAACATCAAACATAATGTCCAATGTCCAAGCATACGAGTATGAAAAAAAATAAATATTTACGCGCATGAAGATTGAAGACCCTCCACATTTGCTAGATCGGCAATCCCCGCTTCAGTTCGTCTTTTCCTTAAAAACGAAGAAAGTAAAGGAGATTGCCCCCACATTAAAACCACAATCAATTTTGAACTCAATAATTGATTCTATGATTCGATTAATCCTTTACATCGGAACTAATTCGCAGGAGTTTCAACTATGAGAAGCTCCGATCGAGTAACTTATTACCCAGCCACTAGTGGAGAAGGGGTTTTTACTCCCGATTCGTAACCCCCGTTAGTCTCGGGACTATGAATCCGGGACTAAATATAGCGATATTTAGTCACGAGTGAAAAAACCTTGAGTAAAAAATCGGGAGTAACACCAACCGGAACTAAAAGATGGTGTTACCAACCGGGACTAAAAAGACTAAGATCTGTTGCTCTCTAATTCTTTTCTTTTCTTCATTGTTTTTAATATATATTGATTTCACCCCCATTCCGTCCCCAAAATCCCAAATCAATCATCCTCAAATTGCCTCCAAATCCACAATCGATCATCTCAAATACACAAATACATCACAAAATCTTAAAAAAAATTACATCACAACTTCTACAAAATTCATCACATATTCACATCACAGACTGATCAAATACATCACACAACAATCTCAGATCCAATCAAATACATCACACAACAATCTCAGATTCTCAAAAAAAAGAAAAAGACTGCCGCCTCGCTGCGCGCCGCCGCCTCGCCAGCCGGCCCTCCGAGCCCCGCCGCCCTCGCGCCGGCCGCCGCCCCCTCCCCGTGCGCCGCGCCCCGCCGCCGCGCTGGCCGGGCCTCCACGCCCCGCAGCCCTTGCGCCGGCCGCCGCCTCACCGCGCGCCGCGCTGCCGCCGCGCCGGCCAGGCCTCCGCGCCTCGCCGCCCTCACGCCGGCCGGGCCTCCGCGCACCGCTGCCCTCGGCCTAGCCTGTTAGAGAGGAGAAGGAGAGAGGGAGAGGAATAGAAATAAGGAGAGGAATAGATAAGGTTGAGGAGAGAAGTTAAAAGGAGAGGAGGAGATAAGGTTGAGGAGAGGAGCAGAGAGGAGTTAAAGGAGAGGAGGAGATATCTCGATCCGATCGCGCACGCCTCTCCGATCTCCGCGTCGATCTTTTTTTCCGGTTGGTGTTACCAACCAGGACTATAAATAGATTTTTAGTCCCGGTTGGTAACACCAATCGGGAGTAAAGCGTATGGCCGATCTCCGCGTCGATCTTTTTTTCCGGTTGGTAACACCAACCGGGACTATAAATAGATTTTTAGTCCCAGTTGGTGTTACCAACCGGGAGTAAAGCGTATGGTGATCTTTATTTCCAGTTGGTGTTATCAACCGGGACTACAAATAGATCTTTAGTCCCGATTGGTAACACCAACCGGTATTAAAGATTGAAAAATACCCTGTAGCTTTTGAACCGGGACTAAAGATGCTTGTAGTCCTGATTTTTAATACAACCGGGACTATTGTGAAATCTGGTCGACCGACCAAATATGGTTTCTCCACCAATGAGCAAAATATCTACGAAATTGAATTTAAAAAATTCAACAATTCACACAATCCACGCTCTCATGGCTCCTTTGGATTGGAGGAATTTTAAAGGAAAACTGAAGGAATAATGAGTCATTTGGTTTGTAGCTAGGATTGCTTCAAAGGAAATACATAGGATAGGAAAGTTCCGTTACTTGAGAAATTTTAGCATGAGGTCTAACGTACGGCCCTCATGTTTTCAAATTCCTAGATTTTCAATGGATTCTCTCTCCAACAAATCAACGTATAATCTTAAATTTCCTTTGTTTTTTTTCTAGAATACATCCAAACACATGTTTTAACCTATTTTTTTATCATTATTTCCTGTCAATATGGCGTGATATCTTAATTTTGTATCCTATTCCTATATTTTAAAAACCCTATGTTCAAAAGAACACTCAACTCGAAGATTAGGCAACCTTGTGCAGCACACTATATGTTATTGAAATACAATCCATGATAGAAATTTTTTATTTTTTAGACCTTTCTATTTTTTAATTTTATTAATAAACTATTCCAAAACATATTTCTGAAAACCGAACCTTTTGACCACGCCAGCAGCGTTGTCCTGCCACGCCAGTAATTGTGGCGTGACAAGATGCAGGCGTGGTGTGATAGAGTTATTTGGTCATACTAGATGGGCTGTTGTGACCACAAGGTTTATATTTGGAAATACTTCTTGAATGGTTTATTAATAAAATTAAAAAAATAAAAATTCTAAAAATAATAAAAAAAAATTATCCATCATACATGCATACCCAGGGATCAAATTAAGCCGACGGATCAGCAGAGCCGCACGCTGCCCTTGCGTCTCCACTCCAGTTTCCCCTTTTCTCCATGGCCGATCTCCACCGCACCTACCGGGGCGACTCCTTCCATCCATCCTCCTCCGTCGCCTCCTCCTCCTCCTCCGTCCCCCGCCGCGCGCCACCGTTCTTCCCCTTCCCTTCCCGGCCGAGGCGATCGATCGATCCACGCGCCCGCGCGCCACCGCCGCTGATCATAACAAGCACCAGCAGCCTCCCTCCTCCGCGCGCGCGGCTAGCTCGCGGCTCGCCATGGCGCCCAAGACGACGACGGACCCTTCCACGTCCACCCCGCCGCCGCCGGGCGCGTTCAGGCGCTGCAGCGGGCGCTTGCGCGGCGCCGGCGTCTCGTGCGCGGGCTGCTTCGGCGACGCGGAGTCCAAGCGGCGGCGGCGGGTAGCGGGCTACAAGGCGTACGCCGTGGAGGGCAAGGTGAAGGCCTCGCTCCGCCGCGGCATCCGCTGGTTCAAGCGCAAGTGCTCCGCCATCTTCCGCGCCTAGCGCTGATCCTCCAAGAACAACAACGCCGCCAATGCATACGCGCCTCGCCTCCCCTCTCCTCCTCGTCGAAGGTAATTTTTGAAAGAAAAAAAAAGTGAAGGAAAAAGAAAAACACAGGGCCTTATTTAATCATGCAGATTCGTGGTTGCGGGTTCCTATTTTGTGATTATTGATCAAACACCAGATGTTGCAAAGTGCATCACCTCTCATCGATCCATGCATGCAGGACGCCAGAATGAATTTCTTCCTCGCAAAAACAAAAGACTGAATACTTCCAACGAATTGTCAAGATACTAATTGGGATCTTAAATGTCTTGTTTGGGCGTAATTGGTTGGACCAAATATGGAATGGAATTGCTTGATGATCTGAATATTTGCCAAATTTGGTTCTAACTGGTGTGTATATGCCCAAATAATTCTATCGTGTATTCCCATGTTTGTTTTCGACATTGGAATACCTGTCGTTAACATTGTTGTTGATGCTGGATTGCACGTCAGCTCCAAGGACACACTTCGCAAACAAATTAAATCCGTTGATGAATTCTGGGCCAAAATAATTCTGAAGTTACAAAATTTTACAGTGAAAAGAGAATTTCAGGGACAAGTGTGCAGATCCAGTTCAGTTAGTAATTTTGTTGAACTGGTGTCATGAATCAACATTCATTGGCATGGCTCATATATCGGATCTAAACACCGAAGAAATGTTTTTTAAACCCCTTCTTTTATTTATTAAGACAGTCAAAGATAAAAATGTTAGTCATCATCATTGCAATATATCACTCAGGAGTTAGGACCAGGTTTGGTCCTTTCTCATGTACTAGTAATTTGCTAGGTTAATTTAGGCCCTGTTTAGTTTCCTCCAAAATAGCAAAAGTTTTGCTATTTTGGAGCATTTTTTGTCAAAATGGATCCAAACGAGCAAAAGTTGGCAGTAGCAAATTTTACTAAAAAGTGCGTTGGGAGCCGTGCTCTCTCTCTATCTTTACCAGTAAAATGGCAAAATTTACCATGCAGCTAAACACTAATGCAACTAGCAAAACTTCAATGCCAAATCTTTTGCCACCGAAACTTTTGCCAAAAAAATTCGGCACAGTAAATTGATCTAAACAGGCCCTTATTCCACTTGCATCACTTCTGATCTGTAACTGCGCGCTTTAATTTTATGCTTTTGAATATGGAATCAGAAGGCACTTCTCTAATACTATCGGCCCTTATCAGAACTGCTTTAATTTTTGATTAAAAAAAGAACTGCTTTAATTTTCAGCAAATTTTTTTTGAAAAAAAATGGCCAATTTATGTTTCTTCTTAAGGGGCCAATGAATTGTGCTATGCAAACTCGGAATAAGTTCACTTCATGACCCTTAAAAGTGATCGAAATTTAATTCATAACCCTAAACCATAAAACCGGATATTTCGACCCCTAAACTCTTAAAACCGGTGCAATTTAACTCCCTGGGTGGTTTTGGAGGGTGGTTTCGCTGACATGGCGCCTACATGGTAGTATTGACTCGGTCTTCTTTCCATGTGGCGTTGACGTGGCGCTTGGGTGGCATTAGAAATAAAAAATATACGTGGGACTCATTAGTCATTTACACACATAAAAAATTGTGGAGTCCACTGACATGTGGGTCCCACATGTCATCCTCTCTCTCCCTTTCTTCGTCCCCTCTTCCTCCCTTCTCTCTTTCTTTCTCTTCCTCTTCTCTCCCCTTCGGCCGGCCGCGGGGAGCACGGGCGACTGGAGCTGGAGCGGCGGTGGGTAGGGGCCAGAGCGGCGGTGGCAGCCTCGCCATCGGCCTCTCCAAGTGGAGAGAGGAGAGGAGAGCAGGTGAGGGAGGAACAAAGGTGGTGGGTATGACGTCTGGGGCGGCGGCGGCGGCGGGGAGAACGCCGACGGGGAAGGAGAACGAGAACAACAAGAGGCGGGAGCGGCGGAGGAACTTAGGGTAGAGCGCGTCGATGGCCGGGCCGCCAAAGCTGACGCGCCCAGGTCCCCATCATCATTGGCGAGGAGCATGGAGGCTGTCCCGTGAACTCCTAGGAGACGGTGAACTCCTGGGAGATCTTGCCGGTGTGCGTGGCGACGTCGACGTGGTATGCGCCGTGGTGGCTTCGGAACTCGAACTCGCCGCGGTCGTCGGCGTGGCCGTGCGCGCGGGTGAGCCACTCCCACTTGAGCTGGAGCAGGCGGCGGCCGGCCTCGTTGACCTCCCCCTCGGTGTCGACGACGTGCACGTCGTCGGGGCACATGAAGAGCTCCCAGAATCCCCAAAGCACGACGCTGTCCACCGCCGGGTGCGTGTACGCCTCCCGGAGCATCACCTCCAGGTCGTCGGCACGGACGTGCTCATTCGGCGACGACACGTCCAGCTCCGTGAACCACAGAGACAGGCCCAGCACGGCGAGGCGCGAAGGAGATGGACACGTGCATTTGCAGCAACAGTTGCGCTTGCATTTCAGCGTGAGCAAATCAAATGGGAGAGAAGAGATGGAGACTACAATTGCAGGGAAGCTGTACAGGGGACGCCCCGCTCCCTGCTGCTGCTGCTGCTCCACCCCCGCCCGCTCGCCACCACTGCCGCTCCAACAGCCGTCTCCCCGCCCGCCGCCAGTGGGGCCCATAATTTTTTATTTTGTGTGTGAATGACAAATGGGAAATATTTTTTATTTCTAATGCCACCTAAGCGCCACGTCAACGCCACGTGGAAAGAAGACCGAGTCAATACTACCACGTAGGCGTCACGTCAACGAAACCGCCCTCCAAAACCGCCTAGGGAGCCAAATTACACCGGTTTTAAGAGTTTAAGGGTCGAGATATCCGGTTTTGTTGTTTAGGGTTATGGAGTAGATTTCTATCACTTTTGAGGGTCATGAAGTGAACTTATTCCATGCAAACTGTGCCAGATTGGTTTGTTCATTATGGGCCGAGAATTTCATAGTCCCAGCCGAGAAAAATTTCGGCCCAATCTGACCTTGTTAAAAGGCCTCCAATCGGCGTCGTGGCCTCGTGTCGTGGGGATGACTATCACGAAATTCAGGGGCATTTCCGTCAAAACGGCATCCATCCACTCACCCGACCGTTGCCTGTATCACTGTATGCGTTGCGGTGGAAACGCGCCCGTGCGGTTACCGTTGCGACTCGTAACTTTTCCGGAGAAGACCCCGATTTCAAAACTCGGAAACCCGCGCAACACCAAAACCACTTTCCCGCTTGCCGAGCGCGAATTGGAAACCAAAGGGGAGATGAACCGAGAGAGCGGCGGCGCCATGGCGGCGAGGCGGTTCTCCTTCTCCTGGGCCGACGAGGTGGAGCGCGAGGAGGCGGCGGAGCAGCAGCAGCAGCACCAGGAGGAGGAGGAGGAGGACGACGACGAGGAGAATCAGCCGCCGCCGCCGCCTCGGCGATGCGGGGAGACAGGGGAGCAGGCGAAGGCGAACCCGTTCGGCGCCGCGCGGCCGCGGGAGGTGGTGCTCGCCGAGAAAGGCGTCGACTGGCGCGCCCGCGACCGCGAGCTCGACGACGCCTCCCGCCGCGGCAGCGCCATCCGCAGCAGGTACGCGCAGGCGCAGATCCTCCCCCTCGCCCGTTGCTAATTTGATTAATCCGCCCCGCCGCGTATACAGGAGTCGCGTGCACGGCAGCAAGAGGCACGCTCGGGATGAGCCCGTGGCGGCGAGGCGGCACGAGGACTCGACGCCAGCGAGCCGCCGCCGCATGATCAGCTTGCCGCCGGTCAGCTACGGCAGCGCGTGGGGCGGCAAGAGGAAATGCGCCGGCCAGGACGAGCCATCCCGGCAACTCCGGCCGGTGGCCGAGCATTGCCGGAGAGTTTTCGGCCAGCTGAACATCGGCGAAGGCGGCGAATTCTCTCGCCGGAGCTCCACCGAGAGCCGCGGCTTGGTCTGCACCGATCGAATCGAAGCAAGCAACGCTGCAGCTGCCGAAACGGAGATCAGTGTTGGTCAGAGGAGGACGAGTAGGAGTAGGAGGAGGAGCAGGAAGAACGTGAGGAAGATGGAATCAACCAAGTCCAAGAAGCAGCAAACTCTGCAACTCTAGGTGGTGGCGTGAAGCTGCATGGTGATGGTCTCAAACCGTTTAGTGATTATTACCTCTCTCCCACAATGTAGCTATTTCTAGGTTGTTTAGATGGATTAAGGTTTTGGGTGTTATGACCATAGTGCCCTTCTTTGATGGAATCATGAATATGCTGGCACAAAAACACGCAGCATTCCTCCCACAGCTGCTATTCCCCTGTCACCTGCATATCCAGAATAAAAAATAGGACTAATTTTTGAAATTCAAACCAAAGAAGTCTGGTGCCTATCTCCTCGTCTCCTCTATGGACTAGGGATATGTGGTGTGTCAATGCTGTGGGGTGCAATGCACTGGATGTCAGCAGGGGTAAAACAGGTATAACAGCCTCTTACCTATTTAGAAATAGCTTCTTTTAGGATAAGTTTGAATCCTAAAAATAGCTACATTCTGGGACGGAGGGAGTACTGATTTCTGCATCATTTACTGCTACTCCACTGTCCATTGATTACTGATTAGTACTAGACTGAACTAGCTATGGATGATTAAGCGTGTACCTAATGCAGTACTAGTATAACCTGTTGCTACAAGTTTCGGCAGTAGAAGCGACTGATTATGATGTGATATACTCCCTCCGTTTTACAATGTAAGTTATTTTAGCATTTTCCACATTCATATTAATGTTAATGAATCTAGATATATATATCTATTTGGATTTATTAATATCAATATGAATGTAAGAAATACTAGAATGATTTATATTGTGAAATAGAGAAAGTATTTAGTTGATATTGATATGTGGTACCTTCCAGTGCCAAACTCTGTTAGTCCTATTGAAAACAATGTGTGTGGCTGTACATATATGTTCATCTTGATGCCTGTTCATTTGTGTTCTCTCCCTTGTGCGGTTGTGCCCCATTCTAAATCTGTATCGTATGAGGTTAATTTAATTTCTGGACAATTTCGTACTTACCCCTACTTCGCAGTCCAATATTGATTTTGCCCCTGATTTTTAGGGTTTTCGTTTTTGCCCCTATTTTTTAAACAAAACCGCCATATGCCCCTATTTCGTTAATTCTCACTAACGATGTAAAATGTGGGGGTAAAAAGGACAAGCATACCCTTAGATATTTTCGGTACTTTTGTACACTACTTTTAAATTTGACCCAAATTTTGGCAAACTTTTACAAATTTTTGACAAATTAAATTATTGTTATAGTATGTCATCATGATCAATAGATTTGTATTTGAGAAAATCCATGAAATGCCATTGATATGCACTCTAATACCAGAAATACCATCGACAAGGACAACTTCCCAAAAATGCCATTGCACAGCCTCTTTCTCCTAAAAATGTCATCACCGTCAACTCCACACCATTACGTCTGTTAATTTTTTTTTTGATAATGTCCATTTTGGCCTCAGTGCAATATATACTCCCTGTTTTCACTGTCAGAGGAAAAACTCAAGGGAAAAAGAACCCTAACCCTACCTATTGATCCCGATCTGACGAGGTGGCCTGGCGGCGGCTCGGCGGTGGTCCACGGCAGCGGCGCCGCTATGCCGGAGGCTCACGGGGGTGGCGCGGCAGGGGAGGCCCAGAGCGGCATCGCAGAGAGGAGGCCCAGGGCGGCGGTGGGGCGAGGAGGCCCACGGCGCGGCAGGGAGCAGCAAGGAAGCTCGTGACGCCAGCGCGGCAGGGAGTGGCAAGGAGGCCCGCGGCAGCAGCGCGACAGGGCGCGTCGATGCGGTTCAAGGCAGTGCGGTAGTCGCATGCTGCGGCACAGGGGCCATAGGCACTGGCGAGTAGAGCCCCATGGGCACCGGCGAGGAGGGAAATTTCTGTGTGCTTTTCTGTGTGCTTGCTGTTTCTTGTTGTCCTTGCTGTTTCTGTGTGCTTTACTTGGAAATTTTAGGTACCCATGATTCACAATCGAGCTCAGGGGGTGAATTTGGATGTGGACAGAAATATGCATGAATGCAAAATAATATTGTATGAGCAAACATTACAGAATGATGTGTGAGCAAATGGATGCCTAGGGGTAAGATTGTATTTTCATACAACTTAACGGAGAGTAGTTAACAGCAGTTACGGTGTGATGGTATTTTTGGGAGAAAGAGGCTTATGCAATTGCATTTTTGGAAAGTTGTCTTTGTCAATGGCATTTTTGGGATTAGGGTGCTTTTCATTGATTTTCTCTTTGTATTTCAATTATCCATTCTATAGTTCATCGACACAGTCTTATATCCTTCCTACTTCATTCATCAAATCTAACGGATGAAATTCATCCAATGCATCAAATCCAACGAACCAGAGCTCTCCCACGTCCCACCTCACCTCTCGCGAAATCACCGTACTCCCATCCCTCAAAAACCGCATCCGCCATCATCACCGTCATATCCGCACGTGCGAAAGATCGTGCTCGTGCCATTGGCCCCGTCGTCCCTATTGTTGCTGTTCTCCTACTGGCACATCGCCGCCTGCCCACGACACGTTGACGACCACGGCACCTCCTCCCCATCTCTTCCGCACAAACTGTTGTGATCTCTGTCCACAGCCACCGCCCTGTGCCTTCCTCAACGACCATCACCCATACGAAGATCCCCTCAGGCTGAATCGGGGAGGAGAGCGAGGTGATTGGATTTATCATCTTTCCCCCTTTGCATGGAATCATTATATTGACTGATTTGATGAATGCTGGATCGAAGTTTGAATAGAACGGTGATTAACTGCTGGCTACTTCTCTGAAAACGTCCATCTGCTCATCGTCACCCACTCACTGGCGTTTCCCTGGTATGTCTCTGAAAGACTGAAATGGTGTATTTACCTATAATATTATGCAGGACATACTAACTGAGATCTTGCACGTTGTACAGGTTATCGATCACAATGATATGCGTGGGATATGTTTAATTAGTCAATTTTAGATAATGACTTTGATTACTCAACTTTAGATGAAGAACTTCTAGTTTTTGATTCTGAAGTTTTTCTTTTATCTTGGGATTCAGATGGCTTTTAATTCAGAATTGGGTAAATCACCTCCAAGTTCACAATCTGATGTTTGATTTATTTCTTTCGACACTTGCCAAATGTACAGCTAATTCAATAATAAACTAGCTGAATAAACTGAATAAATCAGCTACTTTTTTTTTTGACATTTTCGACACCTGCATTCAGTTTATTCTTGTATTGCAGTCAAACTGATGCAACCAGTTAGTAAATCATGTCAATGAAGCAAGTTGATTTTCTTGCTGTTCCTTGTGATAAAGAAGAGTTGTATGATAATGCTTCACTTATATGCATGCTACAACTAGTGAATGAACATGTTGTTTCTAGTGTTTCTTTGTGTGCAGATTTTAAGCATGTTGTTCACTTTGCTAATGAAATAGAGGAACGAAAATTGACATCTTCTTTAAATACTTTGGAATATGTTCAGTTTGATGATTTTTGTGAGCTCGGTAATTTGAAGGAGCAATTATTTGCTAATTCTGATTTGCCATGTCCAACTAGTGCTATTTTTCATATATTTGGCGAATCTGATGATAGCGGAATATATTTGGTGCATAGAGCTTACATATGTTCAGATTTAGAACCTCATGTACATGTGGATAAAACATGCAAGCTAGAGAGAAATGTTATTGCTAACAAAATTATCTCGAGTTTGTCTTGTTTTGATTGGATAAAACAGATTGTTTTAAATCGACCACGTGATGAGCACCGTATGGAAAAACCGAGGATGGTTTTCCGTGAAGAAGGGGAGGATGATGTGACCATGGCTACTACGGATACAACCATTGCTCACATCATGGATGAACAAGGAGATATCAAGATCAAGTCCTCCAAGTGCTGGAATCCGATTCGGCCACCTGCTACACTACTGACTTCAAACGGTCGCCGAATCTGCATACGACGTTCGGCCCGTGAGTACTTGATGGAAAGCTCTCGGAGCCCTTTTTCCAACGAATCCAGCCTCATCGCCAATTTCCATGTCGTTTGGCCGTAATCACATAAATAAGGTGTTGCGTCACCTGTCTTGGACCTATGGGCTTGTATCTTTGTTTGGAACCCCGGCCCAAGTGGGGCCCATGTAGGGTGCGCCCTAACCAGGTGGAGGACGACCTAGAGGTCCTCTCACCTCCTTAAATAGTTAGGTACCCCTTCAGGGTTTCTTGGGTTTTGTTTAGATAAAAGTTTAGCTTCGCTACTTTTCGTGTAATCCTGTGATCGGTTAGATCGTCGGTTTGCTCGTTACAGAACCCCAACTTATCGTTTGTATTCATTTCCTATCTGCAATTCAGATTGCTTTTATCTTGTTCTTGCTTGTTTCTTCGATTTGCTTGCAGGAATAAGGTTGATCTGCACCGGCAAGATAAACAACCCACGGAGAGGTGTATCGATCGCTAAGGCGCAACACAACAACGTCTAGTACGGTTGTAGTCAGGTCGTCAACGTTTCTCCCAAATCGTAATTATCATCAACTCACCGAAAGATCGGGCCAACAACAGCCTTGAGTGTCTCGAGTGGAGCTCAGGGTTCATCAGAGATCGACCAAATTACACCCCCGAACTCGAAAACCGGACATTCTACACCCCTAACTATTGAAACCGGACAAATACCCCCCCCCTCTCCTCGGCTCAATCCGCGGTGGTATTGGTCCTACGTGGCATCCGCGTGGCAGTCCAATCGTCAATTCTTTAAAAAAAATACTGGGGCCCCTCTCTCTCTCTCCCTCTCCCTATCCTCTCTCTCAGTCGCTCGCCGACACCGGCCACAGGAGGCCACCAAGGACCGAGGTCAGGGAGGATGGAGAAAAGCGGTGGAAGTTGGGGACGAAACGTGCGATAGCCGTTGGTCTCGGGGAGGATGGAAGGGAGAGGAGCGATGGCTGCCAGTCCCGTGTGAACAAGCTCGCGCCGGTCTCGAGGAGGATTGAAGGGAGAGGAGCAATGGTCACCGGTCCTGTGCGAACAAGCCTGCCGGGCGCTGCCTTCTCCCTCTCTGTGCAGCGCCATAGGAGAGCCGAGGTAGGAGAGCACAGGAAGAGAGCGATGGGGGAGCATGGGGAGGGCCGGAGCCGGACTGTCGTCACCTCGCTGCCGCCGGCCACACACGCTTATTCCCGCGTCGCCGCTGCCAAACACCCTCCTCCATGGCGTCGTTGGTCGTTGTCACCGCCGCCGAGTGGCCCCTCGTGTGCGCACGGCGCCGCTAGGCCTGGAGCGCGGCGATGTGGTCCGGGCATGGATGACGACGAGCAGGAGGGTGACGCGCGGGGCATGACCGAAGGAGCTCCGCCTCCGCCGCCCGCCGCTCGAGGAGCTCCGCCTCCGCCACCCGCCGCTCGGGGAGCTCCGCTGCTCGCCGCCCGCTCCGCCTCCGCCGTCGGCAACCCGCTCCGCATCCGCCTCCGTCTCCGCCACCCGCTGCCTGGGGAGCTCCGCCTTCGCCGCCCGGTGCTCGGGGAGCTCCGCCTCAGTCGCCCGCCGCTCGGGGAGCTCCGCCTCCGCCGTCGGTCACCCCCTCCACGTTGCTACGACCAACGGTGGAGGGGGCGATCGACGGCGGAGGCGGAGCTCCCCGGGTGGCGGATGGCGGAGGCGGATGCGGAGCGTGCGGCCGACGGCGGAGGCGGAGCTTGGCCGTGCCCCGCGCGTCACCCTCCTACTCCTCATCGTCATCCATGCCTGAACCACGCAGCCACGCTCTAGGCCTAGCGGCGCTGCGCGCGCCCGAGGGGCCACTCAGCGGCGACGACAACGACCAACGATGCCATGGAGGAGGGCGTCGGCGGCAGCAACGCGGGAACAAGCGTGTGTGGCCGGCGGCAGCGAGGTGACGACAGTCCGGCTCCGGCCCTCCCCATGCTCCCCCATCACTCTCTTCCCGTGCTCCCCTACCTCGGCTCTCCTACAGCGCCGCACGGAGAGGGAGAAGGCTGCGCCGGCGGGCTTATTCACGCGGGACTGGTGGCCATTGCTCCTCTCTCTTCCATCCTCCTCGAGACCGGCGCGAGCTTGTTCACGCGCTACAAGACATCTTATGATAGATGACACTTCATTTACGTCACAAACATTGAAATTTTTCTCACGTTTTGTAATTTGTGACGCTCGCGTGACGAAAATTCATTCGTCACCTATCATGCGTCTCTAATGGCGTTCTATAACGAAACCTTATTTTTTCGTCATTAATCTAGTGACGATCCTTCAGTTGTCATTGTGACGCTCAAATTCGTCATTATCTAGCCTAAAAACGTCATAAAATACCTGATGGCCCATTAAAATCCATGTATTAAACACCCTGTTTATGGGCTTAGCCCAATGGCAAGCCCAACTAGATTTTAGCCTACCCCATATATGATGTAGCATATTTTCAGCCCAATTCTATTATATCCATTTGCTTTAATATCAAACAATAAATAGGCCAAGTCCATTGCAAAAGCCCATATAGGCGCAAACATTATACCACACCATTTTAAGCCCAATTATATTATATTCATTTACATTAGTATCAAATAACAAGTGGACTAAGCCCATATAGGCCCAACAATCAGACACAGTAACAACCGATACAGCACACAGGTTACAACCCTATTAGCATCCAACGGAACCCGACAAACATTCAATACAACACAAAATTTACAACCCAGAATCTACAACCCAATTAATTGTAACCATACAAAATTTCACCCGATGCCGCGTTGAGCTCCTGCAATCAGAAAGTACCCGGAGAACAAAATCACAGTAGTACACCATGGTAATACCTTAAGTTTTGTATCAGGCAGCAATCTTGTTTTGATTTGCAAATCGAAACATCACCCCCAAAAAAGTAACCTGAGAAGAACAAAAGTGAGTACTCGGTGATGTCAGAGCAACGAAGACCACAAAGCAGTTAGTGCCATGGAATAAAACTAAAGCATCCAACATGGAAGATGATTAGTAGCATTCAACAAGGAATCCATGACAAAAAACAGAGATCTATACATTTGTAAAGTCAATACATAAAGCATGTTAAAAGACTGTAAATTTTGGAACAAATAATCAAAGTCATAATAAGGTTCCTAGTCACAAGATATACAAAGATATACTGGACTAAGCAATATGTGCATAAGATATACAAAGCTCATAATCGAAAATTGCAGCTGGCATATACAAAAAGATCAGATCATCATAACTAAATTGCACAAAAGTTCAGTACATATAAGCTCTGAAATATACTGGAGCAACACTGCATGCATGTCTAGTTATATATTCTGACTTTACTATTTACCCCTAAAGCTACGCATGAGCTACTGGCCATACAATTGAACTGATGAATTGCACACTATATTGTACACTGGTGAAACTATATATGGTTTACCACCATGATTAATAAACTGAAAGAGAACTCCACTATTGTGTGATTCCACATCAGATGCATACAAAAGGAGCATATATCAATGGTCTGTAAGTGTTATCCTACTATGCTTGATCGCCCTCTTGCCAGTTATATGATTGGATTAGGTGATGGATGAACCTAGCTGCTACTAGTAGAGAGGTTTACCTTTTATACTACCTTTTTGCATAATCGCATATCGCAATATTCAAACAGCATGTTTAGATCGATGGACACGCTTAAACATTATTGGTATAGTGGTTGAAACCACATATATGCATGATTTGAAGTAGTTCGCTTAGCTTCTATATATATCAATTATAGAACCATGAGGGGGGTGCTTCTTAACTTAAACTAGCAGTTCATGCAAGACATTGGGACTACGACATTCCTGCTGCTGGAAACTACCACAAAATGGCATAAACAGACGAACTCATTATGCAATTTTAATGCAGCAGAATTTAGTTTTCTTCTGATTTGAGCATTGTAGTTACCGTCGGTAGGCGTCCCAGGGTATACTTGTGCTGCTAATGGCGGAGGACAGAGGAAGAGAGCGCCGCCGCTACTTGCATCACAGCGTTGTCGTTTTCATCACAGCCGCTGTCATCGCCGTTGTCGTCGTCGCAGCTACCATCGCTGCTGTCGTCGTCGTTGCAGCCACCGTCACCGTCGTTGTGAATCCGCGTGCTGCCAGCGCTCCCGCTCACGCCAGGCCGCTCCCAAGGACGGAGGCCGCTGGATTCATGCGCCGTCGTCGCTCCCGAGGATGGGAGGCGGCAGATCTGCGTGCCACCGTCCTTCCCTGGCTGGGGGAGCGAGACGGGGAAGGGTGAAGAGGTGGCTGGGGGCGGAGACGGAGGTAGCGCGGTGGATGGAGGAGGTGGTGCCGGATCCACTCGTCACCGTCCACCGCGCGCCGTCGTTGTCGACGAGGCCCTCCGTCGTCACGGTCGTCGTCGAAGTCGCCAAGGCCCCTCCCTTGTCGCTGTCGTCGTCATCGCCGCTGAGCTGCCGTTGCCGAGCCGCCGCCCTTGTCCCGCACCTACACCACCCCACCGGGATTAGAGAGGAGAAGCGGGGATGAGAAGAGGAGAAGAGGGGAGGGAGGAGCCGAGCTCCCGCCGTCCTTACTTGTCGCTGAGCCGCCGCCGGGATTGAAGGGGAGAAGAGGGGAGGGAGGAACCAAGCTCCCGCCGCCCTTCCTTGTCGCCGAGCCACCGCCGCCGCTGCCACCGGGATTGGAGGGGAGAAGAGGCGAGGGAGGAGCTGATGAGGACATCAACACCATCGATACATCCACGTCCCCCCATGTACAGCATGATGGTCCTATTACCCGCGCTCGTGCACGTCAACTAAATTATCAGGTGAGTTCTTTCTTGAGTTCATATTCCTCGTCTTTATACCCCGGAGACGCGTGCACTCGTGTTTTACTCAGGAACGATGGAGAGGATCCAAAGGGAAGAGGATTCGCGCGGGGTGGATTCGGACTGCAGGGCAGCGCCAACTTCTGACGGCTGCCACGACTTCATGCGAACTCCGATTTGGGCGTGCAAGTACTTCATGGAAAGCTTATCAAGTCTACTTTCAAATGGATCCAGCCACATGTCCATATCTGTTCTGGAGCGGCCGTAATTGTCATTTTACTCCCGACTGTTTTCTGTCCATGGTGCTACGTCACCTCTTTTGGCCCAATGGGCTGTGTATCCAAGTTGGGCCCATTAGGGGCGCGTCCTAGGGTTGGAGC
Organism: Oryza meridionalis; assembly: GCA_000338895.3. Classification (NCBI taxonomy): domain Eukaryota; kingdom Viridiplantae; phylum Streptophyta; class Magnoliopsida; order Poales; family Poaceae; genus Oryza; species Oryza meridionalis. The sequence continues at coordinate 817,520 of ALNW03000001.1, forward strand.
ACGACCCTATGGTCGTTCTTCCCCTCTTCTTATACCTCTAGTCGCCGCCAAGAACAGGCGGGTTTTGATGATAGAGATAGCTTCTTGCTACCGGCTCGCAGCGCGCGTGTTGGCTAAACCGCCCGTCTGCCTGTAATCGGAACCCCACCATATTGTGTTTGATAGTGAAACTTTCATCTTTATCTAGCAATTTCAGTGCTTGTCCTACTTGTTCTTGCTTGTTCTTCGATTGCTTGCAGGACGAGTGCCCTCGTGGCCGGGTTGACGCGCACCACAAGTTCGCGGCGACCATTGGAGACGGTGTATCGGTTGCTAAGGCGCAGCGTCTTTGGACAGTTGTAGTCGGGCCGTGAACGACGTCTTCATCCAATCGAGTTATCCCTTACCTCTCATCGAAAGATCGGGCCATAAACCCTAGCGGGTTCACATCAGGAGCTGAGCTCTCGCCGCCCCTCCTCTCGTCACCGAGCCACCGCCAGATTGGACGGGAGAAGCGGGGTCCTACCCCGATCGCAACGAGCAGCCGCCGCCCGGTCTCAGCCGGCGCCCCGATCTGAGGAGAGGAAGAGGGAGATTGGAGAGGGAGAGGATAAGGTTTGGTTGGTCATTGGTTGAGTTATTACATGGACAGGGAGCAATTCTATGCGAATTTACCAAAATGTCCCTAGTGTGTTGTAGTAGCTACAAAATTGTATGGACAAAATGGACATTTCACCTTAAATTTATGAGAACTTAAATTTAATTTTAGGCTGATTTTTGTGTTTCAAATGCAAAAATTATAAACAACAAAATTTTAGAACACATCGAGATCTACAACTATTGTATTGGTCCTTTTTACAAATAACTTCATTTGAACAATTCAAATTTTGAATTTTTAAAATTTGACAACTTCGAACAAAAAATGGGGTTAATAAATGATTTTAAATGGAAAAGTCACCAAAACCAAAGTTGTAGAACTCATCGATATGCAAAATTTTTATTTTTGCCATTTTTCCATCTGACTCTATTTGAATAATTTGAAATTGAAATTCAAAGTTTGAGCACTTCTAATAGAATTTTTTATCAGTGAACGACTTCAACTGAATACATCATCAACAACAAAGTTGTATAATCCATCTAGATCTACAATTTTTATTTTGGTCATTTGTTCATCCGACAAAGTGATTTGTAACATTGTTCACAAAATATAGATATCTCTTATATAGTTTATAAACTACATAAGAGATATGTAAATTTTTGTGAACAATGTTACTGTCGTTTTATTGGATGAAGAAATGATCAAAATAAAAGTTATAAATATTGATGAGTTTTACAACTTTGTTGTTGATGACTTTTTTAGTTGAAACCATTTAGTATTTAAAAATGTTGTTTGAAGTTGTCATAATTTGAAATTCAAATTCAAATTATTGAAACAAAATCATATAGCAAAATGACCAAAACAAAAGTTGTAGATATTGATGATTATACAACTTTGTTGTTGATGACATTTTCAGTTGAAATCATTTAGTATTTAAAAATACTGTTTGAATTTGTCATTATTTGAAATTCAAATTTTATATAGGTCAATCAAACTGAGATGAAGAAATAACCAAAATAAAATAGGTAGATCTCAATAAGTTGTACAACTTTGTTTTTGACAACTTGTTCACATAAGTTCATTTAGTATGATAAAATTCGATTCAAAGTTTTCATATTTTGAAATTAATTGACAGGAGGGAGCCAAATGGACTTCTCGGTGAGGGAGGAGCAAAAGGGTTGGTCCGGCGGCCCATGAGGGAGGAGGGGAAGCCGGCCCAATGAGGGAAAGAGTGGCTGTGGGCCGAGGGAGGGAGAGAGTAATACTTGGGCCGAAAAAGGCCCAAGGACAAAGGGAAGGATTTTAATTTGTTTTTTATTTTATTTTAATAGGTTAAATGAGCTTTGTGGTATTAAAATTAGTTATTAAGCTCCTAAAATTGATGGAAAATTTCAGAGAATAATTTAGACCACGTAGAATATTACAAAAATATTTCTGGCCATCATTTTTATAGGAAAATTTTAGTTTCTTCATTAATTCACTTGATTAAATTGCTTTAACTTTTAATATATTTTTCTATAAATGCATTATATAAATCTATGACGTTTGCTTTGTGCCCCTTATGAAAAATTAATATTCGTTACAATGTCCCATCGAAATACTTTATGACGATTTCTAGTTGGTATTAACGACGAACACCTTTTTTTCGTCACTAAGCCACCCCATCTCATACTAATCGTCATAAAATGGAATGTGCTAATGACGAATAGCTCCGATGTTATGAGGAATTCGTCACAGAAGGTCATATTTCTTGTAGTGCGCGGTACTGGCGGCCATCGCTCCTCTCCCTTCCATCGTCCCCGAGACCGGCTGCCATCGCACGTCTCGTCCCCAACTTCCACCGCTTTTCTCCATCCTTCCTGACCTCGGTCGTCGGTGGCCTGCTGTGGCCGGTGTCAGCGAGCGACAGAGAGAGAGGACAGGGAGAGGCAGAGAGAGGGGATGTGAGAGATCTGATAGTGGGCCCCACTATTTTTTTTAGAGAATTGATGACTGGACTGCCACGCGTATGTCACGTAGGACCAAAACCACCACAGATTGAGCTGGGGGGTTATTTGTTCGGTTTCAATAGTTAGGGGTGTAGAATATCTGGTTTTCGAGTTCGGGGGTGTAATTCGGTCGACCTCGATAGTTCAAGGGGGGTAATTCGTACTTTTTCCATAAAATAATGACAAAGCAAATTTGTAGCGGGCATAATTGGGAGCAGTTTGTCATAGAAAATTTAAAATGCAAGCTAAAACATCAGCTCGTAAAAATCAACATTTTAAACGCTCTGCCACTTCAAATTCAAAATTTATTTTCCTTTCGGTTGCAGAATAAAGGATATGACAGTTAGATTTTTAAGGTCTTCACTTATCTGAAAATGCATCATTAGAATCAATCAGCAAAGGGAAAAGGAGTAAACATTGACAGGGGAAGATGGGAACTGGGAAAGGAATACAAATACGACCAACAATCCTTGCTTCATTGACATGATTTGCTAACTGGTTGCATCAGCTTGACTGCAATACAAGAATAAACTGAATGCAGGTGTCGAAAGTGTCAAAACAAAAGTAGCTGATTTATTCAGTTTATTCAGCTAGTTTATTACTGAATTAGTTGTACATTTGGCAAGTGTCGAAATAAATAAATCAAACATCATATTATGAACATGGAGTATTAAAAGCCATTTAAATCCCAAGATAAAAAAAACTTCAGAATCAAAAACCAGAAGTTCTTTATCTAAAGTTGAGTAATCAAAATCATTATCTAAAATTGACTAACTAAACATATCTCACGCATATCATTGTGATCGATAACCTGTACCACATGCAAGAGCTCAGTTAGTGTTCTGCATAATATAGGTAAATACACCATTTTAGTCTTTCAGAGACATACCAAGGAAACACCGGTGAGTGGACGACGATGAATTTCATCCGTTAGATTTGATGAATGGAGTATGAAGGATGTAAGACTGTGTTGGTGAACTATAGAATGGATAATCAAAATACAAATCAATTGATCATGATGCCATACTATAAATTATACAACAATAACCATGAATTGAAATGATGAAAATTGGTATATAATGAACTAATTGATTAGCACACTTTAGCTCCAGGAATCAGTCTCGCTCTCCATGACGCACGCCTAGGCCTCGCACCTATGCTCCGGGCGGGGGGCATGGGCTCCCCTCTGGCGCTCTCCCGGGCACACGCCTAGGCCTCGCACCTATGCTCCGGGGGGGCATGGGCTCCCCTCTGGCCTGGGCCTTAGGCAGTTGCACAACCGGCTGGTATTGTATGAGAGGTTAAACAAATTAAAATAAGAAATACTACACAATCTTTTACCATTGTACGAGAATGTGGCATATCCACGTGTTGCTGTCACACGTTAACAACGACAATTTCCATTTGCAATTAGATACACATATAGTGCACAAGATCAGTCATGTGCGCATCAACAACATCGTTATCCAATAGCTAGATACGTAGCTCCAGAGAATTGGACTCTAGAGAATATAGTTCAGAGTTCTTAAAAAAAGAATATAGTTCAGGACCAGGGAATAATATAGCTCAGGAGAGATCGATCGATTGCGACCAGTTCAAACAAGAATAAAACAAAGTGCACACAGTTGTGCTAGCTCTCCTCTCCTGCTAATGAAAACTACTATCTTAATCAAAATATCACACGTTGGTCAGTTTGGTAAAGTTAGGATGAAGTTTAAAATTATGTTTCATTTTAATTTTGTGGACAAGATCAGTTATGCGCACATCGACAGCTACCCTTATGAGGACATGACTACGGTATCTCGACTTTCATGGTATCTTGACTAGATTATATAATTATTGTACCAACTACTCACTGATGAATAAATTGTCAAACAAAGGATACTATGTTCTCCATAGATTCATATTCTAATAGGGGCAAACAAACTATATCAGAGACATATCTATAGATTTGATGTGGCACAAAATACTGGAGACAATCATAACTCCGCTAAAAGGTTTCGTGCTACGTATTTAAACTCTATTAAGGAAAAAGAATAAGAACATGAGCCAATATAGAACTCCAATGGCATGTTTGAATGCCTACTAAGAAAAAGGAATAAGAATAGCAGCCAATAATAACCCCAGTGATGTTACCCCAATATAAACTCTACTGGTGTTTGACTCAACCATCAACAAAATTTGCTTGTTAATATAATTGGCATAACGAACTTGGAGGAATGCAGCGAAATTTAATTTCACGCCTCCGGAGTAAAAAGAGGATATCTAAGAGTTTATTGGTCATAAATGATCCTACCATGATAGTTTTGACCTATATGGAAATTGGTAGTCATGCATGCTGCTGCAACTGCCCTTCAAAGAACAACTGAAATTCACTACTAACTAAGTCTTGGGGGCTAATGCCATAGAATTTATCACAACAATGTGATTTTTGTTGTAACACGTTGGGGTTATTACGACCACAGTGTATTTTGGCTGCGATAGGGGGGCATGTTGCCACTAATTGTGTAGTGTTGCGTTTTTAATTTTGTTAGTTGCAATAAGTAGAATATATCGCAACAAATATATTTGCATTGTAATTTTGGCAAAGTTATTTCCACGCTTTTTGTAATGGTTGCAATAGTTGTCCATGTTCCAACGAATATGGAACACTGTTATTAGTACTATCGTGTGTTGCAAAAGAGTCTATGTTATGTCAACACAAAACTGCAGTGTTGTAAAAGGAATCTTATATATAGCAACACAAAACAATATTGTTGCAAATAAGTTTTAGATGTTGCAATGCAAATCTGAATCGTTGCAACGAGTCTTAGATATACCAATAAAGGTTCTATGGCAGCAATATTACGTAATTGCTATGTAGAAGAATGTTTAGTGGCAATAGATGAGTTTAGCGGTGTCACCGGGGTTGTCCTTGGGTACTCTTTCTATTGTTAAATTTAACTCTGCATCAATATGGCCCAAATTGGACTCAGCACATACGTAATTTGGCCCACACATCCACAGCTAGGCTGTACATGAACTTAATTTGTGTAAAAGAAAACTAGTATGAGGAAACCTTACCCTGATCGAGGAAATCTCCGCATTTTGTACACTATTATGAAACTCATGCATTCATTCGCATCACATGGATTCACTTTCTAGCTCAGCACACTACTACACATGTGACCTTCTGTGATGAATTACCCGTGGCATTGGAGCCATTCGTCATTATACCATTTCTTTTTATGATTTTTGGTAGGGATTGTGTCGGTAAGTTATGATTGAAAACACCATAAACGTCGTAAATTATGATTGAAAACAACATGGCCTGAATTTGTAAGCAGTTAAAAATTACTTAATATTTCTAGAATTTATAACAACTAGCTGGGTGGCCCGCGCAATTGCACGGCTAGCACCCAAACAAAGTCATATATTTTTTTAAGTATGATTGTTTCGTTTTTATAATTTCTAGATGTCTCGTCAAACGTTGCTATTATACTCCTCTACGGCCTGTCCACTGTCTTTTCGCTTTATTGTCATGGAGATTTTAAAAATCGAACATAATTATCGTTTGGGTTTATTTTTACTTTTTAGAAGTCCCGCCAAACCGTCAGCGGCTTTGCCATTGTACTCCTTTATGGCTCGCCTGCTGCCTCCCTTTTTTATTGTCATTGAGATTTTAAAATCGAACATGATTATCATTATTTTTTTAGAAGTTCCGAACCTTTAAAAATTGGACCTTGTAGTTTTTAGAGTTTATTATCTTGTTGGGTTTTATTTTTTATAATTTTTAGAAGTGGCATCAAACGATGCCACTATGCTCCTCTATGGCCCGTCTGCCGCTTACTCTTTATTGTCAGTGTGATTCTAAAAATCGAACATAATTATCGTTGGAATTCATTTTTTATTTTCTACAAGTCCCACCAACCGTCGGCGGCTCTGCAACTATACTCCTATACACCCCGCCCGCTACTTCTCCTTTTTATTGTCATTAAGATTTTAAAAATCGAATATAATTATCAATGGGGTTTTTTTTATTTTCTAGAAGTCCCGGCAACCGCCTTGCGCGTTTGCTTCACGGCATGCCTGTCGTCCCTCCTTTTAATCGTCATTAGGATTCTATTTGATGTTTTATCAATAGTTTTTATAACTCGTATCAACCGCCACCGCTCTACTTCTTTATAGGCATGTTACTTAATTATCTCATCATGTGTTTTACATGGTTTTTTCTTTCAATAGTCTTTATTTTTATCACAAACTTTGGTTATTTATAAATTGTATTCTAATTGAAATCTTTTTTTTTCTAATTTCAGATTTTTTTTTCAAATTTTAATTAATACCATATTGTGTTCTTTTAATATTTTTATTTTTTATTTTCAATTTCAGTTATTTCAAAATTATATTCCTACTTGAACTCTCTTTTAGTTTTTCTAATTTTGGATACTATTTTATTTTTTATTTTGAATTTTAATTAATCTTGTATTGGGTTCTTATATGGATTTTTCTTTCAATATTGCTTATTTTTAATTCTGATTTTTAGCTAATTTTAAATTGTATTCCTACTTGAACTCTTCTTTTATTTTTTTTGCTAATTTCGAATTTTATTTTTGTTTTTATTTTGAATTTTAATTAATCTCGTATTGGGTTCTTATATGGACTCTTCTTTTAATATTCCTTGTTTCGAATTCCGAATTTCAGCTATTTTTAAATTGTATTCCTACTTGGACTATCCTTTTCTTTTCTAATTTTGGATTTTATTTTATTTTTATTTCGAATTTTGATTAATCCCGTATTGGGTTCTTATATAGAAACTTCTTTCAATATTGCTTATTTTTAATTCCGAATTTAAGCTATTTTTAAAATTGTATTTCTACCTGGACTCTCCTTTTCTTTTCTAATTTTGGATTTTATTTTATTTTTATTTTGAATTTTGATTAATCTCGTATTGTGATCTTATATGGAAACTTCTTTCAATATTGCTTATTTTTAATTCCGAATTTCAGCTATTTTAAAATTGTATTTCTACTTGGACTCTCATTTTCTTTTTTTTTCTTTTTCTCTGATTAATGTGGGAATTTCTAGCCCCCACAACGAACGTGGTGCCTCCTTTCAAAGCTGTTTTAATAATATAATAGATGTGCAAATCAATTAAGTGTAGCGAAGTAAAAAGGGAAAAAAATTTCTTAATAAATCACGGTCTGAATTATTTTTCCTAAATTCTCATGAACTAAAATACTATATGGAATTTTTTGGAATTTTCAGAGCCATATTATTGATTTTAATAATACAAGATTTATTTATCCAATTATTTTAAACATAAATCAACGAAATCTCTTTATCGGTATTAGGTTAATTTTGGCCCCTTTCGAGGAGGGTGAGGAAAACAGCCTACCTGTCAGACCTCTAGTATTGGACTGATTTTGGCCCATTCCGTTACCTCTCTCCCTCTTACGAGGAAGTCTATATTTTAGTGTGCGAGACCAATTAGCATGCCACTTGCGATATGTAGATTAGGCAAGTTCGCACGAAAAAGGAGAAGGAGAAAAAACCAAGTATTAAGCTTGTGTTCTTTTCTACGCTTTTCCATTTTTTACTCTCTCTTATTTTTCATTTTACGTGCACGGTTTCCAAATTACTAAACATTGTATTTTTTTAAAACTTTTCTATTGAAAACTTGTTGTAAAAAAACATATTAATCTTTTTTCAAGTTTTTTTCTAATACTTAATTAATCATATGCTAATAAACTACTCTCTCCGTTTCAAAATGTTTGACACCGTTGACTTTTTAGTACGTCTTTGACCATTCGTCTTATTCAAAAAATTTAAGTAATTCTTTATTCTTTTCACATCATTTGATTCATTGTTAAATATACTTTAATGTACACATATAGTTTTACATATTTCACAAATTTTTTTAATAAGACGAACGGTCAAACATGTGTTAAAAAGTCAACGGTGTCAAACATTTTAAAACGGAGGGAGTACCTAAGAAGACTAAGCAATCTAAGACTACCACATAACAACACATACATGACTTATACATATATCAGAACAGATACATGACACCTATGTACTAGTTCACCTAAAATTACACACATAACACATTTCCCATTCACCCAAGCCCCATGGAAGGCTAAAATTAAAAACCAAAACTTATAAGATATGTGCTAGTTTATTAAAAAAAATCTCACCACATATGTCATATATGTGCTACTTTAAAAAACCTATAGAAAAAACTGGTTGCGGAGCTGATCAATGGGAACCGAGCCGATGGGCAATGGGCATCAGGATTTTACGGATGTACGTCTCTCTGCTATCAAAGGTCTCTCTTGCTCTCTTTCTCCGGATGCATGCACCTCCTCTTCGCCGCCAACCGCCGTTGTGCCTCTTCCTCTCCGACCCCCACTGCAACGTTCCTACCGCTGCTGCGCCTCCTCCTTTTCCTCTTTCTACTCCTGCTCTTCATCAATAATAAAAAACAGGAATGCATAATAGACTTATTCGGTCTCTCTATGGATTAGGTGGAAAGATAATGGGCTGAAATCAGCCCAACACTGATGCAGTGAATTTATCTTTTTATATTTAAATTAATTGTAGAAATGATGTTCGTATTGTAAAAATTACTTCTTAAGTTTTCATAATTCCAATAAAATTTGAGAGAGTATTTTAAGATATGGATAATTTAGGAAAAATAAATATATCCATGATTTAGTAACGAAAGTTATTATTATTGTGACTTCATTCTAGATTTCGTAGTTTCTTATTTTTAATTACTTCCAAATTTTATTTAAAAATTATAAAATTTGGCTATGTCACCAAACTTTACTTTAATAAGGTCTCTGAAAAAGTTTCATCAACATGGAAATGAGCTAATTCCATGTCTTCATTTGTAAGTGTATCCTCGTAGTCGATTTTGTACCTAGTACTATGGTTTTGATTAAGAGTTAACTTTATCTTTTTCTATAGACCTTGTTGATTTCACATATTTGTTTGTGTGGAAAGTTTAATTGTTAGTTTTTTACCCAATAATAAGAATTAGGCTTCATAATTATCTCCGTTCAAAGTTTCTGACTTTCGGAAGAAGCCTTTTGTAATGCATTATGATGTAGGATATGCACATAAACCAAGTAGATGTAATAGCACTAATTGCAGGGTGAATGTTTATACCAATGATCTGAATTTTATTTAAGGGTCCGATACTTTGAGTAATACATGTCATTTTCTACTGCAAGTATTACAATAATGACATAGAAAATGTTGCAACTCTCAACTTATACTTGGTTCGTGCATACGGATATTTGGTACTTCGTCCTACTAGTTCACCAATCATCAAATGCTATTCTAGCATTGTCCTCGTGGACTTCTAAAGACGATTTAGTGAATTTTGTTCGAATTCACATGATCTTGTTGGATCAATCTTGGCAAAGGCACGGTGTCGAAGAGACATTGGATATTCACTACTTCAGAAGCACATCCATATAGCGCCAAAATAGGACTGTAAGTATTCCTTGCAATCCAGTGCTAGAATTATACATTCATGGCATGCGGTCTATATATTAATCTCCTGTTGATGCATACTAGCACACAAATCTTCATGACCGGTAAAAAAAAAAAAACTAACACAAGTACTCAACTAGTATCATTCTTCTCACCAGACACGCATCAACCTCTCTACCCCCAAAATCAATACGGCCCCCATCAAACATGCCCAAAAGATGGTGAAACCCAAACACATTTGTCACTTCACCTACACATCTTGGCTACAGGTTGCCCAAGAAGAACAAGTCGGATAGCACCTCGCCCTGATGAACTCCATCCGGGCCCACCAACTCCCCGTAGTCCCAGGAGAGTGAGCCCCACATGTCATCGTTGGCGAAGCCATCGTCCAGGCCCACCAGGTCCCAGTCCATGGACTTGTCGCCCATGTCCTGCCCCACAGCCTCGGTTGGCCCACTGGGTCCACTAGGCCCACAGCAGCCACTCTCTGCAGAAGACCCATCCTGGCCCACCTCAGGCTTTGGGCTCACCGGTCCCACGGGCCCACTCACCATCTCCTCGCTTAGGCCCAGTGGGCCCTCCTCGAGCCCATCTGATGTGAGACCACTGGCGCTCGCCTGTGCCTGCTCCTCCCTGTGGCTGTGGCTAGCTGCCGAGACGTTGTCAATGCCGCCGCCGCCGCCGTCGCCGTCGCCGTCGTCATTGTGCGCAGCTTCTGGCGCCGGGGCCTTGCCCTTCTCCTTCGTCCTCGTCTTCTCCTTCCCGCTGCTGCTGCGGCCCGTCCGGCCGCCGCGCCGCTTCCCGCCGCCGGGCAGCTTGCTGAGGTCGACGTCGACGACGGCGCCGCCGCCGCCGCCGCCGCCGCGGAGGAACTCGTATCCCTTCCGGCTCAGGTGCGAGTTCCAGTAGTTCTTGATCTCGTTGTCCGTCCGCCCGGGCAAGTGGCCGGCGATCAGGGACCACCTGATGACGAGAAAACGGAGAACCAATCAATCACAGATTCACAGCAGTAACTAACAAGCATGTAGTAATTCTGTACTTTGAAATCCTGCACTGCTGCGACTGCGAGAAGAAACGGCATATGGCTGGCTGGCTGGCTGGCTGGGGATGCTTTTGCTGTTCTGCATGCGTGCGCCGTTGCAGCGATGCTGCCGGCGGCCCCGGTGAGAGTAACGGCGGCGGCACAGCCACATGCCGGCAATGAATGCGCGCTGCTGGCGATCCAACCACCGAGCAGTAGTATGTTTACTTACGCGGTTGAAGTGAAGTGAAATCGCCCGCCACATTGATGAAAGCTCGGTCACAGCTATGGAAGGGAAGGATACGTGCGTGCATGATTTTAAAATCGCTTTTCTTGGCTTCTAGCATGCTCACCATCCGCGGCATTTACGCCATAGTGGCCAAAAATGTCTAGCCAAGGCAAGTTGCTGATCGTGTCAGCAGCTTGGCCACGTACTGCTGCTGCTACGTGCTACCGCCACCCTGTACATGCTGCACTCGTTCATGCAAAAAATGACAGCCAGTCCAACGATAGGAACAGAGTCCCTTTCTCCTTAAATCCATCGAGACAAGATGAGTTAAAAGCCCCCTGTCTTTTTTGAGCCCGCTACCGACACATATACTCTCTCTTTTAGGAAAAAAAAGAAAGAAGGGAAAGAACTCTCAACATTGTAATCCAAAAATCGAACCAAAATCAGGCCATAATCTGAAGCTGAGCCCAGCAGAATGTAAACAAAAACGAGAGGCCACGCGGCACCCCGTTCCCGTTCTCGTCGAGCCAAACACCGACAAACCCTTTTCTATCAAGTTTCCACGTGAAAAACGAGGCCAAGATTGAACCAAATGATATACTACGAGTATATCATAACCGCATGTCATGTACGAATATATATACAACAACCGGACACGTATTACGGCGTGCTACGCGTAGAAATACAGTACTACCTCCGTTTTTTAATAGATGACGTCGTTGACTTTTTTTTACTCGTTTGACCATTCGTCTTATTCAAAAAATTTACGTAATTATAATTTATTTTATTATGAGTTGTTTTATCACTTATAGTACATTAAGTGTGATTAATATCTTATACATTTGCATAAAAATTTTGAATAAGATGAATGGTCAAACATATGAGAAAAAGTCAACAGCGTCATCTATTAAAAAATAGAGCTAGTACTAGATTAGATTAGTAGTAGTATAATCAATAGATAGCCCACAAGGCGCCCATTCGTGCTTGGCTGCTTGCAGTTCACGTTCCTCGCCTGATTCGTGTGCCACCTCAACGTGTGCAAGGCCCGGGCCACGTGTGCTGGAAGAGATCGGCCACAAACTGTAAACCATTACTCCCTCCATTTTAAAGATCTCCATTTTAAGGGCCCCTTTGAAAAAAATTATGAAGGAATTTTATAGGATTAAAATCCTATAGAAAATTTTTCTATGTAGCCATTTGATTTAAAGGATGGAAGTTTTCTAAATCCTACAAAACTCCTATGGAATAACTTATTGCATATAGGTTTTGGAGAAAACTTAGCAAGAGGTCTAACCTTTTGGTAAGAATCCTTTGAATCTATCTCTCTTATTCGATTTCTGTAATTTTTTTGTCCAATCAAACGATCATTCCTGTGTTTTGCAATCCTCTGTTTTACACTTGTATTCCTGTCAGAATCCTATATTTTTCTATTCCTTTATTTTTTTATTCCTACGATTCAAAGGGACCCTAAACATAGGATGTATTTTATTTCGTTAGGACATGGTTTTGATAAACAACCGATTCCCTTATAAATCACTTATATGACAAAAGAGTATGATTATAAAAAAAATATAATCATATGAAAATACTTTTGAATACGAACTAGTACCATCAATTTTGCTCCACAAAAAATATAATCCATAGTAGAGTAAATTATTAGTTAAAATTTTCTCTTAGCAAAATAAATAAAATATGTCATGTATTATAAAATGGATGGCGTAGTTTGCTCTAGTAAAGTATTAGTCATTGTATTGTGCTTTTCTCAAGTCAACGAGACTTCCTTCAAAGCCCTTATACAGTATTTCCTTCATTCCAAACAAGTGCCCTCCACTAGTTTAAATTTTAAATCAGAGGAGTACACTTATTTGAGACAGGAGAGTATATCCTAGTGGAGTCGTATTTATAATTAAATCAATAATGTGAAAAATACGTCAAAGTATGTCTCCTAGCAGTTGAGCCATCAAATCTCGTACATTATTTATTTATGGTAAAGTCTTTGATATACAAGCAGATCTCATTCATCCCTAGGCATACTTTTTTATTGAAAGAAAATGGTTTTTCCGCACTTAATTTTTAAAATTAGGTAAATCGAGCCTTCAATGCTCTACTGTATTCAACAAAACTTACACGTACAAACTTACAGGCATGAGAGTCTGTATCAATAAAAATCACAATCGTATCACTCAATGCCTAAAGATTGACTATATCAATTATTATATATTACAAACCTAGAAGACACTCTCTCCGATTTCATGATTCTTAACGTTTTGGATAACACGATCTTCGGAATATATCATTGACCTTGTTTTTATTATAATGTATATACAATAAATAAATGCATATTTACTTTTATTATAGAATTTTAAAAAACAAATTCATATATGTTGTTTTAGTTCTTTTAAACTAAACAGTCAAAATTATAAAAGTTTGACTAGGAACTGGAGCGAGGGAGTAGCTTAGAATGAGTTATCTACTCAATACTGAGGTAGAAAGTTGTTGGTCAAATAGTAGTTTGAGAACACGTGTAACTTATTAGTACATAATCTGAAAATACTGCGATCAAGCTAAATATGTCGTTGTCATATGGCATTAACTTTTTTAAGTCCTTGTTCGCCGTAAAATCTCTTTACCTTTTAAGATGGTACAATAACATCTTTATGGTTGTATTGAGTGGTACAGTACGATTGTGATTATCATTGATACAGACTCCTAATAAGTACGTTTTGTTGAATACAGTAGAGTATAACGTCACCATAAGGATCATGTTACTGGGATGACAATAACATACTTGGACTGCATTATTTTCAGATTATGGACTCACAAATTACGCGTACCACGGTTCACATGGATTACTTACATAGCTCATCCCAAGCTTATTTTTATAGGTTTGTAGTCACAATATTTAATTTGACCCTGTAAATAATTGGCTATAATATATTCAATCATCCATAAAGAGCCAAGCTCAAATATGCGTATTTCTTTAAGGGAAAAAAATTGGAGATCAAAGTACTAATCAGTCCGAATCAAATGGGACCCTAGCTAACGACAGCGGAAGCGGACCCGCCATCCGTGTCATCTGTCAGCAGCATGGGAAATTTTCTCTGCGCTAAATTAAAGCCTGTCGCTGACAGCATCTCGGTATGCATCTCCATTCTCCTGCAAGTATTTCCCGCTTACGCTAAGCAGCACTAAATACGGTCATACCACGGCTGAGGCGAGTAAGCCTTGGTTACGCGACAGTGGGTTTAAGCCCCCGTTTGAGTACACTAAAGTAACGGCATGTTTATTTCGCGAAATGAAAATTTTTGGGTGTCACATCGGACGTTTGATCGGATGTTGGAAAGGGTTTTCGGACACGAATGAGAAAAATAATTTCATAGCTCGCTTGGAAACCGCGAGACGACTCTTTTGAGCCTAATTAATCCGCCATTAGCACATGTGGGTTACTGTAGCACTTATGACTAATCATGGACTAATTAGACTTAAAAGATTCATCTCGTGATTTTCTTCCTAACTGTGCAATTAGTTTTTCTTTTAATCTACATTTAATGCTCCATACATGTGTCTAAAGATTTGATGGGATGTTTTTTAGAAAATCTTTTTGGAACTAAACAGGCCTAAGAGCACATAAAATATAAAAAAGAATCTATTATTATATTGCTGTTTAAGGTTTAATTATTTTAAATTTAAAAAATAAATTTATCTAATATTTTTAAAAAAATTCTATTCACACGATATATACACCATTTGGCAGGTTTAAATTTATGGTACCAAAAATCAATATACGACGACCTAGTCTTTTGTAGAAGTTCATGGGGGATAAGATGTGCGTGTTTATAGGTGCTAGTGCACGCGTTGTGAGTGTGCGTTTATCTTGTGTTTCTAAAAAAAAAAATATACTCCTATATATCTTCACTGGAAAGAACTAACGTGGATCGATATATATCGATCAGGTCTTGGCGAGAAAGTCCGGCGTGTCGTGACTCGTGAATCACGCGCGGTCGGGTTAGCCCATAGAAAAAAAAAACACGAGCGTGGAAAGCGACCCAGGGGGAATGGCGAGGTAAAACAACGGGATTTACTGTGGTAAATTTGCGCTCCAAGACAAAGGTTATTAGGATTGAGCCATGGAGGGCTTTGGCCGCCTTCTGTTCTTGACTCAGGGCTTTGGTCATGGAGGGACTGTAGTTAAAGGGCAGGGGAAGGTAAAAAAAAAGAATGGGAATAATTCGCTCTTAGACAAAGGGAAGGTCCAGGCTTTTGCCCTTGGGTACTTCAAGAGCAGAGTCGCAGGGAATCGATCAATCGGCATTTCTCGTACAACGTAATTGTTGCAGTACTACGCTAAAATTAGAAGTTTAGTTAAAATTAAAACGATACGATGAAAAAATTTAAAATTTATGTGTGTAGAAAAGTTTTGATGTGATAAAAAAGTTTAAAAGTTTGAAGAAATAGTTTGGAACTAAACTCGGCCTAAATAATAATCCTATCTGCGTATCTTCCGTATTTTTGACCGGCAAAAAAAAGGATTATGTTACTTATGGTTGACTCTTTTTAACCGGCAAAAAAAAAAAAAGAGAAACACAAAAAAAAAAGCAGAAAAGTGCAGGAAGCACGAGAACCAGGTATCGCAGGCTCTCGTCTGTGGCGTTTCTGTATCATTTCAGAGCGAAAGAGACTCTAGATCATCAATTAATTGAACGAAAGCAGGCTTGGTACGTGTGCTTCGAGCTCCCGATTCTGATAGGAAGAGGAAGCCATTCGAAGCTGGAGACAATCTTTTTTTTCCAAAACAGAGACGAACAATGCTCAGAGCGAGACGAGCTTGCAACTACTTGGCGGCGGCTAAGATTCAGGGGCTTCGTTTCCTAGCTCTTTCTCAAATCTCAACTTCGTGTGATTCGTATCAAAACAAAACGGAGAAATGCCAAAGCGATCGTGTGTGTATAAATATATGAACCATGCAGATTGAAGTAATGGAGGGGCAAAATAAGAAGGTACTACCTGTTGCCGAGGGTGGCGTGGAGGTTGAGGATGATGCCCTCCTCCTGGGGCGAGATGTTGCCCCTCTTGAGGTCGGCCCGGAGGTAGTTGATCCACCGCAGCCTGCAGCTCTTGCCGCAGCGCAGCAGGCCGGCATTCTTGGGCATCGACCTCCACGCCCCTTCCCCGTTTTCCCGTATGTACCTCGCCAGCTTCTCGTCCTCCTCCTTCGTCCACCTCCCCCTCCTCAACCCCACCTTCTCGCAGCACGGCGCCCTCCCCATGCTTTCCTCCCCGGGCGGCGGTGTGCGCGGGTCGAGCTGGGAGAAATAATGGTGGAGCCTGCCTGCCCTGACGCGCGCTTGGGCTCTCGGATATATGCAGCGTGCCGTGCAGCGCGGAGTGTGACGGCTCGTGCGTGTGTGAGCTGCCAATTAACTGCGGCGACGGTGGGGGCCACTCGGCTCGGCTGCGCTGCACGGGGCGACGCGACGCGCGGCGGTGGGTGTGACACGTGGGAGGGCACACAAGGGTCGTCGTCGCCGTCCGTCTCGAGCGTTTCCGTGCGCCCCCACCGTGGGGGGGTTGGGTCCACGGAAGTAATGAGCTGGTCCCTGACAGTGTGTGTGAACGGGTTTGGGCTGTATTTGAAGAAACGTTGGTGGTTTTTTTTTTTTTTCGAATAGAGCACGGATTTTAGGGGTTTTGTTTGGATGTAGAAATTGAGAAAAAGACAAATTTTAATGGGACAAAGAGAGCTAATGTATTTGGCAATTTCATTGCCTTTCCTTCTGAAAACAAAGGGGAGGAGAGTTAATGCCGGATGAAGTAAGCTTTTTGACGTATCCTTGTCTCGTGCATAAGACCCGTATAAAAATGGATTATGTCTGAATAAAATTCCGAATATTCCTTAGATTATATGTATATAGTAGTATTGTGATTCCAAATCTTTTTTTTCTTTTTGAATAGAAAAAATTCATTCTATCGTTAGGTCGGAGGTTTGCTCTAGAAAAATTCAGAACAAATGAGTTAATATTTAATTAATCATACGCTAATCTATCGCTCTGTTTTGCGTGTCGAGGAAGAAAGATTCACAGCCATCTCGAAATAATACAACCTAAAATGCTTACATATATACACACACATTTCCTTGCATCTTTCATCATATTCCTAAATCTAAACTCCACATTATTTGTTTCATTTGGTTGTCTATTGACAGATATGGCAAGACAACATGGAATGAGCCAAAGCTCTCACTACCACAATGTCTCTTCATATCCGTTGTATATTTGAATAATTGGAAAAGAGGAGTCACTGGTGGAGAAGTGTTTTTAGTCCCAGTTCGTAACCCCCCTATAGTCCCGGTTTTTCAACCGGGACTACGAATCCGGGACTAAAGATCGCTATCCTTAGTCCCGGTTCAAATAACCGGGACTAAAGATCGATCTTTAGTCCCGGTTGGTGTTACCAACCGGGATTAAACATGGGAGCATCTTTAGTCCTGATTGGTAACACCAACCGGGACTAAAGATATTCTCTCTTTTTTTTCTCTTTTTCATTGTTTTTAACATGGAATATTGATTTCACACCATCCCCTCCCAAATCCAAATCATCACATATCACGGAACATCTCAAAATCCTCAAATCTTCAAATAGATCATCTCCAAATGCATCACAAACTCTTAAGAAAATTACATCACAGGGTTCTAAAAAATTCATCACAGATTCACATCTCACACAAAAAAAACATCACAGATTCACATCTCAAAAAAAAAATCCGGCCGGCGGCCACTGCCGCCTCCCCTCCGCGCCGGCCAGCCGGCGCCGCGCCGCTGCGCCTGCCACCGCCGAGCGGCCCTCCGCGCGGCCCCCCACGCCGCCGCCCGGCCGGCCCACCCTCGTGCACGTACGCTTCTTCGCTGTGGAGTGAAGGAAAAAAAGGAAGGAGAGGCTTGGAGTTAGAGATAAGGAAAGAGATAAGAAGTTAGAGAGAAAAAAAGA
Source organism: Oryza meridionalis (assembly GCA_000338895.3). Taxonomy (NCBI): domain Eukaryota; kingdom Viridiplantae; phylum Streptophyta; class Magnoliopsida; order Poales; family Poaceae; genus Oryza; species Oryza meridionalis. Next base: position 835,798 of record ALNW03000001.1, read on the forward strand.
GATAGAAGGATAAGTTTGTTGTGTGGACGGGAAAAGAGGATCGGTACTAGGGATTATATAGTGTGTTTTGATTTTTATTTCCGGTTAGTAACACCAACCGGGACTAAAAACTAAAGATCGTAGGGCCCTGACACGGCCTGACATAGAATCAACCGGGACTAAAAATGAACTTTAGTCCCGGTTGGAGTTACCATCCGGAACTAAAGATGATTTTTAGTCCCGGTTGGTAACAACAACCGGGACTAAAGATCTTCCTCTTATTAACCGGGACTAAAAATCATTTTTAGTCGCGGTTTTTAATGGAACCAGGACTATTATGGATTTGGGTCGACCGATCAAAGATGATTTCTCTACTGGTGAATGCCACGAGGAAATGAGTAAATAGGTAGGATGAATAAGGGAGCAAAAATTGATAGCTTGGATTAAGATACTTTTTGACGTGTGGGGAATCATTTCTTAACCCATTAGCTAAACAACTATTGAATCGCTAAGGACACACATGTGAAAGGTTTTACCCATAATTTTTTTTCTGATGCAGCTTGTAATCAACATTAATCCAATGATGATGCCCATAATAGTTAACCAATCACTTATTGAAAAACCGTGTAAGCATCATTTATTTTGATGTGACCTATTTTATCATTGAAAATATTTTAAATGACATATTTTCATCTTTGTTCATTTTTTAAAGTAAGATAAAAGATCAAACAGCATGTAAAAAACAAACATCGTCGTATACTTGAAAACAGAGGACTACATGTTATATTACCGAAATACTTTTTTTCTTCATGTGAAGGGAATATTTCCATTTCCTGACTTCGGCGGAATCTAGCATAAGATAAAACAAATGTTAATGGAAATCTATGGAAAATCCTATTGTTATAATGCTGGTTGTTATAGTGTACCAAAAACTGAATTTGCGAGTTTTTTTAAATTTTTTAAAAAAGGTGACATTTCCATTTCTCAGCTTCAATTGAAAGCTATACTAGAAGGCAAGACAAACCTCAATTCAAATCTATGGAAAAATCCTGAGCCATAGAGGCTCCATTTATATCGAGCCAACGCGCGATGTTTCTTTCAAAGGAAAACTCGCATTAGATGTTCTTGTGCCGAAAATGTCCGGTCCCTGCACGAGCTGTGCCCCTCGAGCTTTTTGCCTTTCTCTTTTGCTGCACGAACAGAGGAAAAAAAAAAGGTTAGCAGCTTTCCACGTGACGGCCGAGCTTGCACACTTGCCAGATACTCGCCACCTTTTCGCTTTTGATTTTTCTCCCTTGACCTAGACAGATGCTACTGTAGCAAACAAAGGGTATATCTTTTTTCTTTTTACGAGGAATCCCAATTTCCAAGCACATTTTCTTCCGGAAAAGATCCAAACCTGTACGGACTTAACACCTGTGACTGTTCGATGAGCTTTTGATGATGTTTAGATCCATGTGGGAACTTTCGACGTGTTGCATCGGATAATATATAGAGTGTGATATGGGGTGTTTGGGCACTAATAAAACAACAATTACAGAATCCATCAGTAAACCATGAGACGTATTTATTAAGCCTAATTAATCTGTCATTAGCAAATGTTTATTGTAGCACAATATTGTCAAATCATGGAGTAATTAGGCTTGAAAGATTCGTCTCGCAAATTAGTCGCAAAATCTGTGCAATTAGTTATTTTTAGCATATATTTAATACTTTATACAGGTGTTCAAACATTCGATGTGACAGGATGAAAAATTTTAGGGCGGGATCTAACGGGGTGTCGACGTTTGATGTCGCGATTCCGGTATTTGCATAGTATGGGGATCGTTGGTACTAGGATATACGCGATACTTAGGTAAAAGAGACAGATGCGAGGATTTTTATACAAGTTCGGGTCCCTGAATTGTCAGGTAATAACCCTACATCCTGTTGGCCGAAGCCAGTATTGCTCTTATTCACTATAATCACATCAGTACAATATTTGGGGTAGCCTATCTAACTGTTGTCGACTTAGCGGTCTGTAGTACTGACTCGTAGTCGACAACAGGGTAGCCTTCCTCCTCAAATCCGCATCCGGCGAGATCAGAGACAACGCTATATCTCTCCTGACGGTAGCCATAGACACCTTAGGGGACTAGCCATGCCTATCTCTGAAGTCGATATCTGGCAGCTTGTCTTGGCGTATGTAGGCTTGTATTGGCTTATGGCTTTGTGGCGTCTATGTTGTCCGTGCCCCCTCTCCTCCTAGGTGGCCTTGTATTTATACCCGTAGGTGTCCCCTTGTCCAAGTAGAACTAGGGAAACCAATATGTATACTGTCACGCCCAGAAATTCCCGAATGGAATTTCAAGCAGAATGTGCATTAAAACCCCCGTCCAGGACCGGCCGGGGTACACAAACGACAAAGTTGACAAACAGATCCACGTCTTACAAACATCATAAAAGTCTTACATAAATGCAGCGGGAAAAAAATTAAAAGGTAACTGGAGCTAAGCTTTGACTTGGACTGCAGCGGGAACACCATTCCAAAGGCATCCTCGACGGCACGGACGAAGCCTACTCCTCGGAAAAGCCACCATCTGACGCATAATCAAACTTTGGGGTTTGAGGAAAATAGAGCAAGACTGAGTACAACCACCGTACTCAGCAAGTCATACCAGAACAGGGGGGGGTATGATGCAGGATATAACCAAAGATTAGGTAGAGCGGTTCATTTGCATAAAGCGAGCCTTTATAAACAGTAGTTGAAAGCAGTAAAACAGTTGTAATAATTAATCAATATTAACCATCCACTGTCCAACGCTACACCACGTTGCAACAGGCCCAACCATCCACCTGAGCTAATCAGTTCCATTATGCCAAGCTAGGGTGAGACTAATCACGGTGAATCTGGTTGACCGCCCATAACCGCGGGCACGGCTATTCGAATAGTTTTACTCTGATCAGAGGTGTACAACTGTACCCACAAGACACAGCCCCACGACACGTCACCGTGCGCCGACATGCCACCACGACATACCGGAAAGGGGCCGTGACAGGACCCTTCGCATAACCCCCTCTAACCAAGCACACCACACCTCGGGTTTCACCCCCACTCCTCGCGAGGCAGCGGGCAGTCCCCTCTCGTGCCTAGGTGAATCCGGAAGCCGCATAGGCCGTCGCAGGGCCCATCCAAACTCCATCACGCCCACCCTTGCCTGGATGTGTCAGCTAGAGAAAAGCTACACTACAAGCCCAGCCGTTGCCCACGCTGGCTTGTGGAAAGTACGAGGATTTCTTCCAGGGTTTCCCGCGAACCAGTCCTTAACTGCCATGGGCGCGACCATCAAAACCATGCACCCACAACCCACCATTTAATATATTTTAATTAACCAACACAAGAGCGGTGGCACTAAACCAACATCAACACTAGAACCTAAAGTCTATGCATTAGTGTGATTCCCCCATTGTGTGGTAGTTGAACTAAGCATGGCTAAGCGAACCCTAATCCAACATCTAATCATGTTATGCCCCAAGCTACCAAAGGAACAAGGTAACAAATCATATGGCTAAGATAGTTGGTAATCACCCCATAGAACATTATAAAACAATGCAATATTTAAGAGAAAACGAGAGAGCATTTGCAATATAGGTTCAATATGTTCAAGTGACAAGCATGACTTGCCTTGCTCTGCTGCTGGAGGGACCTCGACGACTATCTCAAAGTACACCGAAGCGTCGGGAGAGTCGGATTCTACACGACATACAAGGCAAACAATGCAAACAGGCTATAAGGCTACTGAAACAGAGAACAAAACCATTTTTAGTAGATTCTATGCATTTTTCTTGATTTACTGAGACTTGAATGGGCTTAAACGGAGCTCGGATGAATTTTTTATGAATTTTAGAAGATTCACTGTGTTTTTACTATAAACAGAAAAATCCTTAATTGATTTATTGCGCAATAAATAAATCTCGGGAGAGAGAGGGGCGGCGCCGACATGTGGGCCCCACATGGCAGTGGCTGCGGGCGCTGGTCCATGGTGGATCGGGTCCATGGACCGGGAAAGGGGCGGCGCACCACGTGGCGCTGACGTGGCGCCGACGCGGCGCACACGTGGCGGCCACGTGGCAGCCACGCGGGCAGCCGAACCAACGGTCCCGATCTACCCGAGGATAGATCGGACGGCGACGGGGGCGCGCGGCCGGCAAACGGCGGTGACCGACGGCAGTGCTACCGCGGGGCGGCGACGGCAAACGGCGGTGACCGACGGCGACCGGCCGGCGGTGGCGGGCGGCGGTGTCGCGACGGTACGGGCGGTGTTAGCGGTGGCCGAGCGGCTAGGCGGCGGCGCGGCGGCTAAGCGGCGCGGGAAGGAGAGAGGAAGGGGAGGAGGTGCCTCACCGACGACGATCGACGACGGCGAGCGACGGAAGGTGATGGCGACGGTGAGACGGGCTCCGGGACCACCTAGCGAACAAGATCAGAGGGGTTAGAGGGAGAGAGGAAAATGGGAGAGGGTGAGGACGCCGGCCGAAGGCGGTGGCCATGGCGGTGCTCACCGGCGCACGATGCGGAGTGGGTTCCGGTGGCGGATTCCGACGGGGAAGAGGTGGACGAGACGGCCCGCATGACGGTGAACGCGACGGCGTCGACGGCGCGGCTCGGCACGACGTCTAGCGGCGGCTAGCGGCGACCGGAGCGGCGGCGACGGTGGCGAAGAGGAGGGCGATGGCGCTAGGGCGGTAGAGGGCACGGGAGAGCTCGACGAAATGGGGAAAAAGAGAGAGGGGAGGGCGACGGTGCTTAAATAGGGAGAGAGGGGGCCGGACGTGGCCAGGAGAGGCGGAAATCGCCGGCCGACGTAGGGGAAGTGGGAGAGGAGAGAGAGGCGGGATTCGATTTTCGAATCCCGGCCGTCTCGAACGCGGGCGCGGGCGGGAGAGAGAGGGAGTGGGTGCGGGAGACGCGGACGCACGCGTGGGCGTGGCCGACGTGGCACGGGGAAGGCGGGCGCGGGAGGGGCCGCGGTTACGTGGATCGGCGGCGCCGGCTGGAGGAGGGAGACGGGCCTGACAGGTGGGCCCCACCTGTCGGCGACCCCGAGAGAGAGGAGGGGGCGCGGGCTGAGCTAGGCCGTGGCCTCCGGCCGGCCCAGCAAAGCGCGGGGAGAGAGGAGGGGGAATGGGCCGGCGGCCCACTAAGGAAAAAAAAGAGGGAAAAAGAAAAAGAAAAAGAAAGAAAGGAATTTCCAGGGATTTAAATATTGCCTTTGCTCATTTTTAATTGATTAAAATTATTTCTAGAGTTCTGAAAATTCCACTAAAAATCTTGTTAGTGTATTCCGACATGTAGAACTCAAGAAAAATTCCACATGCCCTTTCCGATTATTATTTGCATTGATTCAATTAGGGTTTCTCTCTTGCTTTTACACCGGTAATTTCTCGAGGCCATTTATAAATTAAATTTAGGCTTGGGAGAAGAACTTCGGGGTGTGACAAACCTACCCCCCTTAAACGGAATCTCGATCCCGAGATTCGAAAGAGCTGGCGAAGAGGTGCGGGTGGGCGGCCTTCAACTCATCTTCCCTTTCCCAGGTTGCCTCTTCCTCTGAGTGGTGGCTCCACTGAACCCTGCAGAACATGGTGACCTTGTTTCTGGTTCTCCTTTCACTGGTCTCAAGGATGCGAATTGGCTTCTCCACATAAGTCAGATCTTCTTGATTGCCAAGGTGCTCCGAATCGGCTTGTTCTTCGGGTACCCTCAAACATTTTTTTAACTGGGACACATGGTACACGTCATGGATACCGGCCATGTTGGATGGAAGTTCTAGTTGATATGCAACTTCTCCTCTTCGTTCCAAGATTTTGTATGGTCCTACGAAGCGTGGTGCCAACTTGCCTTTCGTCTGGAAGCGGTGTATCCCTCGGAGCGGAGTAACATGAAGGTACACATAATCCCCTGCTTCGAAAGTGAGCTCTCTTCGGCGGTTGTCTGCGTAGCTCTTCTGTCGAGATTGTGCAATTCTCAGCCTCTCTCTAACAGTTCTGACTTTCTCCTCTACTTCCGTTAGCACTTCTGTTCTGAATAGTTGACGTTCGCCTGTTTGATCCCAGAAGAGAGGTGTGCGGCACTTTCGGCCATACAATGCTTCGAACGGTGCCATTTGTAGACTGGCCTAATAGCTGTTGTTGTAAGAGAATTCAGCATAAGGCAGACTTTTATCCCAAGCTCCGCCAAAATCGAGCGCACAAGCTCGCAACATATCCTCCAAGATCTGATTGACCCTCTCGGTCTGGCCATCTGTCTGCGGATGGTAGGCTGTGCTGAAATTCAAACGGGTCCCCAATTCTTCCTGCAGCTTCTGCCAAAACTTTGAGGCAAACTGACTCCCTCGATCAGACACAATCTTCTTGGGTACCCCATGCAGACACATGATCCTTGCTAAGTACAGCTCTGCCAATTTCTTTCCCGTATACGTGGTATGTACTGGAATGAAATGTGCAACTTTAGTGAGTCGATCCATGACTACCCAGATTGAATCATAGCCAGATGATGTCCTGGGCGGACCTGTTATGAAATCCATTCCAATCTCTTCCCATTTCCATTCCGGGATCTGAAGAGGTTGTAAAAATCCTGCGGGCCTTTGATGTTCTGCCTTAACTCACTGGCAAACATCGCAGAGCGCGACAAACTCCGCTATTTCCCTTCTCATGCTGACCCACCAAAATTTTTCTTTGAGATCATGGTACAACTTGGTACTGCCTGGGTGGATGGAGTATTGAGTCTGATGAGCCTCAGTGAGTATCAGATCTTTCAGCTCTTTGTCCTCAGGTACGCACAATCTCTCTCTCCCAACCAGATTGTGCCATGTTCATCTTCGTGGAAATCCCGGGCTTTTCCGACCCTCATATTCTTCTTGAGCTCAGCTATTTCAGGATCATTTACTTGAGCTGCTCTGACTTGATCCACGAGCGTAGGCCGTGCCTCTAGGGCAGCCACGTACCCGTGTTCCACAAACCCCAAGTTGAGATGTTCCAGCTCCTGCTGCAATTCCTTACACATGCCTTCGGTGCACAAAGCATTGCAGTAGCTTTTCCTGCTCAAGGCATCTGCCACCACATTGGCTTTGCCTGGATGGTAGTGGATGCTCATGTCATAATCTTTGATTAACTCCAACCATCTTCGCTGTCGGAGATTCAGATCAGGTTGGGTGAAGATATATTTCAAACTCTTGTGGTCCGTATAGACTTCGCAGCAGTTGCCAATTAGGTAATGCCTCCAGATTTTTAAAGCGTGAACCACCGCCGCCAATTCCAGGTCATGAGTAGGATAATTTCCTTCATGTCGACGCAACTGCCGTGAGGCATAAGCAACCACTCTGCCCTCTTGCATTAGGACACATCCAAGCCCATGGCGGGACGCGTCACAATAAACTTGGAAGTCTTTCGTCTGGTCAGGCAGAATCGGGACTGGAGCAGACACTAATCTCTTCTTGAGCTCCTCAAAACTCTTGTCACACTCGGCTGTCCATTTGAATTTCTCGTCTTTCTTAAGCAACTGAGTCATAGGTCTGGCAATCCTGGAGAAATTTTCAATGAACCGACGGTAATAACCCGCAAGTTCAAGAAAACTCCGAATCTGTGACATTGTCTTAGGTGGGGTCCACTTGGTAACTGACTCCACATTCGACGGATCAACGGCCACTCCCTAAGCTGTAATGACGTGGCCCAAGAATTTGACCTCTGATAACCAAAAGTCACACTTGCTGAACTTGGCAGAGCTGGTGCTCTTGCAACTTCTCGAGTACCAGACGAAGATGTTGCTCATGCTCTTCTTCCGACTTGGAATAGATAAGAATGTCATCAATGAAGACCACCACGAACTTATCCAGAAACTCCATAAACACTTTATTCATCAGGTTCATGAAGAAGGCCGGTGCATTGGTAAGTCCAAAAGACATAACCGTGCACTCATACAACCCATACCGAGTAGTAAAGGCTGTCTTGGGAATATCCTCTTCCCGAATCCTCAATTGGCGGTAGCCTGATCGCAGGTCTATCTTGGAAAACACCTTGGCTCCTTTCAGCTGATCAAACAAATCATCAATCCGCGGCAAAGGATATTTGTTCTTGATGGTGACCTCATTGAGTGCGTGATAATCGACACACATTCTCTTCGTCTTATCCTTCTTCTCGACAAAAATGACCGGAGCACCCCAAGGTGAAGTTCTCGGTCGAATGTACCCTTTTTGCAGTTGTTCGTCAACCTGCTTCTTAACCTCTGCTAGCTCATTGGCTGCCATTCTGTATGGTCTCTTATAAATTGGAGCAGTCCCCGAAGCCAATTCAATCCGGAATTCGATCTCTCTCTTGGGTGGCATGGTAGTGAGGTCCTCGGGGAACACTTCTGGATACTCGCTGACGATGGGAATATCTTCCAATTTTCTCGAACTCTTCTCCTCGGTGACCACCGGAATCCCCACCTCAATCTGATTCAAGGAGACTCCCTGCTTTGGTGAGACTGGGTCCACAGGGTTGGTATCAGAGCATATCGACTGTAGGTCGAGACCCTAGATAGAATGGCCGTTAGTTTAAGGACCCTCTATTTTACAAATATATTTTTAAATGCAAAAAAAAGTGAGTTATGAAAACATTCAAATGTTGCTTTCTCATCTTACCTTTCTCCAAAAATATCCGATTCCGGTACGCCAAAAAAAATTATTTTGATACCTTACATCTCAACCTTTCCTTTGACAAGGCGATTTTACCACTTGATTTGTGATTGAAAAATATTGGTTCTATATTCTCATTTATATTTCAAAATTGTAGAATAAGAATCGAAAGCAATTAAGACGCTATAGGAATATTATTGATTGTTGCCGAAACCTCATCCTCGAAAGTAGACGATTGCATCATGTTATATGAAAGACAGACTAAAGAAAAAGAAAAGATCAGAAATTAATTCATGGATCATGATAACTTATCATAGTTAGTACTAGTTTCCTCTAGTTACACCCTCGTACAGTAGAAGTGAAGTCTTGACTAAGCCGTTAGTAACCACAAAAGCACTATCTGCGACATGGGAGTATCATGAAGGACAATAAAGAGAAGAGAAACAGACTGCGTATCTATGAGAAAGCCATGCAAGATTGCTAAGTTGTTTCCGTAAACATATAAGGATCTGAAGATTATGAATCAAAAAGGAACATAAGATGGTATGCTGATATGGAAATTTAATAAAAGGAACCCTGTTTTGGATAAGAGTACATGGATGAAGGAAGAAAGAGATTTGAATTTATTGGGTTTTAGCTCTAGGTTGCTTCAAATTTCCAAGGACAAGTCAAACTTATACGGCTTAAATCCCCTGAAAACTTTATTTTATAAATTGTCTTTAGAAAATATTGCAAAACAAATTAATTTTTGCATTTTGAAATACAGTCTTACAAAGAAAATTGCTTCAAAAAGAAAGGAAACTTTGTTTCAAACTATGTAATTGCAAAATTGCCTCCAAAACCACTTTGAAATTATATTAAATTTTGGGAATGGTCAAAATTAGCTTGGAAAGAAAATTTTCTCTGAAAACTATTTGTGAAATTTTGATTCCAAATAATGTCTTGCAAAATTTTCCAAAATAAAACTTCATTTAAAACGAAATTTTGAAAGCACGTCTTCGAAAACATCCTTTCAAAAGGATTTCCCTAAGTTGAATTTCAATAACTATTTGCCCAAAGCTTTTCTTAAAAAAAAGAGAAAAGTTCAAAAAAAAAAGTATCTATTTCATGAGTTTTATTTTGAGGTGTTCAAAATTATTGTTGTTTCAACTATGAACCATGCATACAAACTACATATAGCATTTTGGACCTATTGCAAGAGTTTTCTTTTGTGAAATAAAATCAAAGGTTTCTTCAAAAAAAATTGGTTGCAAAAGTTTCTAGTTGCCATACTGCTTTTGTTAAACATCTATATGATTATATAGAGCTTTCCTTGAAAAATATTTTATCAAATTATGTTGGTTGAGAAAATACTTCTCTTGAAAAATTTAAATGTTTTGCAAACATCACTTACAAAAGGATATTTGCGCAAAACCATTTTGATAAAAAAAATCTACTTTGTGAACGCAAAAGCATATCCCCATTTAAATTGCTTTCAAAATTTCTTATTTTTAAGGGGGGTAGCCTATGATGGAAAAACCTCAAGGAAATCAATAACTTGTGGGAAAATATGGACAAGGAATACTGTATATCAAGGCATATTCGCCCTTGGACAAAGAATTTGAAGTATCATTGGATAGTAAAACTGCAAGGGATGTGACCATAACCCTCGTCGACAAGATTCATAATATAAAGAAATGAAGGATTTAATAGATGAAGAAGGAAGACAACAATTCAGCATTGTCATGCTACTATTGATGCCTAGTATAGTACTTTACTAACGTTCAACCTACTAACTTATAACTGAGCAACCTACCACTGGGCGAGAAGACATAGAACAACTGACACCAAGAGACAAGAATTTCCTCCAACTCACAAGATCTACAGAATGTGGGGATAAACCAATCCACGCTACTATTTGAAGGTCCTTCCCAAGCTTTCCGTGACAAAGAACGGGTCCAATCCTCACTAAAGCCTGAAGACTACACCATCGGCCTAAATCACCTAAAGCAATATCCTACAAATCGAAGCTGCCACCTGACTCCAGAAGAATGGAGGACAAAGCTCAAGACCCATCCAAAGAATTTTTGAAGATTAAGGCATGTAGTCGTTACGGAGAGATAGTACACTACGGTAGCAATTGTGTTACTCAATGCCCCTACTATGACGAAAACGATCCAATCGGAGAATGCCCTATAGTGAAGATCACCTGCTTCCTTGCGAAAGGACAGATCATGCGCCCCAAGACTATCATCTAAGTTCGCTGCTGACCAAGACGGCGGAAGTACAAAGAATGTCGCTTCGCTCATCGACACATGACATCTGGAAGCCATGAAGACCAGAGATTTTCTACCTTCGATTAGCATGTTTGTTTGTCGATCAGTATTTAAGCCGAACTAGCTTAATGTCACTGTAGCCCCACCAAATCTCGGGGACGAGATTCCTTTAGGGGGGTAGGTTTGTAACATCCTGAAAATTCCCGACAATAAAAGTCACTAAAATTTTGAATTTTTTTTTATTTTTGCATCATGCTGGTTGTTATGGTTGATATTGCTTGCCAAAATGTAAATAATCACAAAGAAAGCAAATCCAAACAAAGGGAAGGTTAATTACTAATTTAATTTATAGATCAAATATTAAATATTCGAACCATGCTGATAGTTCAAACCATGCTGATAGCTTGATGCCATGATTATCTAAAAGAAACAGTAAAATCAAATCTAATTCATTTGAATCCAATCTCACATGAAATATAGGAACACATGAAATGATGATCACCACTATAATGATCGTGTTTATAAATAAGTAATTCACCGGAATATATAGATTGATACTTAGAACATTTCACCGAGTTCCTCATGACATGAAAATCATTCATATAAAATAATGGTCATATAAATAAACTAAGCTTTATATATAAATAAGAATATGTGAGTGTTTAATTAAATAATTAGATTAATGTTGTACTGAGTCTCAATTTATATTTATAGAATGACTAGATCCACGTAAAATACGTTGTTATACAAATAAGTTCATTCAATGTGCTATTGTAATAATAATGGCCACATTAGGATATTTTAATTAATTTTGGAACCCTCAAAACCTCCAAAATTATCTAGGTTAATTTTGGAATTAGACCTCATTTAAATAATGCAATAGAAAAATATATAATAGAAATAAAATGTGAGTAATATTAGAATTTGGTAAACTTTCATCTAAATTAAAACACATATTGGGTAAACTCCATTTGTGTGAAATCTAGAATTTATGGGACAAGCTTTAATAGGAAATAGACCCCAAAATTGGATAAATAGGAGGAGGCACTGTTTATTATGGCATAGGTGTTCGATGTGGTCCCTTAGCCCTTCCCCCTCCTCTCCCACCACTGCGCCGTAGCCGGCCTCGTGCCCCGCGCCGCCGTCGCCCGTCGCGTCGCCCTTGCGTCGCCGATCCTGCCACGCCGAGCCCCGCGCCATCTCTCCCGAGCCGCCGCGCGCCGTCCTGTCGCCGTCGCCGTCGCTCTGAGCCGCGCCGCGCGCCGTCGCCGTCTCCCTGCCGCGTCATCGCCATCATTGCCGCGCCCCCTCGCGTCCCGTCGTGCCGCGCGCCGTCGCCGTCGCCGTCGCGTCGTCATCATCACCGCGCCATGCGCCGTCGCCATCGCCGTCGTGTCGGCTCCACTGCCGCGCCGCGCGCCGTCGCCATCAGCGCCTCGAGCCCTGCCCGCGCCGCGCACTGTCCCGTCGCGCCTGCCGTCCCATCGCCGCCGCGCTGTTCTGACGCCGTTTAAAGCCGGCCGCCCCTCCCCTGTGCCCTATAAATACCCCTCCCTTTCCCTTCCCTCCCCACGCCATTTCCCCTCTCCTCCCCTTTTCCCCTTTTCTTCCCCTCCACCGACGCCGCATTCCGCCGCCGCACCGCACCTTGCCGTTGTGTCTCCGCCGCCGTTGCTGCCGGTCCGGTAAGCCCTCCCTCCTCCCTTCGTCGCTGGTAGCCGCGCCGCGCCGCTCGGCCGTGAGAGAGGGAGAGAAGAGAGGAAACAGAGGAGAGAGAGAGAGAAAGGAGAATAGAGAAGAGAGGTTAGAGTGGGCCCCACGTGATTAGTGAATAGTAATCCCCTTCTTAATCTTTATTAGTTGAGTCTAATACATGTGGGTCCGGGTGGTTAAAAATCTAATTATAGAGGTTTTATAGTCTCGGGTCTATGACAAGCGGCCCCTACCGGGTTTAATGGCCGGTTTGACCATAGTCAATGTAGTCAGGCCCACCTGTCGGCCACTATAGCTTGTGGATATGGTTAGATTAAAAAAAAATAAATGGATTAGGAACAGTACCATTTCGCAATTATTAGAATTAATTCAATTTTGAATCTTTAAACTAGCATAACTTGCAAATTTTAGCTCCGATTCGAGTGAAACTTGAACCTAAATTCATCTAAAATCATAAGCTTTCCAATGGTATATAATTAACTATTTAATAAAATATATTTATATTTATAAAATAATTAATATCAAGATGATGTATAATAGTTAACTTAAAAATGTGCTAATAAATAAAATTGATATTGTACTGTAAAGTAGATGTCAAATAATTGTCTTTAACATGCTTTATCACGGTAAAACCCATGTAAACTAATTAGAAGCATTGTTTCAAATTAATTAAAGCATAGGAAATGCTAGTGCCATTTATTAATATATGTCCATATATAATTATACCCATAACGTCCAAACTATATAAATAATGTTTAGCCTCATATTTTGTGACTAAAATATGAACACACATTGATGAGTCTTTAACTTGTTTATGAGAAATAATGGCAGAGCTTGTATGATTAAATCACCAATATGAAATTAATTAACGACATTTCCTACGCAGTAGTATATGTTTAGGTTGGAAATCGACCCTTAAGTTGTATAGACAGTAACTCACTCATAAATCCACTTAAATCACATGTACTATATAGCTTAAAGTAAATAGCAGCTATTCAAATAAATGATTCAATATTAAGATATTGTGCACTCACATGTACTGTACAGTCCACTATAGCTATACGTTGTAGTATTAAATCGCTTGACTGCATATACTAAAATTAAAGAGGATATATGACAAACATGTATGGTGGATAAATACTAATTATAGACCTTGACCTAACATAACCCAAGTTCAATTGTAGATTAGGATTATTCATTGTAAAATTATGTGATGGGATAATCTGTAACCATAATATGATTAACCTAAACAACTCTAACATACAAAGCATGGATGATTATTAACCTTTTATAATTTATTGTGACAAGTAAAATATGTTCATAATTAAAATAAAGCCTCCATCAATAAAATAATAATACAAATGATTCACAGTAATTATTTGACCGATCCAAAATCCATCCGACAACAGAACCTCTAGTGTATAACCGTTCTATTTGGATAGATGCATATATAGCCATTTGCTAGACTAAACCACATATTAGCCAAATATGTATCCCATAAATGCTATGTTGGTTAACTCCTAAAAAGACCATGATGACAACAGAAAGATTAAGAAGCCTTAGCCCCTAGCATGATTGGAATCCATTAGCAAACACAAATAGTATGAGCAACCCTAGGTTCGACCTCAACAAATATATTTTTTGTTTGTGCATATTTGATTGTTGCTTGAATATTGGTTTTTCTCGCGTATTATAGAAATTGTGTATCGGTTAGTCATGAGGCAACGTCTGCAACTTCCAGGAGGTGAAGGTTGATCAAGATTAAATCGACAATAAGGACTGTGCTGAGCAGGCAAGTCATCACTATTCTTTGAACATGTTGATCCCAATTGCGAAATTATTTTGTTTACAAATAAATTGCATGCAATGATGAACATCCTACTTGTGATTATGCCATGCCTTGATTATTGTTTACCCCTTATGCCTTCGTAACCATGTTTACGTATGAGTCCCTAGTCAATTATGACAATTGCTTAGAAATGCTATTCTAGAATCATGCATACTCATATTTATCAAATGCTATATGCTTGGGCAATTACCTTTGGGAAGGTAATTGAGATGCGGCATGTGGAGACATGAGCGCCACATTGCCATGATGTTGATGACATGATTTGTGAAAGGAGAAATAAAATTAAACAACTGTTTTCGACTGGGGCGGACGGAGGGTTTGGGTGGTGTCCGGAAAAGGCTAGTGCCGTCCCCGGTCAATTAAGGACCGAGCCATGAAGTTAAGCATGAAATGACCCCCGTACAACCGCACTTCTCGTATGGGTATAGACCTAGCGGAGTAGATAGCTGAGCGGAGGCAGTATCCATGCATAGTGGTTTCTTGATGTGTGAGGCAAGGGCTCTACGGTGGGGCAGCCATTGGTAGGACCGCGAGGCGGTGTCTACAGTGGTGTCGCCATCGGTAGGACTGCCATGTGAGAATCTAAACATAATTATAACTTAATGCATGTGTGAGTCTTCCCTTCCCGGGTGCGCCAGAACTCCTCTCACTGCTAGAAACCGTGTACGCCTAGAGTGCATGAGGATGTAAAGTTCATGGAGCGGGTACTGCCAATGCGAGGTTATCAAAAAGCTTTGCCGTGACGCGTCTCATGTGTTGGGACGAGGCTCATGTGTTGGGCAGTCGCGGAGTGCGGGTAAAGTGTACATCCACTGCAGTGTGAGTAAACCAAATCTATTCGAATAGCCGTGCTCACGGTTATTGAGCACCGGGACATGTATTACACTTGGCTAGACTAAATTCTTAACTTGTGTGGGATGGGTTATTGCATGATGATTTTATGCTGTTGGAGCCACTTCCTGAGAAGCGGGAAGGTGGACGTCCTCAGAAAACCATGACGACTCAATGGCGGGAAGCTATCCTTGGGGTTACAATGGATGGTGGACAGAACCGTCGTTGTTTAACGTGAACATTGGTATTAAAACTTGATCAGTCTATGCTAGGTCTTAGGCTTGTAAAAAGAATTGCAAAACTAGCTTTATGCAAAAGAACCTGAAGCCATTCCTTGAAATACCCTCTATCATATGCATCGTTGCTGTGGTGGCTTGCTGAGTACGGTTGGTACTCACCCTTGCTATTTATATATCTTTTAGGAGAGTGTTGAAGAGAAGCCCTTGTCGGTACGCTTGCGTATCCAACAAGATGATCGGAGTGCAGTTTTGTTCTAGGTCTCGTTCCCCAGTCGATTGCCTGTGGCATGTTAACCGGGCCCTTATATTATTTTGTCTTCCGCTGTTGTTCTCTGATAGTTGTTGGCCTACCTGGCCCTAATGTAAGTATTTAACTCTTTTAGCCTGAATTCATTCGTGATATGTTGTGATCCAACTATGTATGTGTGTACCAACTACTGATCCAGGGATTGGTACGGATAAACACAGAAGATTTCCGATTTCCAAAATCGGGGGTCCACACCTGCTAGGAACTTCTCCTGCTTCTCTGCGTCGGTGCGGACATCCTCTGGTGCATATCGCGCTAGGCGATTGAACTCATGAAGGTATTCAGTCACCGTCCGGGTGCCTTGGTTGAGTGCCCGGAATTCTCGCTTCTTTTGTGCCACGACCCCGTCTGGCACCTGCGCCTTCCTGAAGCTGCGACAGAACTCCGCCCAAGTCACTTCTGTACCTGGCAGGCGGGTAGCCATGTGGTTGTCCCACCAAGCTGATGTGGGACCCTGGAGCTGGTGTGTAGCGAAGGCGACTTTCTCCTGATCATTGCACTGCAGAAGATTGAGCTTCTTTTCTATGGCATGGAGCCAGTCATTTGCCTCCATAGGGTTGGTGGTGCTGGAGAAGGTGGGTGGCCTGATGCGTAGAAACTCTGGCAGTTTGGACTGAGGGGGAGGAGGACCAAACTGATGCTGCTGCTGCTCAGCCTGCTGCTGCATCCTCTGGTGCATCTGCTGGTGCTGCTGCTGCATTTGCTGCATCATGGCAAGCGTCGGGTTTTCGGGGAGCGGTGACGGACCATTGCCGGAATCGCTGTTGGGCTGTCCACCATCGGCGTGTTCTTCGCCGCTGCTGCCCTCACCTGTTGCGCGGCTGCCGTTCCTGGTGTAGACCATCTGAAGGAAAAGCAGACGGAGGGGATGGAAAAGAAGAAAAACAGATGCTCAGGAACTAAGCTTTATTATATAGAAATTTAAGCTGCAATTGTTCTGATCTGAATTAAAACACTTAAAACAGCAAACAAATCCTTATTAGGACAGCCATATCATAAACACATGATATCGACCGTTGACTGACCCACAAGAGAACAGACCTAAACACACAAACTAACAGACAATTACTAAGCAAAGCGATAAGCTAAGGGAAATCGAGCCTAATGCTCGGAACGGCTCCTGCGGTCGGTGGAGTCGAAGGCGTCCTCCTGCTCGTCACCGGGTCCCTCTGAGCGACTCCTGGAGTCTGGCAGATACGTCTCGCCGCTGCCCGTCTCTGAGCCACTGGAACTGCTGCTGCTGTGGTCACGGCTGCCACTGGGAGTAGCAGGCAACCGACCTCCGCTGCCACTGGCTGGGCCCCTGTATGCTGAAGCTGGAGTGAAGGTGAAGACGAACTCAGGCACGGGAGCTGAAGACGAGGCCGGTGCTGGAGCTGGGGTGGGAGCTACGGGAACTGCGGGAGGAGGTGGGTTCCTGGGCGCAAGCTGAATGTGCACGAGTGAAGTCGTAGTCTTGCGGGGCGTGGTGCGGATCCGGACTCCTCCTGGAGCTGGGAGACCCTTCAGCTGAGCGTTCTCCTTCTTCAGGCGCGCTATCTCATCCTTCAGAGCTATGATCCTCACCAACTTCCCATCATTCAAGGCCTTGGCTGCCTTGTGCAGGTCAGAGTGCATCCTGTCCATTCCCTTCATCACAGCACACATGTGGCTGAAGGTGGTGTCGTTCTCGCCGGCTGTCGGGCGGAAGGTACTAACGTCGTCACCATCTGCTCGGCGAGGGTGGAAGCGGTACGCCGTGTTGCAGAAGGTGTAGATGTGGCGATCACGAAGCCTGGCCATCATCAGATATGCTGCCTCCTGACAAGCGTGATCTGCGGTGCCTCCAAATGCCTCAACCACAATGTTAGCGAGACAGGTGCACACATAGCCATGAACCTCCAGATGGACATGGTGGGGAAGCTCGCCACTGAGCGGCGGAACGGTCGAGTACTCCGGCGCGTTGGGGTAGCCCACCACCCGGGTCATGCGAGCTAACTCTGCCACAAAATCATCCATGCCTTCTCCGCGGTGGTTGGGTGGGTGGTCGGCCATCTAGAGAAGACAAAGGGGAAGGATCAATGCATGCTCAAATCCAATTTAAATAAAGCAATAAAGGACTCAAATAAAATAAGCGAATGAGAGCGGAATTTTGTGCATAGATCATTTTTGCATGAGGGCGAATAAATAAGACTAACTTACATAGCGATAAAATAGTGAGAAATTAGATACATACTAATAATAAAAATAGGAGCATAAATAACTTGCAACCCATATTCCTTAGTTAGGATCTAATGCATTCCTCCGATTAAATCCCGACTGACTATCATATAAATCTCAGACAATTCTACTAAAACCCTAGACCGACCTTATTTGAACAAACCTCAATTAAACGAGCGATCAAGATTTTTCCCATGAACCAAAGGAACAAATCCCAATTTTCTCAAAATAAATCCAACGGCAAAGATCATATGCAAATGAAAAGGATTCAGAGGGCTCTTAGGTTTCTTCCATTTGGCTTGTCCTACGGTCAAGGTCGGCTCTGATACCAACTTGTCACGCCTAGAAATTCCTGAATGGAATTCCAAGCAGAATGTGCATTAAAACCCCCGTCCAGGACCGGCCGGGGTACACAAACGACAAAGTTGACATACAGATCCACGTCTTACAAACATCATAAAAGTCTTACATAAATGCAGCGGGAAAAAAATTAAAAGATAACTGGAGCTAAGCCTTGACTTGGACTGCAGCGGGAACACCATTCCAAAGGCATCCTCGATGGCACGGACGAAGCCTACTCCTCGGAAAAGCCACCATCTGACGCATAATCAAACTCTGGGGTTTGGGGAAAATAGAGCAAGACTGAGTACAACCACCGTACTCAGCAAGTCATACCAGAACAGGGGGGGTATGATGCAGGATATAACCAAAGATTAGGTAGAGCGGTTCATTTGCATAAAGCGAGCCTTTATAAACAGTAGTTGAAAGTAGTAAAACAGTTGTAATAATTAATCAATATTAACCATCCACTGTCCAACGCTACACCACGTTGCAACAGGCCCAACCATCCACCTGAGCTAATCAGTTCCATTATGCCAAGCTAGGGTGAGACTAATCACGGTGAATCTGGTTGACCGCCCATAACCGCGGGCACGGCTATTCGAATAGTTTTACTCTGATCAGAGGTGTACAATTGTACCAACAAGACACAGCCCCACGACACATCACCGTGCGCTGACATGCCACCACGACATACCGGAAAGGGGCCGTGACAGGACCCTTCGCATAACACCCTGTAACCAAGCACACCACATCTCAGGTTTCACCCCCACTCCTCGCGAGGCAGCGGGCAGTCCCCTCTCGTGCCTAGGTGAATTCGGAAGCCGCATAGGCCGTCGCAGGGCCCATCCAAACTCCATCACGCCCACCCTTGCCTGGATGCGTCAGCTAGAGGAAAGCTACACTACAAACCCAGCCGTTGCCCACTCTGGCTCGTGGAAAGTACGAGGATTTCTTCCAGGGTTTCCCGCAAACCGGTCCTTAACTGCCATGGGCACGACCATCAAAACCATGCATCCACAGCCCACCATTTAATATTTTAATTAACCAACACTAGAGCGGTGGCACTAAACCAACATCAACACTAGAACCTAAAGTCTATGCATTAGTGTGATTCCCCCATTGTATGCTAGTTGAACTAAGCATGGCTAAGCGAACCCTAATCCAACATCTAATCATGTTATGCCCCAAGCTACCAAAGGAACAAGGTAACAAATCATATGGCTAAGACAGTTGGTAATCACCCCATAGAACATTATAAAACAATGCAATATTTAAGGGAAAACGAGAGAGCATTTACAATATAGGTTCAATATGTTCAAGTGACAAGCATGACTTGCCTTGCTCTGCTGCTGGAGGGACCTCGGCGACTATCTCAAAGTACACCGAAGCGTCGGGAGAGTCGGATTCTACACGACATACAAGGCAAACAATGCAAACAGGCTATAAGGCTACTGAAACAGAGAACAAAACCATTTTTAATGGATTCTATGCATTTTTCTTGATTTTCTGAGACTTGAATGGGCTTAAACGGAGCTTGGATGAATTTTTTATGAATTTTAGAATATTCACTGTGTTTTTACTATAAACAGAAAAATCCTTAATTGATTTATTGCGCAATAAATAAATCCCGGGAGAGAGAGGGGCGGCGCCGATATGTGGGCCCCACATGGCAGTGGCTGCGGGCGCTGGTCCATGGTGGATCGGGTCCATGGACCGGGAAAGGGGCGGCGCACCACGTGGCGCACACGTGGCGGCCACGTGGCAGCTACGCAGGCAGCCGAACCGACGGTCCCGATCTACCCGAGGATAGATCGGACGGCGACAGGGGCGCGCGGCCGGCGTGCACGGGCGGCTCAAGCCGGCCCGGCAGCCATGGCGCACGGCGGCGCTACCGCGGGGCGGCGACGGCAAACGGCGGCGACCGATGGCGACCGGCCGGCGGCGGCGGGCGGCGGTGTCGCGACGGCGCGGGCGGTGCTAGCGGCGGCCGAGCGGCTAGGCGGCGGCGCGGCGGCTAAGCGGCACGGGAAGGAGAGAGGAAGGGGAGGAGGTGCCTCACCGACGACGATCGACGACGGCGAGCGACGAAAGACGATGGCGACGGTGAGACGGGCTCCGGGACCACCTAGCGAACAAGATGAGAGGGGTTAGAGGGAGAGAGGAAAATGGGAGAGGGCGAGGACGCCGGCCGAAGGCGGCGGCCATGGCGGTGCTCACCGGCGCACGATGCGGAGTGGGCTCCGGCGGCGGATTCCGACGGGGAAGAGGTGGACGAGACGGCCCGCACGACGGTGAACGCGACGGCGTCGACGGCGCGGCTCGGCACGACGTCTAGCGGCGGCTAGCGGCTACCGGAGCGGCGGCGATGGCGGTGGAGAGGAGGGCGACGGCGCTAGGACGGTAGAGGGCACGGGAGAGCTCGGCGAAATGGGGAAAAAGAGAGAGGGGAGGGCGACGGTACTTAAATAGGGAGAGAGGGGGCCGGACGTGGCCGGGAAAGGCGAAAATCGCCGGCCGATGTGGGGGAAGTGGGAGAGGAGAGAGAGGCGGGATTCGATTTTCGAATCCCGGCCGTCTCGAACGCGGGCGCGGGCGGGAGAGAGAGGGAGTGGGTGCGGGAGACGCGGGCGCACGCGCGGGCGTGGCCGACGTGGCACGGGGAAGGCGGGCGCGTGAGGGGCGGCGGTTGCGGGGCGCGGCGGCGCCGGCTGGAGGAGGGAGACGGGCCCGACAGGTGGGCCCCACATGTCGGCGACCCCGGGAGAGAGGAGGGAGCGTGGGCTGAGCTGGGCCGTGGCCTCCGGCCGGCCCAGCAAGGCGCGGGGAGAGAGGAGGGGGGATGGGCCGGCGGCCCACTAAGGAAAAAAAAGAGGGAAAAAGAAAAGAAAGGAATTTCCAGGGATTTAAATATTGCTTGTGCTCATTTTTAATTGATTAAAATTATTTCTAGAGCTCTGAAAATTCCACTAAAAATCTTTTTAGCGTATTCCGACATGTAGAACTCAAGAAAAATTCCACATGCCCTTTCCGATTATTATTTGCATTGATTCAATTAGGATTTCTCTCTTGCTTTTACACCGGTAATTTCTCGAGGCCATTTATAAATTAAATTTAGGCTTGGGAGAAGAACTTCTGGGTGTGACAGATACAATCCGAGTAGTCCTTGTCGTTTCCATGTAGAACTCTGGTTGTCTTTCCTTATCCGGAACTCCTCCTATAGCCGCAGGTTATTTCCGTATAGGACATGGTATGTGGTGGGTCCTGCCGAGATTTAGTCGACTACTATTAGGTATGTGGTATCCATAACCCTGACAGTAGCCCCCGACTTCAATGCAATGAACAAATTCATATTCTCAACCGCGGACCTTGGAGTAACTGTTATCGAGCTCACATGACCGTTCTTGTTGAGTTCAGAGATAACGTTAGACTTTCTTTATTAGCCTCGTGCAGGCACCTATAGGGTTTGTCTGAGTCAATCTCCGACGTCAACCAAGAAAGTACAGAGCATACGACTAAGTCTCCCGTCTTGCTGTAATCGAGAATTTGGATTGAAGTCAAGAAATTTTATCTCGGCGGGTACACCATCTCTTCATTATGTATTCCTTGTCGATATCCAACAACCATTCTCGAGTGATTGAGAAGGCGCAGAATCTGCGACAGAGCCTTGTCAACATTTTTCGTACACGCCTTAGTCGATCTTGGTGTAGAACCATAGAGACATAGAGTCTTCAACAATGTCGAATAGAATTTTCCTGAAATCAACACTCAGAAAAGAATATTAGATAGAAATAGCCCCCGAGCGAACGCTCAAAGGGTGACATCTTATAATATGTATGGAAAACTGAAAATAAATTAAATTTACAGACCAATGTTTTGTGTACAAGTGTCTTCTCTTTTACCGACTTCGATCAGTCAATTTGTTGAGTCATACACTCTCCCTAGCCCCCAGCCTTGTCGTCGGAGAATCATTCTCGGAGGATAAGGCTCTTGGACCCTTGACCTGCCTTGGTTGAAAAAGCACTGATCCTAGCCCCCAGTCGTGAAGTTGGAAAACTCAATTTCCGATTACACGGCTTGGTTAATACACACGGCGAGAACTCTTACATGACCAGATCTTACATGGTCGTTTGTCTCTACATGATCCGACAAGGCCTTATCCGCTCTGGGCGTCCCCAGCCGAAGTTCCCTTAGGTTCCTCGGAGGCCTTGCCAGGGCGGCGTAAAGGGACAATAGGATTGGTTTCAACTCTAGGTGTCGTCGTGGTAAGGGATCTCTGAGTAAAACACTTGGCGATATTGTGTACCTGATATCAACTTTGTTGGAGTAGAGGTAATGGGAGGATCGCTACACCGCTGGTCGAAAACTAGTTGTTGCCCCAACTCGACCACTCAAAGTAAAGGTAGTGGGAGAATCGCTACACCACGGGTCGAGGACCGGGTAGTAGTCATAATTCGACCACTTAAAGTGGAAATAGTGGGAGAATCGCTACACTGCTGGTCGAGGACCAGGTAGTAGTCGTAACTCGACCACTACAAGTAAATGTACGAGAGATCGCTACGATTGACTGGTTGAGAACCAGTGAGTAGGTGTCTCTCGACCATTTAAAGTTGGTACGAGGGCCGCTATGCTGCCGGTCGAAGACTAGTCGTAGCTGTCCCTCAACCATCTGAAGTCATCTGAAGTCGTGGTGCGAGGACCACTAAGCTGCTGGTCGAAGACCAGTTGTAGTTGTACCTCGTCCATCTGAAGTCGTGGTGCGAGGACCGCTACGCTATTGGCGTAGTCATATCTCGACTATCTGAAGTTAAGGCGCGAGAGATTGCTACAATTTACTGGTTCGAGAGCCAGCGAGTAGAATTATCTCTCGAACGCTAATGGAAGTTGCGGTGCAAGAGATTGCTACGATTTACTGGTTCGAGAACCAGCGAGTAGAATTATCTCTCGAACACCAATAGAATTTGCGGTGCGAGAGATTGCTACGATTTACTGGTTTGAGAACCAACGAGTAGAATTATCTCTCGAACACGAATGGAAGTTGCGGTGCGAGAGATTGCTACGGTTTACTGGTTCGAGAACCAGCGAGCGAGTAGAACTATCTCTCGAACGCCAATGGAAGTTGCGGTGCGAGAGATTGCTACGGTTTACTGGTTCGAGAACCAGCGAGCGAGTAGAATTATCTCTCGAACACCAATGGAAGTTGCGGTGCGAGAGATTGCTACGGTTTACTGGTTCGAGAACCAGCGAGCGGGTAGAATTATCTCTCGAACACCAACGGAAGTTGCGGTGCGAGAGATTGCTACGGTTTACTGGTTCGAGAACCAGCGAATGAGTAGAATTATCTCTCGAACACCAATGGAAGTTGCGGTGCGAGAGATTGCTACGGTTTACTGGTTCGAGAACCAGCGAGCGAGTAGAATTATCTCTCGAACACCAATGGAAGTTGCGGTGCGAGAGATTGCTACGGTTTACTGGTTCGAGAACCAGCGAGCGAGTAGAATTATCTCTCGAACACCAATGGAAGTTGCGGTGTGAGAGATTTCTACGATTTACTGGTTCGAGAACCAGCGAGCGAGTAGAATTATCTCTCGAACACCAATGGAAATTGTGGTGCGAGAGATTGCTACGATTTACTGGTTGGAGAACCAGCGAGCGAGTAGAATTATCTCTCGAACACCAATGGGGGCGCTAGAGTTGGTTTATTACATGTGCATCTCATGTGGCCAGCATGACTCACATACCCAACTTATAGCATATCCGGATGTCCGTTCGCAATTATGTTGGGTGATCAAGCCGATGACGGTCGCGAGGAATTATCTGTAAACAACCTTTTCTCGAGTAGTCCAGCCATGGCTGGTGCTATGAGATATGTCGTCGGTCTTCGTTGGCAGGTTGGGCGCGACGACTTTGCATTTGTCGAGATCGTTCTCAATAATGGGGTGTACTCGTCCATAACTACTCGAGTGCTCAATTGTTCCTGAAAAATATTTTCTAGAAGGCAAGACATATAACAGATAATATCGAGTATGTACTCAAAAAACTGCATGGATCTTCTAGTATTATCAGGATATAACGAGCAGATGTAAATATCAGGCATTACGTAAACCGTAAACAAGCATGATTCATACAGAAGAGAACAGAGCGAGCACCCAGCGTTAGACCGTAGTTGGCCTAACATCAGAAGCACTCGGAAGCACTCGCACAATAGATATTATATAAAACAACATGCTCTAGGTAAACAAAATAAATTATTGATCTGATAATATTGTATGAATCTGGAAAATAGATAAGGTAAAAAATATTGCGTATCTTTATAGATACATGACGGCTGTATCTACAAAATTAGTAGATTAATCTAAAAATTAATCTTACTAATTACCTTATTGGACTTGTATGTGCTGATCGGCCCATCACACGTGGTTCCCGAGACAAATACTCACGTGCACTGTACGGTCATGGTCCTACGTGCACCAATGTGATTTGTACATGGTCCTACGTGCTGACGTCATGCATACTCCAAGTCGGTTTGGGCTGCTGGAAAAATTCGGTCATATCAATACTC
The DNA here is from genome assembly GCA_000338895.3 of Oryza meridionalis. Taxonomy (NCBI): domain Eukaryota; kingdom Viridiplantae; phylum Streptophyta; class Magnoliopsida; order Poales; family Poaceae; genus Oryza; species Oryza meridionalis. The sequence goes on from ALNW03000001.1 coordinate 860,725, forward strand.
ATAGGCTGGTCATATCAATACTCATATGCTGTGTTTAGATCCAAAGTTTGGATCCAAACTTTAATTCTTTTCTATCACATCAACATGTCATACATATACAATTTTTCAGTCACATCATCTCTAATTTTAACTAAAATTTAAACTTTGCGCAACACACAGCCCTACTCGACATCGGTTGGCTGAGATCAGTGCCGTGTACGGTTTGGACTAGGCGCCGATACTTCACACCAATCTGACGCCGCATACGTCAGGGGATTGTTCTTCTGTTGGACAGGTTGGATCCCCCTATAGCCGAAGTCATCGAGTAGTTTGTTGTTAAAGAATCCATCTCTTAAACCCATCTCGTCGAAATTCTGAAGCACCAAAAAACCCCTACCTGGCGCGCCACTGTCGACGTTTGATGTCACGATTCCGATATTTGCATATTATGGAGATCATTGGTACTAGGATATACGCGAGACTTAGGTTAAAGAGACAGAGGCGAGGATTTTTATACAGGTTCAGGCCCCCTGAATTATCAGGTGATAACCCTACATCCTGTTGGCCGAAGCCAGTATTGCTCTTATTCACTATAATCACATCAGTACAATATTTGGGGTAGCCTATCTAACTGTTGTCGACTTAGCGGTCTGTAGTACTGACTCGTAGTCGACAACAGGGTAGCCTTCCTCCTCAAATCCGCATCCGGCGAGATCAGAGACAACGCTATATCTCTCCTGACGGTAGCCATAGGCACCGTAGGGGACTAGCCATGCCTATCTCTGAAGTCGATATCTGGCAGCTTGTCTTGGCGTATGTAGACTTGTATTGGCTTATGGCTTTGTGGCGTTCATGTTGTCCGTGTCCCCTCTCCTCCTAGGGGGCCTTGTATTTATACCCGTAGGTGTCCCCTTGTCCAAGTAGAACTAGGAAAACCAATACGGATACAATCCGAGTAGTCCTTGTCGTTTCCGAGAACTCTGGTCGTTTTTCCTTATCCGGAACTCCTTCTATATCCACAGGTTGTTTCCGTATAGGACATGGTATGTGGTGGATCCTGCCGAGATTTAGTCGACTACTATTAGGTATATGGTATCCATGGGGCATGGGGCCGTTTTTTGATACTCCTACCTGATGCGATGCGATGTGAAAAATTTTACCGTGTCACATCGGATATACGGACACACATTTGAAGTATTAAATGTAGTCTAATAACAAAACAAATTACAGAATCCTCCTGTAAACTGCAAGATGAATTTATTAAGCCTAATTAATCCGTCATTAGCAAATATTTACTGTAGCACCATATTGTCGAATCATGGCACAATTAAGCTTAAAAGATTCGTCTCGTAATTTACACGCAATCTATATAATTAGTTTTTCTTTTTATCTATATTTAATACTTCATGTATATGTCTAAACATTTAATGAGACAGGATGAAAAAACTTGCCATGAGATCTAAAAGAGGCCCTCAGTGTTCAGTCCGTTTCTCTCTCTGCAGACTGCAACTTTTGCTGCAGTCGCTGTGCAAAACATTGCCAACATGTGCAAGCTGATTACTCCGTACTTGTAGTAGTCCAATGTCCGTGGAGTGTTTATATCCCGATCTAAAATTTTATACCCTATCACATCGAACGTTTGAACACACATATATATCAAGTATTAAATATAGAATAAAAAAATAACTAATTACACAGATTACTACTAATTTGCGAGACGGATCTTTTAAGCATAATTGCTACATGATTTGACAATGTGGTGCTACAGTAAACATTTGCTAATAACAGATTAATTAGGCTTATAAATTCGTCTCGCAGTTTACTAACGTATTATGTAATTTGTTTTTTTATTAGACTATGTTTAATACTTTAAATGTGTGTCCGTATATCCGATGTGATACGGTAAAAAATTTCACCCCTACTCCCAATGTAAACACAGTAAAATAATTTTCTCTCGAATAGGTTTGCCAGTAATCTTTCGTGACGAGACGTGAGTATATCTGACGATCTCTCGACCATCGTGCAATAGTACAAGCAGCCAAACAAAACGAGTCAGAGAGAGAGAGAGAGAGAGGGAAATCCCAACGAAATCATCGGTGGCGAGTTAACACCGCAATTAAGATGCGAGTTGCGGTCCAAGTGTCCAACTCGCTCGCTCGACCGATCGATCACTCGTCTCATCATTCGTCCAGCGAGAATGAGGAAAACATGCAGCATCAAGCAATGGCGAACGGCGGTCCCCGGCCGCGGCCGGCCGTGAAGGAGGAGATCGCAAGTGTGTTACGGAATTAGTACGATCTCGGTACGCCTTGATCTATGCGTTGAAGCTTATCGGCATGTTCTAAAGACTAGGCTATTACTAATTGTTACGCGCACGTTTAATTCTCAAACTATGGAAGTTCATGCTTTTTTAAAAAAAAGCCACTTTAAATCTATTTTTTAAATAAATCTTTTCAATATATATAATTTATTTGTTTGTCTTTTCATAAAGTTATAATAATCTATCATATGTCATATAGCCTCATTTTAAAATGGGGCTATATATTATATCGCGAAGAGAAGTGGTAGTCATGAACTCATGTCTTTTGGTTATTTTTTTTTTCTATAGGTTAACGTTGTGTCCGATCTTGCGAGTGGCCACTTCAATATGATATTTGTGTTCATCATAAATTTGGTATATTAATTTCTCTTCTAGATCAATACAGAAGTGCTCAAAATTGAAACTCAGCGTGCCATTATTCCAGTAGGGTTCGCACTACCTATATTGAACATGTGGATTTCGAAAGTAATGTTTTATTCTGTGCCACACGATTCCATCGTACGGTTTGTTCAAATGATGAGAAAGGGAAAGGTTAGTAAAAGTCGAAAATATTGGTGTAGATTCCATGCACATGGTGTGCACATCTATATGGCTGATGGATCCGCCTCACCGTCGTTGATCGCCGCCACCACGCCTCGTCGTTCCGTCGACCCCGCGCCTCGCCATTGCCAATCCGCCGACCCCACGCATCACCATCACCGGATCCCACCGCCCCTGCCGCCGAACGCCCACGGCCGCTAAGGGAGCTGAGGGGAGAGGAGAACTGAGCGCTGAGGGAGAAGATAGGATAGGACTTAGAAAAATTCTTATCGATGCCGCGTCTATTTAGATGACATGCTAATTTTCGCATGCGAGCTATTTAAGAAGTCCGCTTACAAAAATAAAGGGTTTCCGCTGAAATAAATATTTTCGCAGATGGACAACGATCTTACCCCACGGCTATCATTTTCGCTGACGGTAATTTAGCTTCGAGACGCCTACCAGCCTGAAAAAAGTGCTATCGTTTGAAAAAATGGTTTTTCTTGTACTGACCATTAATTGTGACACCATCATATCGATCGTTCCACCCGGCGAGTCGTATCTACTACGGTGCATCAGCGCACCCTTGGCCGGGCTTGGGTCCGCGACCGAGCTCGACGTATACCTAGCTACATACAGGGACCTCATGGTGCCTAGCTGCTTGCCGATCACGCCGCGCGGGCCACCTACGTACGTACGTAATTGCGTGATGTAGAGAGGTGAGATCGACCGCGACCTTAACAGCGCCGCACGCGCATGCACCTGCATTTGGTAATAGTTGCTGTGTTTCACCCGGCTAATATTATTGTCACGGCGTTAATTATCAACTGATCTGCATGCGCATGAATGGTGATGTGTGTATGCATGCGTATGTGTAGTCTTTTATAGTTTCATATAGCGATTATCTATTTTCACAAACGTATGTGTTAAATGGTCCGCCTACCATAAGAACTTTCACAATGCAAGAGTGTGACGCGCTATCTTCTCTACGTGGAGGAAAAAGTAAGTAGGACCTGTAGCTTTGTTTGGTTATTTGCATCTCCCTAGAGGAACGAGAGCCTCGATGCCTCGCTCTGCAAAAAGGCCGGCGCAGCCTTGGCAACGAGCGTGGCGGTGGTCCTCCAAAGCCAGTGAAGCAGCTCATCCGTTGGGGTTGCCGTCGCCGAGGGCGCCATAAGTAGATCGGCCACCGGTGCCGCCACTCAGAATGAGGGCGTTCTGGACCATCGCCACCCCGTCGAGCTCGGCTCCTCCAAGCGATTTGCGCGGTGATGGAATCCTCGCTCCTGTCCGGCTCCATCTGCATCGATGCGCCAGCGGATGGGGATGAGGGAGAAACGGAGCGGTGGAGGAGAAGCACCGCGATGGCTGGAGAGCTCGTCGCCTGCACCTTGGAGGAGCGCCACCTCTCGATCCGCGCTACCTGGAGCTCGTCGGCCAAGACACCCCCGATCAGTGCTGCCCAGAGCTCACTGGCTGCACGCCACTCGATCCGCGCCGGTCGGAGCTCGTCGGACACACCGCCCCTAGGTTTGCGCCGCCCGTAGCTCGCCGGCCGCACCACCCCTTGATCTGCGCCGGTCAATGCTCGGCGGCCACGCCGCCCCCTGAGGCGAGAGGGGAGAGGCGGTGGTGGCTACTCGCGTCGTCGTCGTATTCGTCCTCTACTTGAGCGCGTCGGTTGGGATTGGAGGAGAGGACACTGGCCGTGAGTGGAAGGGAGAGCCGGCGCCAGCGGGGATCAGGCGTGATAAGGGAGGATTTAGTGGGGGATTTGATGAAAGAGAATGAGATGCAGATATTTGTGGGTCCCACTATATAAGGTAACTTGCACTGTAGAGAAAGTATCTTTGAAGCTCTTTATCCTAAGTGTCACCTCATGGTACTTGCTACTCGGTACTTACACTGTGAACGCCCTAATAGGTTTTTTCACACAGCTAGAGTACCCGTCCACAAACACCTGAAGAAAGGTAGGGGACCGTTTGGAAAAATGTTATCTGTAGCAATGGAAAGGTAAAAAAGGAAATTAAAGTACGTGCATTTCCAAATACGAGAGAATTTACTATTTACCATCCTTTCAAAATGTACATGCCCACATACCATAGTCCTAAATTTTCATTCTCATTTCTCACCCGATTCCACGTGTCAACCTCCCCTATTTTTACCAATGAGATGTGGAACCGGGTGACAAGAAGCTGATATGTATGGTACCAGATGATAAATAAGAATGAAAATTTGAAATAGTGGCACTTTAGTATGTGCATTTTCGAAGGGATCTCCCGGGGCGCCGCACGATGCTGGACCATTCTCGTCGCCGATCAAAAAGACATCCGAGTGTTTAACAGCCCCGCCCGCGCACACAGCCCACACCACGGACAGTGAGCCCTCCTTGCCGTAAGCCTGTGCTTGGCGTGGTTTCGGACACATGGGCACTATTTTTCTCTTGTTCCGGCCGTTTGGCAAATGGTACAGCGTGCACGCGTACGTACAATTACAAGCAAGTTCATAAATGTTTTGCGGCCATTTCCACGGAGATCGTAAGTGATGTTTGACGATCGGCTTGCGGCTCTTTGGTTTTCGTTCGATTTGGTCATTGTCGATTAGGTACTATATAGATCGTATCAATAAACTTGCTTAGGTCAGTGTCGATTAGGTACTATATAGATCGTATCAATAATTAGGCTTACGCACTGTTGAATTTGTATAGAGATAAAAGAAAAATGCAATGTTTTTTTTAATAAATGGCACCATTGACATTTTGTGGACCCCCGTTTTTATAACAGGAATTAATCGTGTAAACAGTACCATTTCCCTAGATCAAGTAGTCTGGTACACACGAGTTCATAGCTGAAATACCAAATGCACATACACGAAAGTCCAGTGCGAATTATTATATCAAAATCCCACAGGCATAGTCTTAAATCATCGGACCGAGCGGTCCGGAATACATTCCAAAAACAGAAGTAGATAAGACAGCGGAGTTAAGGCAGCGGCACGCCATTGCCACAGGCAACGACCGTAACTAAGACCTACTGAGCGCCATCGTCTTCATCACCCTCCTGGTAGTAAGCGTAGGGATCCTCCGATGCTTCATCTCCGACCTCTGATTAAGTTTGTATATTGCAAGGGTGAGTACCAACCATACTCAGCAAGCCACTACAGCAACAATGCATATGACAAGGGTATTCAAAGGATGGCTATGGTTCTTTTGCGCAAAGCCAGTTTTGTAATTCTTTTCACAAGCCTAAGACCTAGCACAGACTGATCAAATTTTAGTACCAGTGTTCATATTAAACAATGACGGTTCTGTCCACCATCCATTGTGATCCCAAGAATAGCTTTCCGCCATTGAGTCGTCATGGTTTTCTGAGGACGACCACATTCCCGCCTCTCAGAAAGTGGCTCCAACAGCATAAAAATCATCATGCAATATCCCATCCCACACAAGTTAAGAATTTAGAGTCTAGCCAAGTATAATACACGTCCCGGTGCTCAATAACCGTGAGCACGGCTATTCGAATAGATTTGGTTTCCTCACACTGCAGTGGATGTACACTTTACCCGCACTCCGCGACTGCCCAACACATGAGCCTCGTCCCAACACATGACACGCGTCACGGCAAAGCTCTTCGATAACCTCGCATTGGCAGTACCCGCTCCATGAACTTTACATCCTCATGCACTCTAGGCGTACACGGTTTCTAGCAATGAGAGGAGTTCTGGCGCACCCGGGAAGGGAAGACTCACACATGAATTAAGTTATAATTACGTTTAGATTCTCACATGGCAGTCCTACCGATGGCGACACCACTGTAGACTCCCGCCTCGCGGTCCTACCAATGGCTGCCCCACCGTAGAGCCCCTGCCTCACACATCAAGAAACCACTATGCATGGATACTGCCTCCGCTCAGCTATCTACTCCGCTAGGTCTATACCCATACGAGAAGTGCGGTTGTACGGGGGGTCGTTTCATGCTTAACTTCATGGCTCGGTCCTTAATTGACCGAGGACGGCGCTAGCCTTTTCCGGATACCACCCAAATCCTCCGTCCACCCCAGTCGAAAACAGTTGGTTAATTTTATTTCTCCTTTCACAAATCATGTCATCAACATCATGGCAATGTGGCGCTCATGTCTCCACATGCCGCATCTCAATTACCTTTCCAAAGGTAATTGCCCAAGCATATAGCATTTGATAAATATGAATAGGCATGATTCTATAATAGCATTTCTAAGCAATTGTCATAATTGACTAGGGACTCATACGTAAACATGGTTACGAAAGCATAAGAGGTAAACAAGAATCAAGGCATGGCATAATCACAAGTAGGATGTTCATCATTGTATGCAATTTATTTGTAAACAAAATAATTTCGCAATTGGGATCAACATGTTCAAAGAGTAGTGATGACTTGCCTTGCTCGTAGTCCCGCGGGTCTTGATCCTTGCTCGGATCCGCAACTCCCTCGGGCTCTAAAATTACGTGCGAAGAAACGATTTGAATTCGGTTAGAATTCATATAAAGATCCAAGTAAATACAAGAAGATATCGAGCGCGGAAGTCGGTTTCTTACATTATCTATTTTTGTTCGTGAAATAGAGCTAATCCGATCTTAATTTATCCCTCCTAAACTATTTCGCGGGTATAAATATTTTATTAGCACAAGTTTTTAATTTAATCAACCCGAGCATTATATCCATATAATAGGTTAGAAATTTCTATCGCGGGCTAAATATCAGACGAAATCCAAAAATTATCTTATAATATTGTACGATTTAATTTAGTCTATGACTAAACGATTAAATATAATACGCAGCTAAAATTCCTAGTAATTAAATCCGAATTTCTACCGTGAATTGATTACTTATAGAGATTACCAAAATAATCTATAATTATATTAAATTTTGCAATTCTACGACTATAATTAATCTATAATTAAATTCTAATTATTTAAATTTTCTAAACTTCCTTATTCTCCCTCTAATTTCTTTTTATTTTTCCTTTTCTTTTTCTCTCCTCTTTTCTTTCTTTTCTTTTTTTTCTCCTCTTTTCTTTCTTTTCTCTTTTTTCTTTCTCTCGGCTTCTCTCTTCCTCCCTCTTTTCTTTCTCTCCCTCCCGGTTTCTCTCCTCCCTCTCGGCTCTCTGCCTACCCGGCGGCATCGGCGACCAACAGGGGGGGGGCAGCGGCTCACCGACGGCGGCGGCGGTGGTGACAACGGCGCACGGCGCGGCACACTGAGGCGGCGGCGGGGCGGCACGAATGCGGCGGCACAACAGTACGAGGGCGGCGGCGCGGCGGCACGACGGCGGCGGCACGGTGAAGAGGGAGAAGATGGAGGGGGATGGGTGTGGGGGAGAAGAGGAGGGCGGGGGGGGGGGGGGGGGGGTTTATAGGGTGCGGGAGAGGGCCGGCCGGGCGCGCGGCAGAAGAGGGTTAGGGCTAGAGACCGCAATCGGACACCTGGCGGCCGATGAATAGTGACTTTTCCTATTTAATCCCTATTTTAGTCTATTTCTTGTATAAATATGATTCTATAAATCCTAAATTTTGCATAAACGAAGTTAACTCAATAGTTGTGTTATTCCAACCAATGGATTCACTCTAGATTAATTTATTCCATATTTTATCTTTATGTAATTTGCTTGAATTTAATTAGAGTTAATTCTTGCTCCATCGGATTAAATTTAATTGTTACTGATATGGTCGCGATAATATTTTGTTTATTTCCAAACTCATCTAATCTTTATTTTAAATTATATTTCAATTATTTATTTAGCCACATTAATTTTAGGGTTTATTCTTAATTAACTATTCTTTATTCATGACCTAAGAACTCCGAAATTAAAATCCAATGAAATAGGTGAACAATATCGGCATGATGCAATTTATTTAAAAAGTTTTTGAAGGCCCATATTTTTGAAACTTTGTTTTTTTTATTTTTTTTTGTTGGTCGAATTTTCAGGGTGTTACACATTTGGACCATTCTTCTTACTCAAAATTTTGTGTAAATGTATAAAATATAAATTATGCTTAAAAGTACTACTAAGCATAAAACAATTTACAGAAAATAAATGATAATGACTTAAATTCTTTTATAAGATGGTTACAAGCGTGTCAAAAGTCAATAGCATTATCTATTATATACTAAAAGTTCATTAAACATCTTATAAACACTCTTAGTCACCACATGGCGCTCTAATTAATTAGAGAAGTCCTAGAAATTTTAAGAAAAAAAAAAGCAAAACATCTAATCGTCGATTTTCATTTAAACTGGTTGACCCATATATAATTATATACCGCTAGATTAGATTAGATTGATTTTAACACGTGTGGGAACCTACATTCATGTACCTATCGTGTCTGGTGCACGGAAGTACGTATGTCACCCATCAGACACGCTCTCCTCCGTCTCCTTTTACTCAACAGTTGTTGAGATGTAGGAATCAATCAACTATACCCTTTAATGGATAAAATATGTTTTAGTTCTATACTTTCTCTGTTTCAGATTATAAGATTTTTTATCATTGCCTATATTCATATAGATATTAATGAATCTAGTAACACATATATGTCTAAATTCATTAACATATATATGAATGTGGGCAATATTAGAAAGTCTTATAATATGAAACAGATGAAGTACTTGATTTCTATGATTTCTAATCAATTCGAATCGTCATATTTATCGCAAATAAACCAATAGTTTTAAAAGATTATGATTTATCATAAAAAATATATTTGTTGTCTCGCACTAAATATATAGTTATTAACTAAATGTAAAAATAAATTGTCTACATAAATTACAATATTATATATCACTTTATAACACATATGCTATTGAACATAAAATAATCTTGGGCTATACTTTTATCCACCCGATAGTCAATATTTTTATTGTATATCATTTCATAATGCATGCACGCACATACCGTCCCTCCCGTCACCTCCTCTTGCCTCTCCTTTGTTCCTTTTTTTTAAGTAGTTGACATAACATTAATCATTTACCACAATAAATTTTAATCAACGGTAACTTTTAAATCAAGCAATTTTTATACATGCGCACTACTATATTCTTTGCGATTAAATCAATAGCTTTATACCATTATATTAGCTAAATTAACTATATATACAACGTTCAAAAGCAAAGTTTACACCATTATGTTATTTACCATTAAATTAACAATTTATAATCTATATTGACTATATTTTAGGTTGTACCTTGATTATTTGCATGTATATAATCCAAATGAATAGCAATATAGATTATATATCACTATATATTTGCTATTAGTTCACAAATATGCACAAGTAATTAGAAAGTCCATATATTGGTGCTTTGGATGGGACTCAAGAATTGTGAGAAATCGTGAAAAAAAAGTAATGTTATGAGTTATATCATCCTATGAATATTTTTAACATGTAGGGTCTGCTCTATATTTAGACCATACAAGAATAACCTAGAGCGTCAGTATTATGTACCCCCATATATAAGTTCTACGTTTTGGAAAATATATTAATACCCTTAATAATAAGTAAAATAATAGAGGAAGTACGCTTAATGTTTTCTATCTCTTCATTTTCTATTAAATACACATGGTACGTGGGTATTTCATACTAAATTTGGTTAATTAAGGAACACCAAACACACTAAACTTATATATTAGAATCCATGCAATAAAAATATACTTTATAATAATAATTGACCTAATAAAAATGTGCTTTACTCTACAATATTTATACATATATAAATTATCTGCGCGTACTAATAATGGTTATATAATTGCGCTCTTATTTCAATTTAAATTCAGTTTTCAAGAACACATATTAAAAATGAAGGAGAGAGTAGAAGTAAATAGAAGTCACTTTAATTAGGAGAAATTGTCCTATTGAAAATATTTTTGATAGAAAATATCTTACATTAATATATCCTAAAATCCATAAACACATCTATAATATACAAGAATAAAATGATCCTTAAAGTTTGAAAACTCCAAAAATAACATATGCTACATGTTCCAAAAAGAAAGAAGCATATAGTATAAATGGAAGTTTTTTTCAATCCAACAAACTCCATTGTTACGATACAATATTTTGCACAATTCCAAATTTCAGCTTCAAATTTATGTCTTGCAATAATTGAAAGAAAATCATAATCAACGTTCAAAGCAATCCCAAATAAATTATTGACGAAAACAAGTTTAGAATATCATAAAAAATATTTTTAAAAAGTCACTCGCACATAAAGATTTATAATAAAAATTCAACCAACCTTAAATAAGGTGCCCGCATATGTGGGCGGGCCACCTTCCTAGTTTATTAAAATGCTGAGATGGTATGTCTTCGCTAGAATCAATCATGTGCTGAGAATAAGTTGAGCGTAATCATGTACAATTTGAGTTGAGCGTAATCATGTACAATTTGAGTGTGACCATGTTTGAGTTAAATCTCTATTTGTATTGAGCTATACTATGGCCATTCTTCAACACCATGGGTGACACACTGAGGCCATTCACAGTGCGTCGGCTACATAGGCTGTGACTGGCCAAAGGAAAAAAAAGCAAGATACACGTATGCACGGAGGTTTTGGGGTATTACATCTGCAATACACGGTGTCCATAGTGGACCCACAGTGCTATTTTGCTATTTAGCCCATATATTTTCATTGAAGTCCTAAAATTATATTCTAATCATTTATTTTACATAGGGAACCCTACTAACTCCAAGATGCATACAAAAGAACCCCTGCTTCGCTAGTTAGTTGAGTCTCTCTTTTCTCCTATTTTTCTCTCTCCCGATTCCAGGAATCGCATCTCCACCTCAAATCTCGTCGGTTCCTCCACCTCCGTTGCATCGATACCTCGATTCGCCTCCATCACCGCTTCCCTTCCATCCCCTCTGCGCAGCCACTCTCCCTTTCCCAAGACAGTGCCGCTCACCCCCATCATTGGCACTACTCTCACTTTCTTTCTCTGCCAGCGCCTTTCCCCCCACCGTCGTTGCTGCTCTACCTTCCCTACTCCGTTGGTGCTGCTTCGGAGAAGACGAGGCGGTGGCAATAGCTCGACGGCAGCAGGCGCCTCTACTGCCGTGGCAAGCTCTACGGCAACGGGCGCCTCTTCCCCTCCTCTCTCCCCGATAGATCTGGCGGTGGCAGGGGTGAGAACGAGCTTGCCGACGTTGCAACGTCGGCGTGGCAAGGAAGCTGGTGCTGTGCGCAGATGGGTCGGCGATGAGCGGCAACACGGATTGGGGGACGACTATGGACTCGGTGGAACATGGATAACAGTGAGGTTAACTGTCAGATCCTCCGCCACCGCCATCTTCCCTTCTTCTCGTGGTGGTGGCCTCGCGGGCGACCGCTGCTGCCTCGCATTGGCTCACGCCCTCTCCCAACGTGTTGCTTGATCCGTACACGCACCGCCCCAAAAAATGTGACAAATACTGATAAAGATCCGGTGTCTCACTTTGGCTGTGAGGTCTTTAGGTTGGCAACACCAGATACATACGTGGCGACGAATCTCGGACGTGGTAGACAGGGCATGAACGCCAACGAGGTGCATTGTGAATGACCTGACACCGGCTCATCTTCTCCGCCGCTCAGTTCCATTCCATGCCAACCAACCTGACCCAGCAGCGTAATCTCACCACCACCATCTGCTGATTTGTACACTAAGCTATATACAGTGGTACAGTCTAGTACTGGGGCGTACGTACATACTACAGCGGCATCGATCAGGTGGAGGATGGCGACGATGCCAAATGCCGCCGGCAGTGGCAAAGCCACGCGCTAACTGCTAGGCGCCAAGCTGACACAACAGCAGCATCCTAGCTAGAACTCCAACGTTGGCCGGATGCATGCAGAGCCCAAAAGGCCGCGCCACCTGCAGCCCCCATCACGTGGACGCGCGCTTGGCAGAAAGCAATGGCGTGCGTACTCTACTCGACGAGCACAGTTGTTGCGTGGGTCTGGTACTCTGGCGCGACTGCCAGCTCCGGCTGCTAGCCTGCTACGGTAGTGGTGTAGTGGAGACCGCTCAACTGCTGGAGTGGAGGGGCGCGGAAAACGGCCGGGGCGGCCATCATTGCGCCACCGCCGGCGTCCGAGAGGACACAAGTACGCATTTTACTTTGTTGAATGAGGCCGTGTTTAGTTACAAAAATTTTTCTTTAAATTTTCAACTTTTCCATCACATTAAAACTTTTCTACACACACAAACTTTTAATTTTTTCGTCACATCGTTTCAATTTCAACCAAACATTTAATTTTGATGTGAACACAACCGGAATCTTTTGATCCACACCCGTAATTGCCCACGTCAAAACCAGGGGTTGTGGGTCTCATTTTGGCCTGCTGCTCGGTCTTTTTTTTTTTTTGCTGGGCCATATTGGCCATCTGCTCGGGATGGTTACGTTACTTGGGCCAACTAATTACTACTCGGCCTTATGTATACGCTTTAGGCCCATAGCTCGGCCTTTTTCTGTGAGTCCATAGCTCGGCTTTTTTTCTCCGTCCGCGACCGCGGCGCACTGCGCCAGAGCCCCGTGGTGGTGGCACCGACGTCGATCGCCTGCGCCGCCAGAATCTGCCCCCACCGCGACCGGTGCCCGTTGCTCATGCCGAGGAACGTCGCGTACAAGTTGTCGCTGAACGGCAGGAGGATGTCTCCGCCGGTGACAAGCCACCGGTGGAACTCCCTCCCGCTGGGCGGGCGACGTCGTGTTGGTGTCGGCGTAGGCGAGGTAGCACGCGCCCGTCGAGCCAGGCTCCGGCGCGGCAGCTTGCGACGATGTCCACGAGGCTCTCGCCGTCTTGCGTCGCTGTGCCGCCATGGGGTCACCGAGGCAGACGCCGCTAGCAAGCGGGCGGTCGCCGCCGCCAATCCGGTTACAGAGAGAGAGAGGGGGTTGACCCACTGACACGTGGGTCTCACTTTTTTTAATCTTTTAGTTGACTGACACATATGCTCTACATATTTAGTTTTTATTTTCAATTTTTTAAATCTTGTTGTTAGTGCTATGTCAACATTACGTGGGACGAGGATAAGTCAAACCAGCCACATAGACACTTTTGTCTGATAAAGTCACCTTTTGTTTGCACTGGCTTTAAGGGTTAAGAGAGACGATATATTTGGTATTTGCTACTTAAAGATGTGATTCAAGCTTAACTTGGTATTTGCTATTTAAGGATGCGAATCAAGCTCAACGTCAATATGACGGATCTAAGGTGAACTTATTCCCTCAACTTTGCATTCGCCGGATTGTCGTGAATACATTTTCGGCAATTCGGCCCACTGCTCACCATAAATCCAGAAAACTTACTGAACCAACCAGAGGAAACGATGAGAGTGTCACAGAAATGTTGTAAATTCCATTGCACATAGCTAAATGCTGACAATATCCATATTTACATCCCAATTAATAATTGGATCAAACTCTATGTCCCCCTGTGATTGCCCTGCCATACTCTCACAGTCTCAGCGACCTACAGAAGTACAAAGAGTATCGGATCCAATGAGCAAGACTGCAAGAACAGTTCACATCACTTCTTGACTCAGTTCTTCAGAAATCAAACAACAAAATTACATTTCTACTCACAAATGTAAACATGTAGTGCTGACTGCTGTATTGGAGCACACTATTCCGTCGCGCCTGACGTGCACGCAGGCCTTCGTGGAGGAAGCTGGGAATATGCCGTGCGCTTCAGAGATGAACAGAACAACAGAAAACAAATAAGTCAAAATCTCGATTGTGCAGTGTGCAACTGTGCACAGATTTTTTTTTTTTTGGGATATGCAAGAGGCTTGTGTATCTTTTGTATTAAGATAGAAAGATGTATACACCACATTGAAAGCTGTAAAAAATAAATGAACCGAAAAGGGAACAAAAGGAAAAAAGAACTGTGCACAGATTGCTTATATTGATTGGGAGATGATAATTTTACACTTGGTTAATGCATTTTTTTCAGGTGGGATTTTTTTTAAAAGATAAGTTTCTTTCATATGGGAAGTGGAATGTTCAGAGGATCCATCACTGTTGCTTACACACTGAACAAGCAAAAGTGGTGTCGATTGTCATGGATACCCAATTGTCATAAATCTACATTTTGTGCCATATGCAATCCAATCATATACCTGCAACTTGGGTTTCAGGGGCTCGGTTGTGCCTTTTGTGCTGTTGCTTGCGCCTTGCTGCAGAAATAGGTAACATTGAATTTTGAATATAGTTGTAAAAGCTTGTAATTTGGTTGCAACACAAAATCCAATTATTTTATTGTTAATCCCTGAAAAACATGTGCATTTCTTGGTTTTCTGTGTTACCTTGCCAAGTACCCAATCGGCGGAATCGAAATAGGCACGCTCATGATTCTGGTAAGTGTTTGCAGCGAGAAAACATCAGTTTCTCTCAAGTCAAATATTCCTTCTTTCACATTGTAATTGTAAGTTTGTTCTTGGAAGATTTGTTGCTGATCAACAAGCATATTGCATAAGCATGATATCAACATACCTTATTAATGAGAGGTTTCTTTGGAGAAATCCCTCCGTATTTGTTCTGGGGCGATCCCTGAAAACAATTCAGACTTCAGTTTAGAAAAGTATAGATATAAAACGACAGCAAAATTTCTGACTTGCGTAAGCACTAAGTAGTGGTATTCAGAATTTCAGATTTATACACTTGTGCGGAACCACAGGCTAAATGGTTAGTTGAACATCACATCAACAACTTGCACTACATATGAATATATGATTATGATACAATCATGGAGTAAAGGTATCCCACTCCTGAACTCCAATGAGCAGTGTCTTAATAGGTCACATGTTAGAAATATGCAACAGGCACAGCAGTTGACAGTGTTAGGAAAGGATCAAGCTGACCAACTTTTCCCCAAGTTGTAGTGCTCAAGTATTTCCAGCCACACTGACCAATCAGGATGCATCCAGCCAACTAGTGCTTCTGTTATATCCATTTCATTAAATGACACTGTATTTGTTGAGGACAAAGATGTGCTACCTGCAATCGATTGCCATGTTTGATGGCTGGCTCCTAGAAGGTTGGATCCTGATTGAGTGATATTTGCATGAAGGTTGATAATCATAGATTTTTTTAAAAAACCTTTCTTTTGATAAATAAGGGCAACGAAACTGTCACATCTTCTAGTGTGAGGATAGGTAAATGTCAGATTTCAGAAAAGAGACTTTCTTCACTCTAATATCATATTGTTTTGTGCACATGTTTCTTGTTAGAGAAAATTGTCGGTCAAGCTATTCTGCACAAACTTTAATTTTCTTTTCAAACAAAAGAAAGATAAGGTATTATTTGTCAAGTATTTCTCATGGTTCAACACACTACATGAATAATGGTGATTAGTTCACATGATCAGTCAATCTAAGTAACATATATATAATGAAAATATAAGGAGATATCAAACTTTGACCATAATTCTGAAGTCAAAATAAACAACTCAATATAAAGGAAATATTCTATATACTTCACGTTTCAAAGATATATCACAATTTATCTCACGAAAAGGCGCCTATTGATTTGACTCTTATAGATATGGTACATGGACCTGGGATACCGGTTGGCAGCTGTTCAATTCAGCTGCACGACTTGAGGACCAAATTTACCGAGAAATAAAGACAATATATGTGGCACAAGTTGACCAAAAGAAAGTCTAGTACTTGAAGGCATAATAACTAGCCACGGAATATCCTATTTGATTTTTTTTCACTTGGATGAACGGAGCCCCCACGTTTTGAAAATTTGGTTGTTCTTGTTTCTCATGAAAGCAACAAACGGCGAGACCAAATTGGCCTCTACTTCCCTCTGATTTGGTTTCCAAGTCGGTATAATTGTACTGTTGGGTTCCTTTCCCTGACCTGAGTTTTCAAATGCCACGTGACGTTCACGGTGACTTGGTGCTGTTTCCATCCCAAAATCAACGCGGGGAAACGGTGGCGGCAGATAAGAAAATTTTGAACTATATAGTACTTCGAAAGAGATAAAGAGAGAGAAATTTGAACTCTAAACAAGAGTAATATATTTCAGAAACTCTTGTTAACGTTTTGATTAATAACTGTAAGTGCTCTAAATTCTTCGGTCTAACTTGCTAGAGTTTTGGCCATGTAACGGAGGATATCGATCATTTTTAGAGACTCTTTCTTATTGCTAATGCCCACCTGAATATTGGTTGAGAGTTATGAACGGAAATATTTACTGCCATTAACAAATGCATTTGTCTAGCGAAAAACTTCACCAGAGGCATAATATAAATACTCCTCTCGATCACCAAAGCTATATTCGCATACGAGAAATAGAGGGAAATGAAACAGAAAAAAAAAAGAAAACTTCAGTTCGTTGGCGATAACCGAAAGCAAGAAATGTTCATGCCATGGTAGGCTGATCATGGTAAAGTCGAGGAGAGGCACGGAGACAACACGGAGAATTAGATGAACAGTAGATGAGTACATACCTCCTCCCTCTGTGTCGCGGCTCTGTTGTCTTCGCCGAAGCTTGCCATCTCCCCGAGCGCGAGAGTAGTCCAACCACCGGCGTTGTTCGTCCTCTTCGTCAGCAAAGCTAATTGGCGCCCCTCTGAACCCTAACAACAGAAGCAGAGGAAGAGAGCAGGGGGATCGATCGAGCAAACTAATAAAAAAATCACAGGAACGAGCTCGAAGACTCGATCGGTGTTTATCTGCTCGACCACTCGACCGCGCGCGACCGAGCAAGATATAGGAGAGGAGAGGAGGTTGGTGAGAAGCGCAGGCAGAAAAGAGGAGAGACGGACGCGATATCACGTATTCACGTTACGTACGCAGGCGCAGCGAGCCAAGGGTGGGCAAGGCGAAGGCAAAAGCCGTGACGGCGAGATATTCATCCGCTCGCTCGCTCACGCGGGCAGCGCAGCGCGCGGGGACTCTGTCAACGGAGGGGGCACGCACGCACACGGGCGGGTGGGCAGCTGAGCTGAACAGATGGATGGATGGATGGTTGGATGGAAGTCGGTTTCGAGGAAGTTGGGCGCGCGGGCGAGGTCGCGTTCCGCGCGGAGATGGAGAGGAGACGGGCATGCAGGTGGCGTGGTCCGCGCGGGACGCGGCCGACAAGTGGCCGAGGGTGTGGGTGCCCGTCCGCGTGGCGGCTCCTCGTGGGAGAGGGTGGGATGAACCGGACGGTTGGGCTTATCACTCTGCCGTGCGTGATGATAGTAGTAGTATCTCTGGGTTATGTATGTACTAGGCAGATACTACTTTAATTCGAGGGATATTCGCGTTCTGCTATCTTGGAGAATATACCATCAGTCGATCGTTGTCTGTCCAGAGTATACATTAGATTTGTTTTTTTTAGGCCTGAATGTTTTACGGGGAGAATTGCTACTATGTCAAGTTAAGATGCCTACCCGGTTTTTGTCACGCAAATTGATAAATTTGGCCGCCCCACCATGTGACCCATGGGAAATTGGTCTGGATGTGACCCATAAAAATTATTTCAGGTTCCAGATCTTGAGCTCTAATACCACTTGTTAAAGTACACAGTCCGGCTCACCAACCGTGGGTCACCCAGGTTATATTGGTCTGCTCCACCACAGGTCTAACCGTAGCCACAACTTTAGGTCTGGAGCCTACACAATCTAAAAGACTAGTCTGATAGATGAGAATCGTCCCCACCTTTTAAATCGTGTTTTCCCCATCATCAATTATCGATGTTGTACTAAACCCAACTTTGAGCGGCACCAGGCAAGAATTGGGTGGCAAGTTGTGGGAAGGCCGGCAAGCAGAACGGTTGCGGCTCCAAACGGCGGCAATGACAATGGCATGAAGGTCAACAAGTAGAGATGTGCGGCGGCGCCGATCAGAGCGAGAGCTTTTCCACGCAGTAGAGATGGCGAAAGCGCCCGTGGCCATGGTGGATGATGGTGGCGAAGACAGGTGAAAACTATGTGAGTCATGATACTGAGCAGCAGAGCTTAGCACGGGAGCTTAATGGTGTCTGGAGGTGAAGATGAGATGATGGACATAGAAAAAAAGACAAGGGAAGAAAGAATAGAGGGAAGTTCTAGTAATAAGTGCAATTCGGTAAATGTGAGGATATCCAATCCACCTCTACTTTATGGCAAATCAATAAAACAGCGCGCTCAACTATATGGCAAAACTAACTAAGCGTGCACCACAGCTTCATGGCATAATTTTTTTTAAAGGACTAGATCAAACTAGGGCACGAGGGTTTGGACGGTAGATAGTACAAGCACCTAACGCATGACAAAAAGAAACACGAAAAAAATAGTAAATTTTATATTGGGATCGAGGTTTTATAATGATCTAAGGTTAAATCAATGTTTTCACTTACCATCACGTATTTTTATAAGTTTTCAGTTCGACTAGGGGTAAGCATGCCTATGGCTATAGAATATGTGAGAGAATTTCATATGATTTATACAGTGATACATATAAAAGGCAAACCATTATATATTTTCTTCATTCTTTTTAGTGTGAGTGATATATAATTAACTAGTTCTATATATTCTATTCATTAATTCACCCCTTGTGTAAATCAATCTGTACAACTACCACTTCTAATTAAATTTGTAGTTGATGAGATTTTCTAAACATATCTATCTATTATCTACTAAAAATCCATTAAACTTTCTATAATCACTCCTAAGCCACCATGTGGCATCCTATAAACGCTCTCGAGTCGTCACATGTCACTCTAATAAAATAGAAAAAAATGACCATTAATTTTAATTTAAATTGGTGGACCCACCGTCCACGTACGCCTCCGCATCATACGTACTATCCATCTTTACAACAACATATGTACGATCCCTCCAATTTCCTTTTTTTTCATTTTTTATTTCCTTAATAATTAATATTTTAAAAAATTATGGGCCTAAAAAGCCTATCGACCTAATAGATCTATCTAGCTTTTCCCCTAGCCTCTCCTAATAAGTCCATTAAACATCATATAAATATTTCTAAGCATCTATATAGCACTCCTAAATTAGAGAAAATCTAAAAAAAATATAAAACATTCGACCATCGATTTACATTATTTTAAGTTATTGGATATATCTTTTTCTTACAAAAAAAATCCCAAACTCCCTCTGTGCTTCTATGCGGCGTTAAAATCCATTAACAATCCTTATAAATGTTTCTAAACCACTCTGTGACACTTCCAAATAGAAAATCATAAATAATTAAAACAAAACATCTAATCATTGGTTTCGAAAATCAATGGACATACCATTTAGGTTGTTATTAGATTTTTATTTTAAAAAATACCAAACCTCCTTTCCTCCCTCCCCGCCCAAATAATGTTAAAGACTTATACATTAATCATCCTATAAATATTCCTAAGCCACTACGGTCTCTTAAGTTAAAAAACATAGTACAAAATTATGACAAAAAAAAACAAAACATCTGACCGTCGGTTTCAACTGAAACATCCAACACATTATTATAAGTCATTATATCAATCATGTTTTTAAGAAAAATATCCTACCCTCCCTGTCCCCATGTAGTGTGTCTCGTTCTTTTTCTCTTATTTTTATCCTTATGATAATTGAAATTAAAATTATCTTTATGGAGAAAAATCACAAATAGACCTCCACATATCAGGTCTAGCCAGCTCTCCCACAGTCCCTTTTTTCTATTTCTCTTCTTACTAGCAATTATAGGAACAATATAAATAAAATAATTATAACCTTTTAAATCATATAATCAACTTATGATTTGTTTGGACTATTATATTTTTTTAGCAAAGTCAATACTTTAATATCCATATTGACTATATTTAAATGCTAACATAAAAATTACATTCCATACCCACATCCAACTTGAGGCCTCCACTAAATAAAAAAATAAAATTCGTCGTTATAAATCAAAATATCCCATCTTAATTTTTAATGAAGCCGGCAGTCCCATCCCTTACTTATATCCCATAAGACACCTATCAACTTTATTAATTTCTCTCAACATATATATGGGGGCTATTTACCTATACAATTTTATTTTGGTTCTTTTATCAATAAATGATCTTTTTAGGAAATAAAATTATACATATGATTTATGAAGTCACTAATAAATTAGAGAAAAATCTTTAAATGATATCAATTTTTATGTCATAATGTGTACCCCATCTAGTGTTAATTTTTTATAGACAACATTTTGAAAATAAAAATGTGCTCAGTTGAACATCATACTTATCATACCAAACATGTGGCTTGCACCGAGAAATCTTAGTAGTGAAACAACCATGAGGTGGCCTTACCAATATAGTGCGTCAATTCCATATGGGAATTAAAAACCATGTTCATTTATTTCTTTTTTATAGCACTTGCTATGCTACATTGTAAATTCCTAGCATTTAGCATAGAATAATCTAGAAATGTGTGATTATTATATGACCTCTATTTTAATATTTCTTACTCAATTGAAGAGAGATAATTTAGAACAGATGACTTTACCCCATGTCAGGTTGTAGGCTCAACCTACATATATTTTTAACCCAAACTGCATAGATCAAATCATTTCAAAGATGTATGATGGAGTGGAATTCTCCAAAAAAAATTTTGAAAAAATGGACATGAAAAGAATTCAAATATATATAGTTGTTTTAAAAAATTGTTGGGTTTAAAACCCATTCTAATTATAAATATTCAAATATTTTAGCAGGACTAGTAGAATGAAAATATCTAAAATTTGGACTATAATCTAACAAAAAAATTGGACTTTTTGGGCAAATGTTTGGGAGTAAGATATCCCCGTGGGGAGTCGAAATACCCAAAATTTTCTCATAGGAACCATATCTATTGTTTCAACATAATATTATCTCATAAATTGAAAATTGTACGGTTTTGAGTAATTTCAGTTTAGAATTTATGTGCCTCAAGGGTAATTAGAAGAAAATCATAGCCAACATTCAAAGCACATTAAATAAGTTAAATTTTTAATTTAGATATAGTAAAATAATATTTTAATACTGTTGGTATTTCTTACGATCACAGATAGAATCCGCAAGTGCATGGATATACCGATGTAGCACTTCTCCTACGGAGTATTCCAAGGATACCGAACTCAAGGGAACGTGTGTGATTATCTATTCCTCCGGTTCATCCAAGGACACAAGATAAATATGGGCAAAGGGTAGAGAGGATTTTCTAGTGAGAAACGGGAAAGCTTAACTTTAATGCGAACGCAATACTTCAGGCACTGGCAACCCGCTGTTCCCAGAGGACTTAAGTGCTCTTGAGAGCTGTCACCACCTCTACATCCACCTCAAACGTACTGTGGGATACGCAACAACCACTGAAAATTAATTACCCAGACACCGCGTCTACGTAAGCAATCACTACAAATTAATAGACTATAGTGAAGATCCTCAAGGGTAAGCAATCACTACAAATTCCTTCTACCTTACTCTCTCCCTGATCTAATATACAATAAAGTATATTAGAGCCTCTTGTAATTCAGCTCATGCTTTGGTGTGCGTGAATGAGGGAGAGGAGAGGGGTATTTATAGTGTGGAGGTGACTTGAGAGAGTGGAGATCCTCCAAGCATCCAATGAGCATCTTCATCCTCCTAGTGCCATGTGTCCATTTGGATGACGGTTGGAGCGCCGGAAACGGTCATAACCATCATTGGGGAGCAGTTATCTACCGAACTGAACTTGGGCCTGGGCCGACGGCCTCTGTCAGGGTTCGGCCGAACTCAAGGTTCGGCCGAACCCTAGCCAGCTCCGTTGGCCCCGGTTTTCGGCCTGGACACTCAGTTTGGGCCCCTCAATCCATTAGTATGAATGTTTGGCCCATTTGGAGATGTTTAATTGGGTTTTTGAGTCCAAAACTCTATAAGTTCAGATACGTGTTTGATTCTTATCCTCCTTCATATATATTTCCTCTCAACTTTGGTAGTTTGTCACCTGCATATGAATATACACCAACACTCGTGGAATTTGTTAGAAATAAGCCCTACCATTATGTTGGATGTTTTATATTTATGGTTTTATGCAGGTATTGATGGCGAGAATTTTTTACTTAACATCCATCAACAAATACAAAGTCACCCATGCATGGACATTTGTCATAAAATTTCACACATATAAAATTAGGTGCACGCGCATGTGTGCGGCTACCTTCCTAGTTTATCTTAATACTGTGATACTAAAAACAATGGTTTGAACTAGTTTTCTCGTCTATGACAATTTTTTTTCATATGTTCAATCCTAATTTAAAGTGCCAACTAGTGTAAAGATATATGGTGTGTTAAAGGCATCCTCATTGTATCTTTACTAAATGGGTAGTAAGATGGGACCCATAAAACTAGGCAGTAGTTATTTTAGTTCTCATAATGTATAAGTAGTAAGTTGGGTCTTATGTTTAATAGAAGTGGATGGGTGAAGAAGAGAGAGAGAGAATGAGAGAGGAGAGAGTTTTGATATTTGTTTATTGTGTGTTGCCTCTCCCCGTTGCTCCAATCACCCCCGCTGCTTGAATACGCTGCCACCTTCACCGTAGCTCGATCGCCACCTCACCATCCGCGCCGTCCTCAACACAGCTCACTGCCGCCACCAAGAGCTAGCGTTCGAGAGGAGAGGAGATAAGGGGAGTGAGAGAATGCGTAGGTCTTGTTGGAAATAATAAAATAAGATGTTTGGTATCTAGAAACTAATTACCATGTTTTTGTGGTCTCCACGAAAAGATATGTGTTCTTTCAGTGTCCCACAGGTCATAGCAAAGACCACAAACTTTCAATGTCATATGGCAAATTTTGCCTAGCACAGACGATAGGGTTACAGTAAAAAGGTCCCAAACAAAAAAAAAAGGTAATTATATAGAATCAATTTTGCCAACTAGTGTAAATGACAGGGTTAGAGTAAAATGGTCCTAAACAGAAAAGGCTAACTTTAGAGGCTATGGAATCAATTTTGACTTTTAAAATATAGTCCAAGAAAAAAAATGACGTAACAGTCCAAACAAAAAATATATTATTTATTTTTTTAAAAAAAAAACTATTTTACTCACTTGAACTATTTCTCTGGAGCACTTAACCCCTAAAATATATTTTGGCTCATTTACATCCTCAACTATTAAAAACGATTCACTGTACATCATAATGGTTACATCCTCAACTATTGAAAATGGTTCACTTTACATCATAATGGGTTTTTATTTTTTTTTCTCTATATAGGCTGGATTTCGCATTGAAATTTGATATAACTGATATATGCATTGCATCTTATTTCTCATCATTTCTAAAATTTGTATCACTGTTTAGATAGGTTGGAAGCACTGAAGTCTAATTTAAACAATGATATTTTAAAGTTAAAAACAGCCAAGAAAATATTAAATATTTTAGAACTTTAATAGTGGTGTCATATATACCTTACTAATTTTTAACTTGAATTATGACTTGTGTAACGAGAAAAGAAAAAGAGAAATACTATGAAGCAAGAAAATGAACCTTTTTAATAGTTTGGGGTAAAATGAGGAAAAAAGGTTTAGTTAGTTAAGTGATCCAATACAATAATTTGAGGGAATAAAATGAACTTTTTTATTATTATCACACCGTTTGCTACCACTATATATAGTTTTATAAAAATGTATACAAGTTAAAGTTGTAGCAAAATGTTGAAAAAAAGGCCGTTACAATTTTATGAAAAATGTCTCAAAAATCTTTTGTTCGCATTTATTTATCAAAAATAATTCAAAATTTACATATATTATATTTTTTAACAGACTCATTGTGCAGCATGGAGGGATGAATCCAGCGTGGGTGCCAATGGACTCAACCCGAGAGAGCAAGCCTAGAAGATGAGCCCCTCTTCCAACCAACCCTGGATCCGTTCATGACAGCGCTGCTCATTTAGAGGAGTGATCAAGCTAATGGCCCGTTCTAAAGTGCGGTTGAAAACGGCTGATTAGCCGCACATAAAATGTGAAACATTATTAGTTTATGATTAATTTAGAATTTATTAATAAAAACTTGAAAAAAATGGATTTAATAGATTTTTTTTAAAACAATTCACACGAAATGAATTGTTCGACTGTTTGGAAAATAAAGTAGCTAAACCAAAACGTTTAGAACATACCAAAAAATGTAGCCGAGCAGGTACAATAGTAACTATAAGCCTGCTATAAACATATTTCGAGAAAATAAAAAGAAAGAGGGAATAACCGCGGGTTACAGATTTACAGCTTGCTACAACACAAACTCCAAGAGACCAAGATGTGTATGACAGATGTGACCATATATTAATAGTGTAGTATATGTGTTTATAGGTAAACATTATATGAATTGACTATAATAATTTTGAGCTAGTGGTGGGCTATAGTATTAAACTTGCACTAAAAGGGAGTGGCCACTTGCTGCGCCTAGCGCACGGTAAAACAATTGCTGTGGTGGGAGATTATGGTTCAGAACTTCATATCCCTATTCCTTTCTTACAATAAATAAGCGCGTTCAGCTTGATCTCAAAAATCTCTCTCCCTGTCTTAATTTAATAAACTGAAAGGGCGATCCAAACAGCCACACAACTGTTTTTGAGCCAGTCAACCAGTTTACTAGTAGGTCATCATCATCCACCATTAATTATGTTCAACAAGATGATTATTAATGTCACATCTTTGAGAGCATACTCTACTAAAACCCTACAATTTTCATGTACAAGACCCCTTCTATCTTGAACTGTTCAACAGATTGAAGGGGCCAATGAATGAACTAATCAATGAACAAAAGAATCTCCTATCTCACTAATCCAAAGAATCATTTACACGCTTTTACGCCTCATAGATGGTATCAAGGGCGGGCCTCCACTGTGTGGGCCGACGACAATGGGCCTGGGCCTGGACCTGGGTACCCATCCCCTTCCCTTCGACGTCGTCTTCCTCCGCGCTCTTGTCCACTACGATTTCCGGGAAGATCCTCTTGCCGCCGGGCTGCTTGCTCCGCCCTTTCCTGCCGCCGACGCCGCCGCCGGAGACGATGAGGCGGCCGATGGCCTCCACCTCCAGGTCACCCAGCCTCGCGCCGGCCCGGCTCGCGGGGACGAGGAGGTACACCTCGCCGGCGCGCAGCGGCTCGTTGGCCGCCATCGCCCGCACCCGCCGCTCCTTCGCCACGTCCGCGGCGCGCGCGACCACGTGCCCGGGCGCCTCGATCATCAGCTCGGCCGCTCCGGTGGCCTCCTCCTCCACGCACACCGGACGCCCATCCGGCCCGATCACCAGAGGCCTCCTCGCGGCGACGGCGGCGCCGCCGCCGCAGACGCACCGCAACGCCAGCGAGTTGCCCATCGAATCGGCGATAATGCGCGGTGACTCACTGTCTCTCTCACTGAGATCTTGGTTGCTGATCGATGAATCAGATGCTTAGCTTGCTTGCTTGGTTTTGGCTGTGGCGCTGCACGATTTATAGGGGGGGAGGCGACCATGCGGGGAGGAGGAAGGCGGCGGGAAGGGAGGCGGGCATGGTCCGAATCGGACTCGGATAAGCGCGAGGCTGACACGTGTTCGGAGTAGTGGGAGTGTGTGTGTGTGTTCGGTCCGAGTCCGACTTTGACTGACTCGGCTTTATTAGTTTGGACGGCGCATTGGCAGTAAAAAAAGTAATCATTCGTGGGTTGATTAGTGCTAGTTTAGGTGGGAGATTTGAACGCATAACGAGTCAGAGCTTGATCTGTTCGGGCGTGTGTGTTGAGCGTTTTTAACACTGGTGGAGAAAACATCTTTGGTCGGTCGATTGAAATCCACAATAGTCCTAGATCAATTTAAAATCAGGACTAAAGATTATCTTTTGTCCCGGTTGGTGGTTACAGTGGGCATATGTGATCCTAACTTTAGTACCGGTTGTCCCCC
Organism: Oryza meridionalis; assembly: GCA_000338895.3. Taxonomy (NCBI): domain Eukaryota; kingdom Viridiplantae; phylum Streptophyta; class Magnoliopsida; order Poales; family Poaceae; genus Oryza; species Oryza meridionalis. The sequence goes on from ALNW03000001.1 coordinate 887,399, forward strand.
TCTTTATATATGCCTTCTTCTAACTCCAGCCCGAGAGCCAGCTTCAAAATTTCTCAAAGAAAGAGGGGAGGTCATGCCAAAATTTCTTGTGAAATTTTTTTAGTGATTATATACAAATCGGAGGTGTCAAAAGATTAGTAACTTCATCCTCCAATGTTTTTTGTTGTTATATTACTTTTGGAGCTATGTTTCACACATTTTTTTTCTCCAAAACTTTGTTGCAAGTTGATGAGAGAGAAAATTTGTGTGGGGAAGAAGAATATATAGAAATTTTATTCTCATAGTTTAAAATATGATGAACATTAATCTTAAAAAATAGAAACAAACTAAATTGAAAATTAAGAGAAGTACAACATTAATATTAGTTTAGAACTTCAAAAATTGTTAATAAGAATTGCTTGTCGAAAGAGTTTTTAATTATTTTATCATTACTGTTTGACTATTATTATAGTACGAAAATTTATTTATGTACGATTTTTTTTCATTTTATGTAGATGGATCGGCAATGGATGTACGCTGACCGACGGTCCAAAGAGTTTATCGAGGGCGTGCATTATTTTTTGAGAGTGGCCGAAGCTAACAAGCGTAACGGTTTTTTTTGAGAGAGGGCGTGCATTATGAACCAGAATGAATATTCTGCATCCAGGACTATTCATTTCCACTTGTTTGAGTCGGGGTTCATGCCAAGCTATAAATGTTGGACATCCCACGGTGAGCAAGGGGTTGAAATGGAAGAAGGTGAAGCGGAGGACGAGAACATTCCCGACTGGGCTCAGTACGCTGGATTTGAAGGAAATCAAACGGGCAAGGTGGACAGGGATGCTGGCGATAACGACGCTGCGGATGATCTTGGTCAGATGTTGCAGGACGCAAAGGAGAACTGTGAAAGTGAAAAGGGGTCCCATAAATTGGAGCGGATGTTAGAGAACCACAGAACGTCGTTGTACCTAGGTTGCGAGCAGGGGCACAAAAAGTTGGATACCACTCTGGAGTTCTTGCAATGGAAGGCAAAAAATGGTGTTAGTGACAAGGCATTTGACGATTTATTGAAACTCGTCAAGAACATTCTTCCGGAGGGAAACAAATTGCCCGAGACAACGTACGAGGCTAAGAAGATAGTCTGCCCTCTAGGACTGGAAGTTCAGAAGATTCACGCATGTCCGAATGATTGTATCCTATATCGCGGTGAGGAGTACAAGAACCTAGAAGCATGCCCTGTTTGTAAAGCACTACGATACAAGATTAGACGAGATGATCCAGGTGAGGTTGACGTGCAGCTAACGAAGAAGAGAATTCCTGCTAAGGTGATGTGGTATTTCCCTATAATACCACGTCTAAGGCGTTTGTTCAGGAACAAGGGGAATGCTAGAATGATGCGTTGGCACGCTGAAGAACGTCAACAGGACGGGATGCTGAGACACCCCGCCGATGGTTCGCAGTGGCGAAACATTGACAGAAAATTTAAAGACTTTAGAAAGGACGCACGAAACATACGGTTTGGTTTAAGTACGGATGGCATGAATCCTTTTGGAGAGATAAGCAGCCGCCATAGCACTTGGCCCGTTACGATGTGTATCTACAACCTCCCCCCATGGCTATGCATGAAGAGGAAGTACATAATGATGCCGATTATTATTCAAGGCCCCAAGCAACCTGGTAACGACATCGATGTATACCTAAGACCACTGGTCGAAGATCTTAAACTGTTGTGGAAGAAGGAAGGTGTCCCCGTGTGGGACGAGGACAAACAGGAGGAGTTTAACGTACGAGCGCTGCTGTTCGTAACCATCAACGATTGGCCTGCACTTAGCAACCTATCCGGGCAGTCCAACAAGGGGTACAAGGCTTGCACACACTGTATGGATGAAATAGAAAGTACGTATCTTAAGCACTGTCGGAAGGTTGTGTACATGGGTCATCATCGATTCCTTGCAGCAAACCACCCAGTACGGAAGAAAGGCAAGCACTTTGAACATACGGCGGACCACCGTACGAAGCCAAAACATCGCAGCGGTAAAATAATGTTTGCTATGGTGAAAGATTTTAAAGTAGTGTTTGGAAAGGGGCCTGGCAACCAGCCTATAGAGAGCAAAGATGGTCACGCGGTGATGTGGAAAAAAAACTCTATATTTTGGGAGTTACACTGTTGGGAATTCTTGGACGTCCGCCACGCAATCGATGTGATGCACCTCACTAAGAACCTTTGCATAAACCTTCTTGGCTTCCTAGGTGTATATGGAAAGTCGAAAGATACACTGGAAGCACGTAATGATCTGAAGCATATGGAACAACGCGGCAACCTTCACCCGGAACCAAAGGAGAAAGGAAGTCATTACTTGAGTCCAGCCAGCTACACTCTTAGCAAGGAAGAGAAGGCTATGTTTGAATGCTTGGAGAGCATCAAGATACCATCAGGATACTCCACGAATATAAAGCGAATAATAAGCACGAAGGAGAAGAAGTTCACAAACCTAAAGTCTCATGACTATCACGTGTTGATGACACAGCTGCTACCTCTTGTAATAAGGGGTATCCTCCCAGACAATGTCCGGGCAACAATAACAAAGCTATGTGCTTTCATGAACGCAATTTCGCAGAAGGTCATCGATCCGGAAAGATTAGAAGCCCTTCAGAATGATGTGGTGCAATGTCTTGTCAGCTTTGAGTTGATATTTCCACCTTCATTTTTCAATATAATGACGCATCTGCTTTGTCACCTTGTCAAAGAGATCGGTATTCTCGACCCTATGTACCTACACAACATGTTTCCTTTCGAGAGGTACATGGGCGTTCTGAAGAAATATGTTTGTAACCGTGCTCGTCCAGAGGCAAGCATCACCAAGGGGTATGGAACAGAGGAGGTCATTGAATTTTGCATAGAATTTATTGAAGACCTTCGCCCAATCGAGGTACCTGAATCACGCCATGAAGGGAGACTACGGGGAAAGGGGACTCTCGGAAGGAAAGCAATAATGATGGTAGACAACAATTTATTTCGTAAAGCCCATTTCACGGTTCTGCAACAATCTTCATTGGTGGCTCCTTACATCGAAGAGCACTTGGGTATAGTTCGTGCCAGAAACATCGGTAAGTCCGATGCATGGATTACACGGCATCACATTGATACTTTCTCCGCGTGGCTGCGACAACATCTCATGGGTAACGAGACGATTAACCAACAACTGGCCTTCCTGGTGAGGGGACCATCTGGCTCGATCGCGACATTCCAGGGATACGAAATCAATGGGTACACATTCTACACGAGAGCCCAAGACATGAAGAGCACGAACCAGAACAATGCTGTTCGTATCGATGCCATAGGACATGATGGTACAACTGGCATGTATTATGGTGCCATCGAGGACATATGGGAACTTGACTATGAACATCTCAAGGTCCCTTTGTTCCGGTGCCAATGGGTTAGGTTGACTGGTGGAGGCGTAACGATTGATGACAGTGGGATGACAACGGTTGACCTTAACAAGGTTGGATACTCGGACGAACCTTTTGTCCGTGCCAATGATGTAACGCAAGTTTTTTACGTCAAGGACATGTCTAGCAAAGGAAAAAAGGCAAAGGGCCTGACGAGCCGAAGCGCCACGTGGTTCTCCCAGAAAAAAGAAAAATCGTCGGAGTAGAGGACAAGACTGATGAGGATTACGATCAGTTTGATGGGCAACCCCCTTTCACGGTGACGATTGACCTTAGCATCCTCCTATCAAATGAAGAAACCCCTTACTCACGTAGTGATCACAAGGAAGGAACAATAGTGAGGAGAAAGTACGTGCGGTCAACCGTCACCGCCAATATATTACCGTAATTGTTGTGTACACGATGTAAACTATTTTGGATGTATTGAATATCCATACAAATCAATTGTTGTATGGCATATGTTAATTATGTATGATTATTAGAATTTTTATCAAATTGAAATCATCCATATGCTAGTTATATATGATTATTAGAATTTTTAAAAGTTTTAAATCATGCACGTGGTATTTACATATGTTAATTAGAATTTTCAACAATTTATTATCATGATATGCTAATTATATATGATTATTAGAATTTTTACTAATTTTAAATCATGCATGTGGTATTAACATATGTTAATTAGAACTTTTAACAATTTAATATCATCCATATGCTAGTTATATATGATTATTAGAATTTTTAAAAGTTTTAAATCATGCACGTGGTATTTGCATATGTTAATTAGAATTTTTTAACAATTTAATATCATGCATATGCTAATTATATATGATTATTAGAATTTTTAACAATTTAAATCATTCATGTGCTAATTATATATTATCCACTTAGTTTACTAGAGACAACAATAATTTTTCGAAGGTTTTGTCATTAATTTTTTGACTTTAAATAATTGTAATGCATTATTTACTATTTTAGAAACACATATGTAATGAAATTCAAAATTCAGTGTTATTATCTTTAGTCCCGGTTCTTAAACCTAACCGGGTTTAAAAAGAATATGGAAATAGCGGGAAGTCCCGGTTGGTGAGAACAGCCGGGAGTAAAGATATCTTTATCTTTAATCCCGGTTATTGTTACAAACCGGGAGTAAAGATATCTTTAGTCCCGGTTGTTTTTACGAACCGGGACAAAAGATCTGGGGGTATATATATTCCCGATGCTCCCTCGTCTTCTCCACCAACACTTAGAAGTTTTTTCCCCGATCGATCTCTCTCGGCTTCTCCTTCGCCGCCACTGCCTAGGGCAACCCCGCGCCGACGCCGCCGTCTTCTCTCACCGTCGCTTGGCGGTCCTCGACGCCTCCGCCGCAGACGCCGCCGCCGCATCTCTTGGGTGAGAGCCGCCGTTGCCTCTCTCTCTCTCTCCAAACCGCCACCACCTAGCTCGTTGTCGACGCCACTACCACGCCGCGGTCAACTGCCACCGCCGACGACCGACTTCGATGCGGCCGCCACCGCCGACGACGCTGACGCCACTGCCACGCCGCCGCCCCCGCCTCGAGCTCGCTATGCCGCCGCCGCCGCGGCACGCTGCCGCCGCGCCCCCACGCCACCGGGCCGGCCCACGGCGCCGGACCGCGCCCCGACGCCGCCGCGCCGCCATGCCACCGCTCCGCCGACGCCACTGCCGCACGCCCCGATAGTGACCGAACGCGAACGAACGCGAACGAACGTGAACGAACGCGAACAAAACGTTAACGAACGTGAACAAACGCGAACAAAACGTTAACGAAACGTTAACGAACGCGAACGAACGTGAACGAAACGCTTACGAACATGAATGCACTTGTACTAAAAGTGTGAGAACGAACGCGAACGAAACGTGTACAAACGCGATAACTAAACGATTATTAAACTTAGCATACATATATGATTATATATATAGATTAAAACGTGAAATACAATATATGTAACTTGGCCCGTTTAGACTAATACATTTTCCTGGTAATGTTGCAGAGAAGACGTCGTCGTCGTCCCTCAAGCCGAAATGGTAGTTAGCCATCGAAGGAATTCGCGCAGGCAAGTGATGTAAAGAAGTGATTGTTAGAGATTTAATATAAGATTATTAGCGTTTTAATATAAGATTATTAGATTATTAGAGTTTTAATATAAGATTATTATATTATTAGAGATTTAATATAAGAATGTTAGACTTAGCTTATATAATTATTACAATTTTAATATAAGATTAGAGTTTGAATATAAGATTGTTAGACTTAGCATATATGATTATTACTATTTAATATAAGATTATTAGAGTTTGAATATAAGATTGTTAGACTTAGCATATATGATTATTAAAATTTTAATATAAGATTATTAGAGTTTGAATATAAGATTGTTAGACTTAGCATATATGATTATTACAATTTTAATATAAGATTATTAGAGTTTGAATATAAGATTGTTAGACTTAGCATATATGATTATTACAATTTTAATATAAGATCAGTAGAGATTTAATATAAGATTGTTAGACTTAGCATATATGATTATTATAATTTTAATATAAGATCAGTAGCAATTTAATATTAGATTGTTAGACTTAGCATATATGATTATTACAATTTTAATATAAGATTAGTAGCAATTTAATATAAGATTGTTAGACTTAGCATATATGATTATTACAATTTTAATATAAGATTAGTAGCAATTTAATATAAGATTGTTAGACTTAGCATATATGATTATTACAATTTTGATATAAGATTAGTAGCGATTTAATATAAGATTGTTAGACTTAGCATATATATATGATTATTACAATTTTAATATAAGATTAGTAGCGATTTAATATAAGATTGTTAGATTTAGCATATATATAGACCTAACAAATATTTTTTGTATGCACAGATGGCTGATCGCGATGAGGAACAGATATTGTACGATACAATCGCAAAGGAAAGCAGCCAGTACTGGAACGAAGAAGAGGAGAACGAGAATCCAAACCAGTACTTGAACGAGGAGGGGAACGTGGGGAGGGATATGGAGAGGAACGAGGAGGAGGAGGCTACTGGAAGTCATCCCTCCGCTGGACAGAAGAGGGCACGCGGACAACGAAGTGCCGCGAAGAAGATAGAGGGTCGGCACATCATAACTGAGGTGGACGAAGACGGCCGACCTAGTGACCCGGCAGAAGCAGCCAAGAATTTTGTATACCACAGCGGTTGGGTTGTGAGGGACAACGTGCTTGTCAGCACGTGTCCTGGCGCAGAACAAGGGCACGCGGGGATAATGACAGCTTTGTCTCGGAATCAGAGAAAGAGATGCTGTGGACCACAATGCTCGAGGCGTTCACGCTACCCGCGGGTACGGAGAATGTAGTGAAACAGTGGACTCTGAAGAAAATGGCAGAACAGTTCCAGCGCTTCAAGGGAGATCTCTACAAGAAATACATCCTGAAGGGACTAACACTGAACTTCGACGTATTCCCAAAGCTAAGGGATCATTGGGACAAGTTCGTTGCTTACAAGACAGGGCAACAAGGGCAAGCGATGATGGTTAGAAACAAAGAAAATACCGCCAAGAAGAAGTACCATCATCACTTGGGGTCAGGCGGCTATAGCGTCGCAATGCCGAAGTGGGAGGAGATGGAGGCAAGCTTGATTGAGAGGGGTATTGAACCGGCCACCGCTAAATGGCCGGATCGATCGAAGTTCTGGTACTATGCTCACGGTGGAACGCTTAACCCAGTTGATGGCTCCCTGGTGTTCAGCGATCAGATACGCAAGGCTGCCAATCGACTAACGGACACAGTGGAAGCCTCTACGCAGGGCACGTTCCGACCCAACAGAGAGAAGGACGAGCTGTCGCTCGCCCTGCAGACTCCCAAGCATCCAGGAAGAACACGTAGGAAAGGCGTTGTTCCTTGGAAGATTGGATTCAAGGAGGACATCCACACGTACAGGAGTCGGATGAGGAGCAAGAGAGATATCGAGGCGAAGATTGCAGATCTTGAGTACAGGGTATCGAGCTACGAGCTCAGCATGCAAGAGGAGGTGGCACGGAAGGTGGATGAACGCATGGCCGCACATTGGTGCCAGGATCCCCAGCCGTACATTCCTCCTGCAATGGTCAACCCCTCAGGCAATCGTAGCAGCTGCGCCTCAACGGGGCAGGTAGGATCACAGAGCATGGATGCCATGCAAACCCAGTATGAAACCACCTGCCCCGTTGATGAGATCACACAGCGGACACCATGTGAGATGCATATTCCCTTCAAGAACTTATCAATCAAGGTAGTTCTATGTTTTTTGGACTTGTACATTCAGCAAGTTTCTGCTTATGTTGATTACTAATAGATAACCTCCCATCACATGAAGGTTGCGTCGGGAATGGCCATCCCAACGGACCCTTCAGGGACTTACCACAGCAGGCCGATTCCAGCAGGATACTCGAGGGTCGAAGTTGAGCTGGTGGAAGCCGCGTACGAGGACCTCGAGTTGGACTACCCTGGAGGAGACGGTGAGACGCATCTACGCGACACGAGCCACGCCATTATACTATGGCGCAAGCGCTACATCATCCTCCCTGGGCGACAAGCGACGTCTCATGCACCATCCCCTCCGGCTCCTCCACCGTCTCCTCCTCAGGCTCCTGCACCGTCTCCTCCTCATCAGTCTCCTGCACCGACTCCTCCTCAGGCTCCTGCACAGACTCCTCCTCAGGCTCCTGCACCGACTCCTCCTTAGGATCCTGCACAGACTCCTTCTCAGGCTCCTGCACCGACTCCTCCTCAGGCTCCTGCGCCGTGTCCTCCAGCACCTTCCAAGTCAAGAACTCACCAAGCACCACCGCCTGCCCGCACAAGGGCAACAAAGAAGGCGAAAGTTGACGCCGCCGAGAACAAGGAGCCACCGTACGATTGCACGCAACAGGAGCTTGACGCTTACGTGGCAGCAGAAGTGAATAGGCAATTGAAGCCTCGGAGTTCAGAAAAGAAGATTCCTATAGACCCGAGTGCCAAGAAGTTCTTCAGGAGTATGTCGGCACCAGCCAAGGAGGCCATAAAGCTAACAGACTATGAGCGAACACTTAAGAAAGCATATTATGGAAAGTACAAACAAGTCCCTCGGCTTGGAGAGCAACCAAACCAGGAGGTCGAGCCGTTGGTGACAGGGCAAGAAATTGGAATAAAAGAATTCATTTCTGACACCGAGCTAACTAGGGATCAGTTGCTTAAATGCGCACTAATCCCAAAGGCGGAAGTGAGACACAAGTACGAACTCGGTAAACCGCTTGTCAAGCCTGAGCAGCTGCAGTCCCTACCGACACAGATGTACAAATTCCATCAACGGTACATGGAGATGAGCGCAAGCGGTAGGGAGATTATCGGAGCGAGGATCAAGAGCTCCGACTTCTTACAAGGGGAAGATGTTCTCTAGATCAATTTCAAGGATATCTACGAACTATACCAGCTGGACGCCCTCGACGTATCTATTCTTAGCGCATGGATTTTATACGTATCGTTGAGTTATATTTCTTACGTTCCTTTAATTAGCTCCTTGTATATATATGTACACCATATATAACAATTCCTTTATATCGTTGTAGAATGGAGATTCAAAGGGCCCGACGGCGGGGGGTTTTCGATACTGGATTCATCGACCCTCGGAAAGTAAACGTCAACATGATCACCGACTATCCGCAAGCCACAGAGGACAATCTCGTCAATTTCCTGAAGGAGCAGCATTACAAGACGTTCATACTATTGCCATACAACACAGCGTTAGTTTTTACTGTCTTCCGAACAAAGTTCGTTCCCGTACATATATAGATCTACAGTTTTTCATATATCACCTCACACATATTGCAGATTCCACTGGGTCATTTTACTCTTTGACTTGGAGGCCTGCAGAGACAATGTCTATGACTCAATGAATAAAGATGAGTCTACTTTTGACCAGGTTTTTGAACTGATAGACAGGTAATGTCATAAGTTCCAATGTTATTACGAATTTTGCTATTAATTGCTACTACGAATCATAGCTTTAAACTCCATATAGGGCTTGGTATCGGTTCCGTCATTTGGTCCGCGGCAATTGGAAAGAAAAACTTAGGCAGAGGTTCAAATTTCCTGTGAGTACATGCTCTACATTTATATTGAATCTCTAATTCAAATATAAGTGTATATTAATTAAATCTCTCGCCGTTTGTCATGTATATATATGTAGTGTGCTAAGCAAGACCAGGGAACTAACTTGTGCGGCTACTACATATGCGAGTATTGCCACTGCCTTACAACCCAAATATACACCACAAGAGAGCTCGATGTACGTATAAATAAATTCCAATTAATTTCATACATTCATATATAGGTTATTCACATGAGGGATAACCTCACACACAAGGAATTTATCGCGGCGGTTCAAGAACAACTCATAGGATTCATCAACGAACAAGTCCTTGATCCCGAGGGTGAATTCTACTACGACAGAAATACAATTCATAAGCCGTTAGCTTCTGAGATAACGACTACTACGTCGAAGTCGTAGCTAGCTAGGACATAATGAATTGTAATTAATACATGTCTATTTTTATATATGTACATATTTACATTAGTGTAAATATATATTTTAGTCATATATGCACATAAAATGTTAAGTGCTTTAATATATACATATATATTATGCATGTATATATATGTATTGAAACATATATACGCATATTATATATATATATATAAACCATGCAGCAACAGGGCCATGCAAATAAAAAAAAGGCAGATCGATATTTAGTCCCGGATTCGTAGTCCGGGTTGGACAACCGGGACTAAAGGGGGTTACGAACCGGGAGGAAAAAGGGTTTCTCCACCAGTGTAATATTATTGTTTTTTGTGCATAAAATCACGCGATAAGTGTGGTTAGCGCGCAAAACATTTTTTGATTTCGACAAAGTGTATTTTTTTTAAGGGAAATGAGCGTTTCTAATTGATATAGTTGAGAGTTGAGACTGGTTAGATCTGGTTTTGAGTTTTGGCATCGGGTTTGTTTCGAAGCTGAAGTCGTCTTTCTTTTTCCTCTGGAAAAAAAAAGTCGTCTTTCTTGGACGGCTTACCGGACATAATTAAGTTTGTGGTTTTTTTATATACTATAATTGTGCTTGACTAGGTAAAGTTTTTTAAAAATAATACTACTATTTTTATGTCAAAAAAAGTTATGTACAGAAGTTTAGGAATATGTGGAAACATATCCGGCGTGAGAACGAAGCTAGGTGACAATCTCTAATAGCCTTCCAACCCCACTCTCCAGCTTAAATTTTAGCAACTTTTAAAAAAAACACTCTAACAGAATGGCCATCCCATTTATCATAAAAATAGCACTTGCCAAACATGGGCTGGAATTTGGCCGGCCGTAAGCACTGGCCATCCATAGGCCCCACCATCCACAGTTCCGTACCATCCCTCCTGCACCCTTCCTCCCTCTGCGCGTGCCCGATGCTGCCACAGGGAAGAAAACATGCCTCGGCTTTGTTGTTGCTATAGCCTCGCCGTTGTCCAGCGTACACAGGGAAAGTCGTGTGCAATGAAAAATGCAAGCACGATTTGGAGAGAGGTTTTTTCTCTATTGTAACAAGGAATAATTATCTACTCCATCCGACTAATTCCGGGTTCGAGTCCCGGGCAACCCATACGGAAACTAGAAAGGAGCAATCTGAGTTTTGATTTTTCACTCACTTCATTTACAAAATTTTTTGGTTTGGTAAATTTTGTTGTATGGATATACAACTGTCGGGGCTGGCTTGGTTGACATTGGTATATAGTCTATATTATACTGTTAAATAACAAGCCTTCTATTATCTTTCTAGTTAATACGTGTGCTTGGGAGTCCTTGCAATTTGAGCTCTCTCGCATCCTCCGCCCATGCCCGTTGCCACTACCGAAAAGAAGGAGTGAATGCCTCGGCTTCATCACCGTTGGATCGAGTGCCTCCGCCAGCAAGATGGGAGATGAGGCGTCCAAGCTCCTGACCAACGGCGTTCTCACAAATATATCTACATCACCACCAGCAACAGCGACCTCAGTTAGCTAATGCGGCGAGCGGAGCAGACGCGGCAGGGCAGCGCGACGGCGAAGGAGGGAGGAGTGACGGAGGGAGGCAGGCTTGACATCGCACAGCTATCGAGGAGGACAAGGCTAGCGTGGAGCAGATCCGTCGTTGCCTCGCGCGCACGAGCCCACTTCACGCGCGCACGGATCTACCGTCGCCATCGTTTTCCGCCGTCCATCATTGCCATCGCCATTCGTCAGAGTGTATGGCTTGGGAAAAGGGGGAGAAAGAGGAGGAAGAAGAAGGGGTAGTCAAAGCCCTAAACTTCTCTTGTTCTTCACTCGACTACTAATCCAGCCACTCTCCTTGTCAAGCACGTACACCCCGCCCCTCATGCTTGTTTCCCATCTTGCCAGCTGGTAACACCTTCACCACACAACTGTTTTCCGTCCGTCCCATCTCATCAGCCGCTAAATGCTTCTCTCCATCCCCGAATCAAACATCTGCCATAACGACATGTTTGGTTGGAGGGAGTTAGTGATCAATAGTGAATAGGAGTTTAGGATATCTGGGAGTTTAAGTCTGTACTTTGGTTGGAAGATTCGGGGATTCGAGAGGGTTTGAGATGGAGAATTAAGGGGTCTAACTCCCACGGATCTCTTACCTGGCGGATGCATGTTAATTCGTGAGACTGGGAGGGAAACCGACGCGAAAACCAAATAAGGGATGGTGACTAAAAATGTAATTCCCACGACCAATTCCACCGTCAACTCCCTCCTTCAAACTCCCATTCCTCTTCACTTCTCTTGCCAAACAGGCCATAAGGGTAGTCCCTCCTACGTCTTGACGAGAGCCACCAATGCCATCATCCCCTCTGTTTTCTCTTAACTCCTATCGTGCATATCTATTAGATTGATCTCCAACCCCCAATCCAATTGCCACCATAATTAAGGTTGTGTTTGCTCCAGCGTGTTCCCAACTGGAATGCGCACGGAAAATGGAACGGTCAATTAGCGCGTGATTAATTAAGTATTAGCGTTTTTTTCAAAAATGGTTCAATATGATTTTTAAGCAACTTTCGTATAGAAATTTTTTGTAAAACAATGCATCACTTAGCAGTTTGAAAAGCGTACGTGTGGAAAACGAGGGAGATGAGTTGGGAAACATGGGGTAGGAACATAGCCTAAGGGCAGCTCTCCTTCATCTCAACAAGAGCCACCAATGCTGCTCTCCCTCCATTCCCATCTTGCCTTCCACCCTTCATACCCATTGATTTAATATTAATGTTGCAAATATATCCATAGGTTGGGTTGAGTACAGGCATCACTTGTGCCTACGGTTGGTTTAATCATAGTGTTGAAAGTATATCTTCATAAAAAAGAGCATGGTAGAGTTTAAATCATCACAAGTCACGCGATTTCAATTCATACAGTTTTTCATGTGAAATATGCACTTGCGATATAAGTGACTCGAATCTAAGACACAACGTGAGTACCAGCTTATCTCATCTATATATATCAATATTGCTAGGGAGTATAGATTGTTCGACTTGCGTTCATCTGGACCCAAAATAACCAAAAAGTTCCAGAGGCATCTTCCATTCATTTCGATTTTGGTCTTTCTGCACCATATTTAGATCTTCCCTTTCTACGATCCGGAATTCCCAGTAAATCCTTGACTCCTCGAATACGATGGGATTTCACACCTGGCGAATCTTTCACTCTACCTCCTCTGACTAAGACTATAGAATGTTCCTGCGAATTATGACCTTCGCCTAGAATGTGAGCAAATATATCATGTCGATTGCTCAACCGTACTTTTGCTATCTTACGTAGAGCTGAATTAGGTTTTTTCGGTGTTCTTGTCGAAACACGCAGGCATACTCCTTGCTTTTCGGGACATTGATCCGAAGCTCGAGTACGGTCCGTGCGCTGTTTTTCTTCTCTACCATGACGAATCAATTGATTTTTTGTAGGCATCCCTCTTTCCTATGTCCTTCCCCCCTTTGCCCTTTCACTAGTGGTTACTCCCGATCCGAAGCACCCCTTTTCCATTCATAGAGAAATCCAATCGTCAAAATCAATAAAAAGGCCATCATGGACCAAGATCCAAACAGATCAATCTTGTTAGGAGGTACTGCCCAAGGAAAAGAAAAGGTGACTTCCAGATCAGGGATAATAAATAAAATAGGAACCGGATAAAATCGTATATCGAAACGACTTCTGGCATCACCGGAGGGATCGGAACCACATTCGTAGGCCAACATTTTTCTGGATAGGTCGAACTATTGGAAGCAAATGGAAAAGGAACACCGAGTGGAATCAAAGAAACTAGCGGACTGATCACTAAATAGATACAAATAGGTGCAAATTCCAACAAAAATGCACTTTCATAGCCGTTTATCGCTAAATCTATCCGTATTCCCTGAAGAACTGTGGCGCTTTCATAGCCGTTTCTCGCGTTATAAACACCAAAAAAAATGTTGTCCATGAATTCACTTTCTTCATTCAATTGAGCTATAAAATCTTTCCATAACTCTTCGCGGGATTGGCCCCCCAAAAAAAGTGATAGCGGCGACTCAATCTTGTCCTTTGGGGCCGGGGGAACGGCAGCACTGAATGCACAAATAGATGGAATAGCAGCAAATAGCATATTTCTTCTATCCTTCTTATCCGTTGAACTAAATCTCATCATAGGGTAACTATATCCTTTTAAAGCTCTGCTCCCAAAACAAACAGGAGACTTTTTTCGTTTTGTGGCCGTGGCGTTGGGTTTTCCAACGAAAAACAAGAACATTCTTTCACGAACTTTCATGACACTTTATCATTCGGAACCCTCTCCGTATTAGTAAGCCCACACCTTCGTAACCCAAGGACCGACGAACAGAAATTGAAACAACGCAACCGTACTATCTATTTACGATAATTTGATTGCTGACAACATCACGCTTCTCTTTCTTATTCTTATTTACATAACTGTCACTTTACCGGGCCGGAAAAGTGACACCGTCACGTCTCAGAGTCGTATGCCTGGAACAAGAAGGGTCGTCATACAATTTCGGCGATTCAAAAAAAGAAGGAGGCGAGCTCCCTATCCCTCTTTGTCTTTCCACTTCCCTCGTTCAGGAACAAACACTTCGCCAAATTCTTTTGAGTCCCGGCCCGGTTTTTCCCCACTAACCAATTACATTACGACCACTGAACAAACTTGGTTGATGAACATGGTTTATGCGCCGCTAATCTAGCGGCTTGTCGAGCATTTGACAAACTCACACCATCCATTTCAAATGGGATTTGTCCCGTGGACACACGAGCAATCCAACCCGTAGGATTTCCTTTTCCTCTTCCCATTCGAACTTCTGCGGGTTTCCCCGTAATAGGAAGATCTGCGAGAACTCTTACCCATATCTTACAATTTCTTCGGAATTGTCTGCTCATAGCACGATGGAATTGCTCGATTGTAGCCCGACGCGCTGCTTCAATGGCTCGATATGAAAGACGACCAGCTCTACAACTTTTGGTGCCATATCTTCCAAAACCAAGTTGTGTACCATCCGGTTCGCAACCCCTACTACATCTGCATTTACTATATTTACTATATTTCGTACGTTTCGGATATAGCACGTCCCTTCTTATTTTGACTATATGAGATCCGCACTTTGACACCTGAAATTCCATTACGAATGGATACTTCCGCTTTTGACTATAGTAGATTGTTTTCAACTACATGTTTCAAGATTTATAGAATTGACATGAATCCGAGGAGTGCTAATTGGTGCAGATGCGCCAACGACATAAGTTGCGCACACGCGCACCCTGCCGATTTTGTCTCATGCCGCGTCTCACCGCGTACCCAGAAGAGTCGGAATTGATACCACAATGTTACAAAAATTGTTGTCCCACAAAGTTTCAACTTAAAATATGATACTTTCATCTCAAAATCATGAAAACTTTCATCTCAAAATTGCGAAAACTTTTCAATTTAAAAACTAATAGTGTTAATTTCAATTTTAAAATTTTCATCTCAAATCACAATAACTTTCAATCTTAAAACTATCAGTGTCATAGATAAGGCATACTTAATAATTTTGGGTTGGGCTCAGCGGGGCCTAACTATACCAAATCTTATACGGAATCATGCCTCAAATACGGAAGATATTCTGGATAAGAAATAAGAAGTAGACTTCTACACGAGCACTATAAGGACTATTCGGATCGTTATCCATACTTACCTCCCTAGTTCTATTTGGACAAGGAGACACCTAAGAATGTAAATACAAGACCCTCTTTAAAAGGAGGAGGAATACGCGAAGTCAGAATACAAGCTAACATACACCGAGACAAACCTATATAAACCTAATCTAGAGCCACAAAGACCGACATAAGGGATCTAGAGCTATTTCCAATCTTATCGAGTACATATTCGAGGAAAAAGACTACACTATCCATCGACTACGTGTGAGAGCTCCATGCCGCCAAGCCAATAGAGACTAGATTAGGTCATCCCAAATTTTGTACTCGTGTGATACTAATATATAAAGGAAACACCGACTTCGACCAACAGGAGTAGGGCTATTACCAATCGGTTAAAGGACCCGAACCTGTATAAAAAACTTTGTCTCCCGTCTCTTTTACCACAATCTCGTGTATACCCTGGCACCAACAAACCCCATTCTCTACAAATACTGTGGTCGGGATATACTCTCTCGACAAAAACTTTCATCCCAAATCACTAGAAAGCCTTTCAATCCGATTCTAAATTTTCATATCAAAATCACAAACTTCCTATTTAAAAAAACAAAGCTTCCATTTCAAATTACAAAATTTCAATTGAAGATATAAAGCTTTCTTCTCAAAATTATAGAAACTTTCAAATCAAAATCACAAAACTTCCTCTTCTTTTCGGCCTCAACTGTTGGTGCCTTCTCATCCGGCACCATAGGAAATGATCCGGGAGGCTGGCATGAGCCCAATGCGGCGTGTCACTACAACGGAGTACTCGTAGATGAGTAGTGGCTGGCCGGCTGAAGGTCGGCATCACTGCCAGGCAATGCTAGGATTTGAGGCTAGGGCATCGTCGCATGCCTGAAGAAAGAGGATAGAAAGGGGATGGGAGTGGACGGAGACGGACATGAGTACGGGGATTCCAGGCACAAGTGAGATGGGTAGGGGAGGCGGACAGAGATAGGATTTAGGCACCAACACAAACAATATCGATGCGAACGGAGAGAGACGGGGAGACGAGAGAAAAGGCGATGGTCTTGTTGACCGAAGGCCCCATTGGTTGCCAAAATAAGTCAAATGCAAAGACAAAATTTGAATTTTCAAAATTAAGTTTGAAGTTGATTTTAAGATATTCTCAATGTAGTTTCTTTCTCAGCATTAGCTTTAAGTCGCTAAGAACATATACATAAAAATTTTACCTATAAATTAATTTTTATTTCTAACAAGTCGTTTTGGCGTATTAGAAAATTTGAGCAGCCGATGAGACCGCGAATCTTCTCTTTCTAGACTACCAGTCTTATGGGCCAAATCGTGACCGAGTCTTTTCTCCTTCTAGGTTGCCAGCCTTGTGGGCTGGATGGCCGAAACATGCACCGCTGGTGCATATGCATGAAATAGGAATTCGCATGAATCCATCTCCCCTCTATGTGAGACAGAACCTCCCTCCCAAATTATAGGACATCATTTAAAAAAATCAAACTCGCTAACTTTTAACTAATAATCAGTACTAATCATATCTATGCTAAATAATATATATGTTATATCACTGTACTCATATTTTAAAATACTTTCATGTAATACCAATTTCTTATTTGTATAATACCAGTTTAGCATAGAGGGTACTAAATATATTCTGTCGTGGCTTCCATTTTTAGGGATGGGTGCAGGCCAATCGTTTGTATTCCTTAACCCACGGGAGTTAAAATGGAATTTGTTTAGACCATGTCTAGTTCACATTAAACTTCCTTCAAACTCTTAACTTTTCATCACATCACATCACATTTAAAACTTTCCTACTCACATAAACTCCTAACTTTTTTTCCAAACTACCAACTTTCCCAAAACTTCTCCCCAATTTCAAAAACTAAACAACAGGACCGGGCTGCAATGGCGGGTCAACGAATAACCGCCATGGCGCCGACCCACGCCCACCCCTTCCGTCTTCTTTCCGCTGCGCTGCATTGTCTGAAACTCTGCACCAGACGAACTCAACATATATTGAATTTACTGAAGCAGCTGCTAGTCGAATCCGTCTTTATTCTAAAATGTTTATTTACAACACAAAAAAATGATCCTCTATCAACAATTCCTGACAAAATTTTCGAGCCTTTGGAGAGGGGGAGAATGAATTGAGGTTAAATAATGAACCCAACGCCGGAATTTGACCGCAATCGTATGGAGCAAAATTTGCCACGAGATTTACAGTTGGATGAATTCCTTCCCACCAGTGACCTTACTTCTATGAGCTCGTTTCGAGCCTGATTTCTTATCCCGTGTCCGCTTCGCTGATACCCTCTTGGACCCGGAGGCTTTTCCAGGTTCCTTTGCTGTATTATCCGGAAGCATCTTTCTGGGTTGCTGGCGCGCCAAACGAGGCTGGGGTGGAGGCGGACTTCGTAGTATTTGTTCCCATAGTTCTCTGTGATATGCCTGTTAAGTAAGAAGCGCGTAAAGCAAGTTAAGACTAAAAAACAACAATAAATGCCAGAAAAGATCATGTGTTGGTTTTCCCTTTCTCGCTTATGTTTAAGGATTTCCAGACTTAAAGAACCACTAAAAGTACCTGGACAACGAAGTCACGCCTTTCGCAATCCAGGAACATATCTGCAGTCCAGTTAACTCGTTTCCTTATTTTATCTCTCACTGTGCTAAAGCTCAGCTGATCTCTGGAGGTGAAGCGATCAACTTCATTAAACCAAAGGCACGTGAAGAGGTTGGTGATAGGGATGTGCTCCCGTATAATTACACAGCCCTCAGGGACGTCTGGAGAACACAATATACTGTTATAAGGCAAGCAAGGAAGATTACTACTCAGCAGCTAGGGAGAAGCACTTACCACTCGTGATAGGAAGCTTAGCTGAAGAATAATGGGTTAAACCCTCTCTCTTGTAGAATTCTATTTGGTAATCGATTGAAGCATTGTCATACTTTCCACCAACCTTGTTGGCCTCTGCTTCCTCAAAGACATCAAAGCGTCTGTAATGCCTGGAAATAGCGAAGCTAACATTCTTTCTCCACAAGAATCTGTGACATAACAGTGCTATTAGAGAACAGATAATAAATGCCATTGTTCAGATAAAACTTTGACAATTTATGCAACTGTCTTTATACATTAGATGGAGAATCCATAGCAGCCGCAACTATTGAATTTACTTTCAACGATACCTATTCCCTGAACTATTTGCAATCAATACATTGATGAGAAAATATGTTATTTACCTCTCTAATAGCTGATAAGGATCCCTCACTAGTTTAAGTTTCCCATCAATCCAAATTGAATACCGCACATTAGGAAATAGACGATGAAGTAGTAATTTTGGAACCTGTTTGATGAGATGATCACAAGGTCATAAATGATTAAAAATTAACAAATCCACTCACATTAAGCATAGCAGCATTTGCCTTTACAAGGAGCATAACTATAGCTTTCAAATCAGGTAAACACTGAAAATGGTAAAAAAGCCAAGGGGGGTCTATGGGCTTATTTCAGTTTGTAGAAAAGAGAATAAAAACTTCATATTCAGAGTATCAGCTACAGCCTACGGTCTATCAATTATAATCTGCAGAATGCAATAAAGATTCAAAAGACTTGCACAGACCTCAAGATCAATTAGCATCTGCATAGCTTAACAGCGAGTGCAACTTTAGTAATTACACTGCCAGCGTAAAGATGCATTTTGTTACTGTATAACGTATCATGAAGTCATGTATGATGTATAAGATTATTATCATTATTCTAAACAGAGGAGCAGCCTCCATCTTTATAAACAGAGATCAATGTTTTTACAAACCAACTACATATTGAATTATCTTAGTTACTCTACAACTTATAATTTACATGGTCCACAAGAAAGTTAACCTGCCCAGTTGTGCCTCTTCATGATAGAATGTGGTGCCTCACAGATATAACTAGAAAATAAAACTTCTAAAATATGCGTACCTTTCCATTGCGCCTTGCATCTGAATATGGAAGATTGCGAACAACAACCACCCGCCATAGCCCAATTCTTTTAGAATTATCAATTTTTGTAGTGTTCTTTATTGCTGCTTCTGTTTCTTCATCCAGAAACATGAAGAAGCAAACTGTATCCTTTGAAAAAACACTGATGTTTTCTGGTTGTTGCATTATATCATAATTTCCTGAGAGAGCACAAATCAGCAAGTTGAAATGAAATATGCAATTACAATTGACAAGAAAAGATAATATAGTTACCAAAAATAGCAGAAGCAACAACTATCCCCTGGCACTGCCACATCTCAGAAAGATCAGCTCTATCTATATCGAACCCAGTATTGACACCAGGTATCTTCCCTCTCGCAAATCTGAAAATGCAGTAAAGTTCAGTTACATTATAAACTATTAAAATGTATTGATATTTGTACTTCTGTAGATAGTTATCATATAGATGTGCAGAAGCTAAAGCAGATGAGCTATGTAAACATACCCACAATGAACCGTCATTGAGTCTTTTATGTCATAAGACTTATCTCGTTCTTCCAATGATGGATAACCTCCAAACAAAGAACCATGGTTTGACTCTTTTGAAATCAAATTATCACCAGACAAATAATTTAAGCTTCGAAGGACTGGTGATGCTGATGGTGCACCTGGCATCAAAGCCAGGGCCTGCTCAACAGGCACATAACAAACAGGACATGCTACAAATGTACAAAATATTACAATTAGATTGAAGCACTTTTGTAACTCTGAATTTAATTAGTCAAAATGATAAACTTACGCCGTGGTCCAGTGCGTTTCCTGTCAATAGGTGGAGGAGAAAATGAGAAATTTTCACAAGGGTGGTGCTCCAGAACAATAGATGGCGGGAAGCTCCATGAGAGACCCTGAAGTTTTTTATGACTACTGTCAGAGTCAGACTGTTTTTCTGTCTGTGATGCTGTATTCAAACCATTCCCACTCAAAGAATCTCCCTGGGTTATTGGTCTACCCGAAGATGTCCAAACAGGATTCACAAAACTCCGGACTTGATCAGAAATTCCAAGCATGGTTTCAATACCAGGTGGTGCATCTTCATCTAGCATAGGCCACGATGAGATTTCATAGTTTAGTATTATAAGAAATATATGAAAGTGAAAGCACAAAAATTAGCCAGAAAAACTATACTTAATGTTAAAGATGGCATCTTACTTTAGTAGGCTTTTGAATAGCACATAAGTTCAGTCTTGTTAGTACAACAAAAAGAAAATAGCTTACACTGTTTGACCCATGCAGCATGAGAAAAAAACATATCATGATTACACATTAGATATTCGGTAGAACCACCAATATCAACATGGATAGATTCATGTGACAGATGTACATTAATGGTTGTACTCCAAGCCATGAGTAATGCCATTAGAATAGAAGACAGTTGCCTTGTTTTAATTAGTAGTAGAGAGAAATTAGCAATTATACCTTATTGCAGAAAAGGCGGCCATTATTTATTTCACATATTTGTAACAGAGATGGAATAGGCGAATCAAAACTAGAGGCTAAATGCTGTTGACATATAAAATGAGGCACTACTCAACATATTTGAAAGGGCACACATGTCAAGTTATCAAACAGTAATTTGGGAATGGACAGAACACTATTATAGCTTTGTCAAAGATTCCCAACCCATGATGCATGAACAACATGTGAGGGATCTAGTATTGTAGTCCGTCAACATGCCCTAATTAAGACATTGACTGAAATGGCTAGATGCAAACTGAAACAAAGTTTATTATTATTTTAATCATGAAAAAAAATGTGCAGATTGACTGCAGGATAAAATTAAAGGGCTAAGAATCACAAATACATTAATCAGGAAAAATCAAACAAGATGCATAGTAAGAGAAGTAGCAGACTAGTTGCTAACATAAGCATGCAGTTGACCAAATGATCAAGCAAATAAAATATTCTAGCAACACCACGATTCTACAATGCCAGTACTAGAAAGGCATCGAATGTTGACAGAGTTATCAACACTAATGTCTCTCATTGCGAGGTATGCAGTTTAGTCACAGTAAATACACCTAACACCATACATCACAATAAAATATGAAACACAGTTCTACAGTTCCATAATTAGATAAGTGCCTGTCGTAGCCAAATATAAAACCAAGGACTCAAAACTTGGGTCACTACTCAATACTATTATTTAATGTTTATAATATAGCAATCCATTTTTTTGCATCACAACAGTCAGCTATGATGCAAATTGAAGAATGCAAGTAAACAATGTTAAGGTGATCAAATGCTTACACAATAAAAAAAATCCAGTTGACTTAAAAAAGCAATGAGAGTCAACACCAATGTAGGAGTAGTAGATAGTACATCCTGCTTTGTTATTCGAATTTGCTATAAATCTTTCGACAGATTTTCTGTTACAGTTCTGTCGATTTTCTGACCGCAGAATTGTGTCAAGATTCGTGCTTCTACGGGCGGAAAAATAAAAAGCAGATGATATGTGAGATCAATCCCGCGATCTGCACTTCCCACTAGGTCAATCCGACCAACCGAGCAAGCAAGAAATGTTGGTTAGTAGTTCCCCACAAGAATAAATACTGGTTAGTAGTTACACATCTAAAAAATAAAATTACACTAAAGTTACACTATAATTACACTGTAACTACTATGTAATTACACTGTAACTACATGTGATTATTTTAGTGGATGTATTAGTAATATTTTTCGTTCATCTTATTTTTTACAATAGAAACGAAGGGATGTGTGGGCTTTTTATTTTCTTCACTAGGCAATAGGCTCATTGAGATGTACAACAATTTACCAGTAAAGCCGTTTTCACTCGGCAACGTGCCATCTATCCAGTATTGAAAAATCCGAGTGAGATGGATGAAAAAATCATTCGAATGTTTGTTAGACACTCCCTTGTTATTTTGCCATTACTAAAGTTGTTGATCGCGATTTCACTTCACTAGAGCATTTGTACTTGTCAACTACACACAATAACACTTCCTAATATCCTATAACAACCATGTAAAATAACTAAAATTCATAAAAGCCAGATGTTTTCAGTTCCTGCAATAAAAAACGACATCTACGTGTATGATGAAATGGTAATACTTGCAGGTTGCATTACATCATCTGAGTGCATAACAAAATATTTGGTCTGATAGTCACACAGGCTATTAAGAAAACATGGAGTAAGATAGGCTGTACCTTTACTGACGAGTGATGAGAAGAGGAAGCAGAAGAGCACGGCAGCGGCGACGAGGAGGAGGAGGAGAATCCGCCGGCGGCGGCTGGTGAGCTTGCAGATCCGGGCGGAGAGGAGGCCTCGGCCTCCAGCGCCCGCCCCGCCGAAGGACATCTTCCCGGCCTTCCTCGCGGCGAGCGGCGGAGACGGCGCCGGCGCCGGCGACTGGCCGTTGGACTGCTGCAAGGATCCATAGCTCCCGGACGACCTGAGCCCCAGCGACGCGACGCCGCTCATGCCGCCGCCGCCTTCGAGGCCACGGCGCCAGCTCTCATCGCCCCCACCCCCCAAGTCTCTGGCTGTAGCGGGCAGCGCGGATCACAGGCCTCACCACCAACCCACCACCAACCCCCTCTCCAATGGCGGTTGATCCAATGCCGCGACTAGCACCAGTACCCCCAACAGTGGAAGCTGCAATCCGTACGGGGGGAAAAAAATCTCGTCGCCCCCTGTGGTTTTTGAAATGGAACAGCGCGAATTCACGGAAGGAAATAGCACCGGTGAGATCCCCCCACCAAAAACGGCCCAAAATCTCGGACCGCGCGATTGGGCAAAGGCAACACCGACCCGAGACCGAGATCTACCGATTCGGAGCAAAAACTGGGGCACGAATTTGGCGAATGCGGGTGGATCGAGGAGGTCGATTCGAGCGGACGAGGCGCACGTACACACACAGAGAGAGAGATAAAGAGGATGCGCGTACGGGGATGTTCACCGGAGAGGATGCAGCAGAACGCCGGGACAGCCGCTCGCGGTGATGGAGATCGGCGGCGGCGGCGCGGCGGGATTGGGGATTGGAGGGGACGAGACGGGGGTGAGGGAGAGAGAGAGAGATCGTGGCGTGTGTGGTGATGTGATAAATTTTTTAAATTTTCGGGGGGCAGAAATCGTGGGTGGGATTGATGAGCTCCGGAAATGGAAAGGGGGAGGAGAGCGCGGTGTGGAGTGTGACGGGGAGGGGGAGAGGAGGCTGGCTGGTTTGCGATGTGGAGTACTACTAGTAGTACGGTCGTGCACGAGGGGAAGAGCCGAAGAGGTGAAGAAAGAAGAAGGGTTAGGGGAGATGGCAGTGTCAAAATTCGGGCATTATTAGCACTAATGCAGTCTGCCATAATTCTGATTAATGAGTGATGGCTGAGCTAATCCACTTGTGATAGTATATAATTATGTGTTTTTCCATGTGGGAGGCAACCATATACTATATATATCCTCCTAATCTTCCAAAAAAAACTTGACTCAACCCTCTCTATTCTAAGCGCACGTTTTTTAAACTGCTAAACGGTGTGTTTTTCGTAAAAAGTTTCTATATAAAAGTTACTTAAAAATCATATTAATCCATTTTTTTAAAAAAATAGCAAATACTTAGTTAATCATGTGCTAATGGATCGCTCTGTTTTTCGTGTCCACTACTGTATACGGTAGGAAGACATGATTACAAACACAGCGATACGTACAACCCTATCTCTCCAACCTGCATACGACGCGTATAAACTTGCATTTAACTAGACCCATATAAATAATAACAAGCTTTGTGATTGGTTGGTTCGGTGTAATTATTTGTGAGTCCGATGTTTAGCGATACTGTAAAACTGATTAATCGCCCTAGTCTTGTAATGCTCTTCTTCTCTCTTTTTGTTTCACTTGTCCGAACCTTGCTCCCTAGCGATCGCAGGTACTGTTTGATAAGTGATAGCTGAGAAATTTAGATTGTTTTGGCAGAAAAATAAATTTCGGTTTATTCTTTTTCAGATTGATCAGTTCGTCAATGCAAAATTGATTCGGGGTAGCCGATAAACCGAGCGGCTATTATCGGTTTTTCAAACCTTGCTTTCTGAGGCGCTTAATTCAATCACTGATTTATTTATTTTTTTTCGCGGGGAATTCAATCACTGATTTGTTGTCGTATCCATGTCGTAAAAACAACATCCATGTCGTAAAAAAAGAGCAAACGATACGTATCATAACGAAATTCCAGCACACAAATGGCACTAATTAAATGACTTACTGTCATTTTTTCCAGATTTATTTATGTGGACATATACAATAGTTATTAATAGTGGTCTCTTAGCGTTGCTAATTAGGTATACTTATTGACATGGAGGAAAGAGAAAAAGGAGAGATAAAACATCGTTGTTATACATGACAATGGCTTAACAACGACTGTTAGTCAATATAATATGGAAATATGGTTGCATGAGGATAAAAATATGAAAAGAATATTAATAAAAGGAATATTTTTTGAGTTAATGATTAGAGCCTTTGTCGTCTCAACTATTGTAAAGATATGGTCTCTAAATAATCTTGTATTGTTTAGAGACCATACCCGTCTCTACCATTGAACATGTCCTAAGGCCTTCAAACTCCCAACTTTCCATCACATCACATCACATCTAAAACTTTCCTACACACATAAACTCCCAACTTTTTTTCTAAACTACTAACTTTTCCTAAACTTCTCCCAATTTCAAAAACTAAACACAGCTAAAAATTATTTTTGTTATTTTCATCGTGTGTGCGAAGCTGACAGTTAGTACTTAACTTTTCCTTTAGAGACAGCCAGACAGGCGTGATTAACCTATCATTAAAGCATCAATCACAATATTTGAGCGCCGGTAGGTTGGGCATTGTGGGTCCACCGAAGTACACACCGCGCCCACCATGAACCCGGACTAGAAAAGTTCACCAATCAGCTAGTCACGTCGCAGTAGCATCTCAACAACCAAAAAAAAAAGCAAGTAGAATCAAGTGGAGAATGTTCAACGGAGTACAATTTTTTACTTCTCATGAAAAATCTATCGTTTTCTGCTCCATTCGTTACAAAATATAGAAATCTAGAATCAAATTAGATATAAACTATCCTATCCAAATTCGTAGTATTAGATGATATCTAATCCAGTTCTGTATTACTATATTTGGATGGATATAATGCATTGTAAAGTCTCAGAAGCAATAAGTTGAATTTATATGTGATTTCCAAGTATTTTTACAGTTTTATATTATATATATCCCCTGATATATATTACGGAAATGTGTGTTGCACGTACACTATTGCTATTCACAGAAATCATCAGTTCTATGATATATTGCAATTTGGGTCTAATAAGTACATTTTGCTTGGGAGAATAATACACATCTTGTTGAACTAAGACTATTGGAACGGATTGTCCACCCAAGCAAAATATATGATATTTTGCATTTTGAGTCTAACAAGTACATTTTCAGCTTTTATTTATCGGATTATTGAAACAAAACTTTTACTCTACTCTTGAAAAAAAATTTCTATTGTGTTTCTTAGATCCACTTGTTTTAGATATTCGTTAAATTGATTTTAAAATATTTAATTTATTCTTACATTTAAATCGATAATCTGCGACGATATATATACACTCAACGATCTAGGAGTATCTCAAACAGGACAGTAGTCACATGTTTAAATGGCGTATTTTGGTGTCTTTCTTTCTGTGTGGCCTCTCTTCTACCATATAACTAGTAATATGCACGTGCTACGCTATGATTATATTTAATGTTACTCCTTTTTGGTAATGCAAATCAGACTGAAAAATATGTATTTCAACAATTACGCATATAATAGATGTAGGCTTCAGAATATGTTCAAGTTTATTATTCCGGTCTGAAAAGACATGCAACTCTTGAAAATTGCTACGATCCAACATAATTTACGTCATGCCTTAGGACATGTAGCTCCTAAAAAAATATTTTAAATGTTAACACACTCCATTTTAATTGAAAGTTTGTATTTTTAAAGTTCTTATTCATGGTCGGGCATTTTTCAAAAATGTGTTTCATTTTGTTAGTCTTAATCTTATAAAATCAATTGATGGATGTTTACTGCATGTTGGTATATATAACAAAGTTTACAACAAGAGGATAATGTCTTCAGGTCTAAAGTCTAAAGATGTGCACATACAGAATGAGGGGCACAGATCCAAGATTTGCAAACAGCCTAATCATACTCAGGAATTTTTCATGCTCTGGCAATCTGATGAGGTGTAAAAACCAAGACTTGCAAAAGATCTACTCATCTTCGGGCATGTTCAGGCATTTTTCATTCGGGCAGCTACAACTGAAAAGGTTGAAATTAAATCGTTATCTGCTATTGTGCTGCACAGAACAGAACCACAAAGCTCCAGGTTTCTTTTTTTAAAAAAAGGGACTTAGCTCCAGGTTACCCTAAACAAGGGCATTATAGAATATGTTATATAAATATGTGAAAGAAGAACTTGTGTTAGGCGATAGCCATTGCCTCTTAAACATTTATTTATTGAGCATATTCTATTGTGCCCTTCAGTTCTGATAATGACCAAACTCTAAAAATAGTCACAAAATTAAAGTAGCTAGGTGTGTTGCTTTTGAACCTTCATAATGGACATTTAGAACTATCTAAGGAAACTAAGCAACAATCAGCTTTAAATTAGGTTGGACACAATGTCCTATTTCAGAGGATCTTAATTTAACTATTTCAAAGGGACTACAAATTGAAATCAGGACACTAAAAGTACCTATACATGGCTTTCATCTGGACTCAATAGGTGCTATGAAGGCAAGAACATTTCTAAAAATTAGTAAGCTGAACAGATATAGCTGTATAAATACAGACAGATAATAGTTTGACAAAGGTTGCTAGGCACAGCTAGTTGATGCTAACATTTTGTTAATTACTTTAAGAAGTGTACTCTGGCAATCAAGAACCTAAACAAATTAACTGTTTTAATTAGTTCTAATTTTAACTCAAAATTAAGATGTGATTGGCTGCCCTGCTCGACCATGATGGCTACGGCTGCAGCTACAACAATCCCAAGCATATATTGCTGAGTATTATCGTTGTAGTGGCTATCAGCTTATCCGAGCAGAGCTAATCTTCTTCGATGACAAATCATGGCACTTGCAGTCACCATACAACACTATACACAGCGAGTGGTGTATTTAGGATTTCAATTTGGGTGGTCTAACTTAAATATTTTTTAAAAATATCCTAAATATAACAAAGTTAGAAGTATAAATTGATCAAAATGTGCATCATAATATATTAATAAAGGATTTATTTTTTTCTTTTTTCAAAAGTTTCTTTTCACATATGTATATATGGTGATCACCTTTGCAGTATCTGAGAATCAATATGCCTCTTGGCTGCCAATGTGCAAGCAGGGACCTTCTCTCTGAAATTTTTTTTAAACTCTGCACACGGTACTTGATGCACCGCTATACTGAGGTGATCTGCATCAGCTTGTTCGGATCGACCTTGCCAGCCTTCTCGATGTATACCGTCCAGCCTTCCCAGTCAGTACCATCGAACTCAAACTCTTGACCGCAGGAACCCAATAGTGAATCCAGGAAAAACCAAAAATTAATTAGACGCTGTAACTTAACAGCTAAAATGCTCTCTGAATCTCTAATCACCTCCAAGACAGTGTCAGCTCCAAACTCTTTCCTTTCCATCTCTGCATCTCTGCCCCATTTGCATTGCTTTATCATGATCATACTTCCTTGCCTTGAGAAACATGCATCGCAATGGGAGCAGACAAGACGGGGTTATAATCAGCGGCGACAAGGATCCAACTGATGGGGGCAAAAAGATGCATTTTTTTGGTAGACCTTAGCATTATATGGAGGGTATATGGTAGTCGTCGTGCTTATCCTGGAGGAGGCTGTTTGTGGCGAGATGGTTGATGCTTGCAGCACAACAGTGAGGAGGCTGGACGGTGATCTGGAGGCGGCTTCTGAGGGCGGCGTGTCGGCGACCTGGGCGGATAGGCGTGGCCTGGGGGGAGGAAATGTGAGGGGGAGGTAGGACGGATTGGAGAGGGGTGCGGGAGATGGGAGAGGTTTCGGAAGGAAGGGGGAAGAGGGGATCGCGCAGAAGACGGGAGACGGGATTGCCTGCCGGCGCAATGCGAGGTGGGAGGTGGGAGCGACCTCAAACGTTGGATCTGAGCAAGATATTCCAGAGATGATCTGAACCGTTGAGTGATAAATGTAAGAGTGTAAGGATGAAAGATGAGTAAAACGAGTTGGTGAATTATAGGGTAGATTCATCAACTCACTCTTACACCTACATTACTCATTCATCAAATCCAACGGTCCAGATCATCCAACGCGTCAGATCAAACGAACCAGAGCTCTCCCACCTCCCACCGCGCACCGCTCACACCTCTCGCGGAATCACCGTATTCCCCATCCCACGGAAACCGCATCCGCCATCATCGCCGACCGCTCCCTCCGCCAGCATCCCCACCCATCGCGGCCCTTCCATCCCGCATCCATTCCTCCGGCTTCCCCCTACCCTGCTCACCCGCCGACGGCAGCACCTCCACCTGCGCCGCCGCCAAGTCGACGGGAGCCGCCGACCTCGCCGCGCCCACCTGCGCCGCCGCCGAATCGACGGGATCCGCCGACCTCGCCGCACTCCCATCCTGTCAGCCGTCGGGTCACCCGCGTGTTCTCCGTCACCTGTGGTTGCACCGGCGGATTCCGCTGCCGTGGCTGCGATTGCGATGGCATGGAAGCAAAATACCATACGGGTGTGCAGATGCGGGCATGGCGGCATGCAGCTGACCCTGGCTGGTAAGGAGTTCTTGCTCTCGTTCTCTGCCACAGTCAATCTATTTTTTGATATATGTAAGTTTTATTTGTTCTAGAGAGGGCACAACAGCTGCAGTTAACCCTGATAGCATGATGCTTGGTTCTACCCTGTACTCTTACCTTCAAATACAGCTATACTGCCTGCGAATCCAAAGTTCCTCTGATTACTGTGGCCAACCTTGGAAATACATGCCATTTTGTGCATAATGTATTGCTGAAACTGAGTGTGATTCAATTATATCCATCTACTATCGGAATCACCATTAGCTGGGATCATGTGAAGCCACATCATCAGAAATATAACAGCCGTTGGATTGTTGTGCATCTTAAATGTCAGCCGTCGATACAATAAAAATGCTTTACTGATTACTTTAACTGCTGTCTCACCATGGCATCACCCAGTGGCGGAGGACGAAAAAAAATTTAGGTGTGGCCAATGAACTACTGTAAGAGTTACCTCATAAAAAGAATAAAGGAAAAACAAACATAATATCAATGCATGATATTGTACGACACAATATTATCTCACCATGTCTACATTACGCATGATAACAAGCACTAATCACAAGTTCACAATTCATTGTCCATTTGCAAACAAGTGTAAATAGAAAAGTATGTACTCAAAAATACATTAATTCGTTAAGATTAAAGCTTTCAGCAATACATTACATATATGAATTATATATGAATTAGTGTGGATAGATAGGCATATGTAGAACCTGCAAAAATAAATAGAAAAGATCGATTAGCATATATATTTGAGATTGATAAGGTAAACAAATAGCAAAGATTCACATATAGGAACTAGCTGATGGACTGATGGCTGCTTCCGCTTGGCTCGTAGCTTGCTGAGTTGCTGCGCCCGGCCTGCGCCCCTGCCCGGCTGCCCCTGCCTCTGCTTGCGCTGTGCCTGCGCCCCTGGCAGGCTTGCCTGCTAGCTCGCCGCCTGCCATGCCACTGCCTCGGAGCCCGGCGACCGTTCCCCTCCTCGCGTGCGCCTGCCCTCCTGCGTGCGGCGCGCCGGCTTTAGGCTCCACAGCAGCCGCCGTCCGCCGATGGGTTGATGGGGATTGGGTCGACTGGTCCGGGATGGGATTGGGGAATCGATAGTGGATTGGAGGTGGAGGTGGAGGAGATGGGGAAATTAATTGGGCTACTAGCTTGGGCTGCTACCAGTCTGGGCTCTTGGCTTGTGCGCGAACGGTGGTCGTCGCTCATCGCCTCGTCTGACGCAGCATCGCCGCGCTCTGCATCTCGTGGTGCGGCGCCCTGCTCTGCCGGAGACCCGGGGGTAGGGGAAGTAGTGGGTGGCGCGAGGTATGGCGAGCGCCACACCTCGCCCTACCGAGCGCTCCGCCACTGGCATCACCTCCATGGCAACCCTGACCCTTATCAACTATTTTCCCCCATTGCTTTATAGGATCAACAGTAGCCTAAATTGCATGGCCTAACCTTTCTATTTATATGTGCTACGAGTCAATCCAAGTAAGGTATAAAATTTTAATTATCGTTGTCCAATTCTGGTTCTGCCTTGAATTTCGGGAGAAAGGTACTACCGATGTGCTGACCATGTCTTCTCTACATTGTAGATGAGATCATTATGGTAGTGTCCGACTTGTGAAATTACAAGTGAAAATATCCAAACTGAATGAAGTTTGTTTTGCTATAAGTGTTCATGCTGCATTTAGGAGGTCAGCGGTATTATTTTTTTTTTTGCTCTCGCTGAATTGGTTTTCATTTAGGTGCATACTGTGCTAAATTTATTCCATGGCAAAATTCTACCTTTTGTATGCTCGCAACAGATTACTACAAATTGGATCATTGATATATTAATTTATATTTGCAGACTGATCTTTTGTCTGCTCACCAGCTTCACAATTGATTGATCAAGATCAGCGGGATGCCTCACCCGGCCCCCGTAGTCCATCAATCCTGCCCACAGGCAAGGTAAGTTGCTCTCAATATTGTTCCTCCATTGATCGCATATATTAATAAGCTAATTCTACAACAGCCATCTACATTTCTAGATGTCAACCATCTGTAGTGTGTATTCTTATCTTTAGTGCTATTTGTTGTAACCAAGCCAAAAGGCATGGTGTCTATTTTATTCATATTACCTTCAAAATCCTAGGTCATATTCAGTTACATGTATGTTTTCAGATTGAACAAATTTGACCAAACATCAGTACATATATACTACTTGAGAATGGCATGCTCATGTTCCTATAATTTTCAACTGCCATCCCTAAGAGAAAATACAACTTTTCTTGTCACAACTGTTCAGTAATTTGCAGCAATACTGTAACAGCGAAGAGAATGGACAAAATGGATCGATGGTATCAGCGGTACTAAAGCTGTGTAGTAATAAACTATTTTTTTTGGTTAAGTCCATAGTAAATGAATCTAATCTTCCTAACTATTCATTTTTTCTCACCTAGACTGAAGAATGCATTTCTCTTTTACCTGTGTATTCAGAAATATATATGAGGTGAGATATGCAGATATGCTTCTTCTGCTTTAGAAATTTGTGGAATACAAATAATGAAATATGGCAGGTTAAACTATCCGTGCATATACAGTATGTCATCAAGCCTTAGATTTTTTTCGAGATTATCAGAAAATGTTCTTGGAGAACAAGATTACTAGAAAATGGAAGTGTCATAAACATGTCTACTTGTTTTCTTTTGTCGAACAGACCGCTTTTTTGGATTTTATTTTAAAACTTTGTGATGGTTAATAAATCTTGTTTTTTTTGACCCATCAAGCTGGAGAACCTGATGGTTAGTTCCTAATTCCATTCAACAGGGAGTCTGGCCTGCTGCATCGGTCACTGACACAGCACGCGGTTTGCCTTCCTCACACCCAAGCTCCCCCAATCTCCTTAGGATTTCCTCTTTCTTTTTGTTTTCTTCTGTGTTTTCTCCTATCCTCCTATGGGTTGTTGTGGAATCAGGGGGGCCTATGGCTGTAAGTCTGATGTTCACGTGATTTTGTAACAGGTAGCTTCTGGTGTCTAAATTTGGACTATCTCACAACTGATTTGCACTAGGAGCTAAGCGGAGTTGAATTTTTCATTTCATTCCTGCCCCCCCCCCCCCCCCCCCCCCCCCCCCCCCGAAGGTAGAAACTGTGGCATGGAAGATGTGTACCTTTGACCAAAGAAAGAGGTAGACCCTATAGGGAAAAGCACTAGGAATATCGTGTATATAAAGATGTCTTGGACTGGTTAACAACGCTAGGTACCTAGGCTAATATGTATGGCATGTAAAAAAGGTGCATTTCAATATTTGTGATATAGAAGATAATAAAATGCTAATCAGAATGTTACTTACCGTTGTCCTTTGGTTTTTACAGCATGCCGCAACCATTTGGGTGGGATATTGCGTGATTGGAACTGACATACTACCTTGTGCTACATCATGATTTTTTAGTAAAATAAATGCATGTGCAGGAAGGTGACTAGCTAAGACAACAAAATTTGCTGTATCCATTGACGTACAAATAGAATGTGGCGCATAAGACTCTCTTAAGTGTATCGCAAATATTCAAAGTTAGGATTAGTTGATTAGTTGCATAGTATATTCTATATTGTATCAAATGATTTATTTTTTACTTGTTTATGCCCGCAACAAGGTAATGGAATAACTCTCGATTATTCCTTTTTGGGTAGACTTATATTGCCCTCATATCTTTAAGTTGAGATATTGTATATTGAAGTGATAATATATAATTTTTGATGGTTATGAATTATTATTTTCACGCAATATGATATTGTTGTTCTTTGTCTAAATATATTTATATATGATATATGACTTGAATCAAATTAAAGCTCAATTGGACAGATTATATGAACATTATTCACTAACATGACAATTTTTCATAGTATTTTCTTTTTCAAAAATATAATGGCTCCGTAGCGTTAGGACGGGTATATTCAATAGTAGTACTAATACTAACAGTATTAATTTGTCTCCTTGTGACAAATGGAGTGGCTTTTTGTTCGAGTTATTATTGTGATCGTTGTCCTAGTGTGATTGTCTTGTACTAATGCCTTCGGAATTTGTATATTTCATTTTCACTTTTTGTTCGAAAGTATGTACTACCTCTGTACCTCTGTTCCAAATTAGTAGTTGTTTTGACTTTTTTCTTATAACGTTTGATCATTCGTCTTATTTGAAAAATTAGTGCAAATATAAAAACGGAGAAGTTATACTTAAAGTACTTTTGATAATAAAGTAAATAAAAAATAATAATAATTTCATAATTTTTTGAATAAGACGAAAAATCAAAAAAAATTTAAAAAAACTCAAAGCGATAAGTATTTTGTAACGGAGGTAGTTAAAAAAAAAGGAGAAGATGTTTGGTCTATTCATTTGACTCCATAGGTATAGTATGTTTAAATCTTGGAACTTGGAAGGTGCAACCGTGTGCAACGCATCAAGGCAAAGCGGCAGCCAGCAGGTGAGCTTTCTTCTCCAAAAAGGTGATCTTTCTATTCTATCTTTGTGAGAAAATTAATTGGTGGTCTTTCTAAACTGTAGTACGTGCCAACAAACTGGTGCACTTTGACGAACAGTCGGTGTACGCGGTATTTGCACTTGCGCGTACGAGTATATTTTTGAGATGTACGTACCAGTAGTAGTACTGTACTACTTCTTTTAAAGTGCGTACGCGTATATTTAATAACAAAGCTCACTAAAACTAGTACGGAACACTTCGAGCCCCATCGTTATGCCAAACGGTATATTTACAAATGAAAAATAAATTGTGAATAAAATATTTATATACGTGTTTTTAGTGATGTAAAAGCAAAGGTTAAAAAATAAATTTCGATGAAAAAAATCTTAAAATCAGTTATAAATTTAAGGTTAAAAATTCAAATTTTAGTTGATAAGCATAAGCGAAAAGATGAAGCTGTTCATCAGTTTTCTGAAACAGAGAAAAAATCGATAAGATTGGGCTTTTGCAGATGAGATGTGGAGCAAGGGATCAAGGAATAAAAAATGGTAAAATCTAAACCGAGAAGCCTCTCGGTTTAGTGTTAACCAGCGATGATCCAATTGTAAGAAGAATTACTGATACACGTGCTGATGTGCGTGCTGTTTTTTCTCTTATACATGTGTGTCTTTTTCTTCCTTCTTATAAAGTTTTCTCTCAAATTACTCATCCGATTTACAATCCAATTACACCATTGTGTTCGTTACAATTAAATCTTCACAACAAGATCTTACATGATTATATTACGATGAAAAAATATTTATATTTGTAAATTACTTTTATTATATACTAAGTTACTTTTATAATATATATAAGTTATTTTCAGATTTGACTAAATTACTTCTATACATTCATAATGCTCTAAGTTAATTATTTTTATTATTTGTTTTTAGTTAATTCTATATTTTGTGGATTTTATAAACCTTCTCTACACTTTACTTGTGAATTCACTCTACATAGTTTCTTATTTCAGCTCACTCACAATATAATAATTTCTACTACAGAGAGTTACTCCCCCCGTTTTATAAAGTAAGTCATTTTAGTATTACCCACATTTATATAGATGTTAATGAATCTAGATATAGTTCTAAATTAAAGTTACTTTTTTTTTGTTATAAGTTACTTCTATAATATAATATATGTAAATTACTTTTAAGCTTTATTGAATTCTAAATTAAAGTTACTTTCTTTTTTTATAAGTTACTTCTATAATATAATATATGTAAATTACTTTTAAGCTTTATTGAATTTATTTTTATATATATAAGAAGTAACTTAGTGAAATCTAAAAGTAATTTAGACATATTATAAAAATAATTTGTGATTTTTCATCAAAATATAATCATGTGAGATCTTGTTGTAAAGATTTAATTGTTACGAACACAACGGTATAATCGGATTATAAATCGAATGAGTAATTTAAGAGAAACTTCTCTAAGAAGAAAAAAAATACATAAATATTAAGTGTACTAGTAGCTTTTTTTTTTTTTGAAAAAATGGTGTCTCTTTAACACTATCTAGCTATCACTCTTAGTGTAGTTGTGTCCATAAAAAATATATTTGCACTACCTCAATTATATGTCCGATTCACAATTCTCAACTAATTAGCTGATGAAGTTGTTTTGTCGAATATGAGCTTAAAGTTGCCTCTACCGACTCTCCCAGGATCCCGGATCTGGTCCCACGGCGAAAACAGAAAACACTTGATCATCGCTCCTTTCCTACCTCTCCGTCCTTTTCTCGCCGCTCCTCCTTCCCCCGCCCCGCCACCTCTCATCTCATCCGCGCCGCCGCACGCCACCGCTCGACGCCGGCGACCCCCGCCACCCTCGCCTCGTCCTCAACCCCCCCGAAGCAGCTAGCGCGCCGGCGGAGAGCCTCGGCCAATGCCGACCTCGTAGAGCCATGGCCGCTCCTTAGCTAACTGACCCAACCCTTGGGATTTCACATTGATCGCCCCGTGCCGTGCCGTGCCGTGCCGTGCCGTGCAGTGCAGTGCAGTTCGTCGACCTCTTGGGTTGGGGGGAGGTATGGAGAGAGGGGGATTCGGCGGGGCCGGCCGCCACGACGAGGAGGCCCCGGCGATGAGGCCGGCGCCGCAGCAGCGGTACCGCACGGTGGAGTCGCACGACCGCGCCGTCGTCCAGATGGCGCCCATGGAGTTCGGATCTTCCGCCTCCGCCTCCGCCTCCGCAGGGCCCAGGTGAGCTTCTTGGTGCGCATTTCACGGACGTTGCGTGTTGTGAGGTGGTTTGTGGGGAATTCGGCATTTGTTGATTTAATGATGTGGATTGATTTGCTTGATGTTGCAATAGTACTAATATTAGGCCGTACGCTGCAATTGGTTCTCCATGAGTACACTACAGTTTCAACTAGAAATTATTGTTCCATAGGTGCAAGTTGCAAGTGTAGTATAGGTATCCTCTACTTTCGAGTATTCTATAGCATCAACTTTTTTTTTTCCCTGAAGAATGTTATTTTGGTTGTCTTTGATGCTGCGATCCAATCAAGGGTGTGTTTAGTTCATGTCGAAATTGGAAGTTTGGTTGAAATTGAAACGATGTGACGGAAAAGTTGGAAGTTTGTGTGTAGGAAAGTTTTGATGTGATGGAAAAGTTGGAAGTTTGAAGAAAAAATTTGGATCTAAACTCAGCCCAAGAACAGATATACCTGGTCTAGTGGGTTTTATAATGCCATGGTGGCTTGGTCACAGGGTTACAGTTTCTGGAGCAAATAGCCAAATAGGAAGGTCCATCTATGCGTCTGTGCCCGCCTGAATTGTTGCCCTTCGTTGCTGATAAATGTGTCCACTGCATTGGCTTGTTGATCATAGTACAAAATTGGACCAAATGATCTGGTAATTGAGCTATTGAGTAATCCATCCAAATCCTTGTTGTTCAGCTGGAGTTCTGAATGAAGGAATAAATTTTTTGGTCAAGGGAATGAATGAATTCATTGTTGCTGATTTTATAAACACAAGGTCTCAAAATGTTTTTTACATTTCATCTCGTGATGTTTATAATGACATAACATCATGACATGGCCACAATGTTAGTAAATTCATTTGCAGTGTCCTGAGTCATGTGTTGCTACTAAATTAAGGTGTTTCAACCTTTTAGGATGATTCCTATAGCTAAGAGCCTTAGAGTTCTGGCTGTTAGAATTCGTTTAGGTGTGTTCTATTGGTTGGACCGTTGGACTAATGTACCTACATTGTCACACTCGTCAAATCTGAGGTATTATAAGCTTGTTTGTATATGAAATAATTGGTGGAGCTCTGGATGATGCTACTATTGTTTGTATATGAAAATAATTGTAATAGAGTGTAAAAGAATTGCATATGCAGTGTTAATGTTGCTGTAGTTTGGACAGAACATTATATTGGTTGCTTTGTTTTTTTTTTGAGCAAATGGTTTGTTTGGTTAAAGATAGTTCTTAGAATTTAGACACTTTACCTGACATTGAAAAAAATTCCATGGTATGACTCTTTAAATTCATCAGTTGAGCTATTACACAGCTGTAAGTTGTTAGATCTACTTGTAGTCAAACTTCTAAGCTTTGATCTCAACATATAAAATTGATTTTTTTGGACACACTCAACATATGAAATTACATATAAGAACAAATAGAGGAATTTATTATATATGAAATCCCTATGATGCCTATTAAAATGCCTTATTAATATAGTTATTTCGCTGTGATCCTATATTAATTTGTTGCTATGGGAAGAATGGTTGGTATCTAGAAACAAATGAATTGTGTAATCAATTTGCCCTCTTTTAAAGTAGTTACTCTATTTCACCATTGAAATGTGATGGTCATAGTTTCTGCTTTCCTACATTACTTATCTGGTTATGATTGTATAAATGATTTCTCCAGTGGTGTGAACTGTGCAAAAACTGATTTATTCAATTATCTATATATTAGGTACATCAAGCCTGGAACTAACCTACGCACTGATGCAAGAATGCATATGGCTTCTTCTATTGGGCGCAGCTCTAATGGATCTCAAGGCGATTCAAAGCTTGAGCTGTTTGGTTTTGACTCTCTGGTCAATATTTTGGGACTTAAGAGGTATGATGACTTGTTTTATGGCTCTGCTTCTAATTGAAGCTCTTACCCGCATTCAATTTTATGAAATATTGACTATATGCTGCTTTAATAAATAACCGTTTACAACCATGGCATACATGAATTTGAACAGAATGGTAGGCGAACAAGCTCAGGCATCTGCTAGTCCTAGGGATGGAGAAAATGAAGGGATTGCCATTGGACACCCCAAGGTTGTTTTCCGTCTGACCTTTACAAGTCCAGTTTCTAATTTTAATCATCATTTTGTTCATGCATTCCCTATTTACTAGCCACATAGTCACGCTTTGCGTGACTTTGATTCCTGTTAAAAAACTCTCTGTATTGGCCATTAAACATGATAATAACGTAAAGGAAATTTCCTAGCAAGTTTTCAATTCCAATTTCTGATATTCAAGCTCACAAACAATGGAGGCTAATGGGGTAGCGATAGGTCATTTCAATCAGTAGATAAAATTGAGAAATGGTCGTACGTCATACATTTGAGTAAATTGTTTTGCAGTATTATCCGTTCTTAAAATTGCTTAAAATCAAGTTGTCATGGCTAAATATAGTAGTAGCAATTTTGAGTAGAAGGATTTATAACTTCCCACAGCATGTTATATACTCCCACTATTTCAAAGTATAAGAAATTTTGTTTTTGTCCATATTCATATTCGTAGTATTAGGATGTGTCCCATCCAACCAAAATCCCTTGTATTTTGGAATGGAGGGAGTATTTGTTGAAATGACTGTCAGTCCGGAACCCACACTGAACATTCTTCTTTAGAGGTAATGTGTAGTTAATGACAATAACCTAGATACATGGTTGTTTCTTCCATCCAGATTTATGTAAACACCATCAGTTCAGTGAGGACTTTTATACATCAATTCACTGCAAAGAGAATATTTGGGAGATTGTTGGAGAAAACGAACATAAATTGTAGCTGAAAATTAAGCCAAATGGGACTGAATCACATATAACAAATAATGTAACTCAGTGATACGTTTGATCACATTTTGAAAAGGCTAGCAACATCATAAAACAACAGACCTCATTTTCCGCTCGCTCATTGTAATTCTTCAGGCTATGAATTAGTATCAAACACTCATAGCAAGAGAGATCAGGAAAAAATAATGTTCCTCTCTCAAACCTTGTCATCTGACAGTTTTTTTCTTGTCTTTCTGCAAACTCCCTTGCTTTTTATAGCTTGCCTGCATAACCGGCTCTTACTGTTGCTGCTGCAGTTCTCTGCACGTGTAAGAAGGGAACAAAAATAGAGGACATATCAGTTTAATCAAGAAGAAATACGTAGTGTCAGGTGATTAGAATTGGCAAGTGCTCTGAGTCTGATATTTGCGTTAATCTCAAAAGTTCCTCAACAAAATAACCAGTATAAAATCAAATCCTAGTGTACCGTCCAAATAAGTATTATGTACTAAGCATTGTACTGAACTATTCAAAAAACTGTACTTAGCGATATTTCTTATGGAATTCTCCATGATATCTTCTATTTTATCAGCTCAAAATGTCATAATCATCGAGGAAACATAAAAGAGATGCTGGGCAATGATATTTAGAACAGGTTTTAGTGACCACCGAATGTGACTATAGTACTTACTGACAACTCAAATAATATATGTGTCATTATCTACACATCACACGCGTGTGCACGGATGAAAAGATATTAGATGTGTCAATGTGCCCATCGCCTACAATAGAAGATAAGTTGAGCACATGATGCAATGTAATCAAATCTAATCATCACTCTTATAAAGCAAGCAGTCAATTATTGTCATAGATGATGATATGATAATTTGTAGTTATTGAAAACTATAAACAAAATGACTATACATTGTTTTGTGATTGTAATTATGCATTGTTATGTGCTAAATTAAAGATTTATAAGAAGATGATATATTTGAACTTATTAGGATTATTTATTAATCCTTAGACTGTTTCTCTTCTAGCCTTTTGGGCTTATGTAACTTATAGCATTTAGTGTAAACTCAGCACTAGCATTAAGTGTAACTCTTGGTCTTTTGTAGCACTAACTGTAACTCAGCTATATATATATATATATATGAGTTTTCACCTCCACACTTTGTGAGAGGCATCTATCCTACTTCTACATGGTATCAGAGCACAGGCTCTTACCTTCTTCTTCCCCGCTGCTCTAAGTCTTCTCCACCATGTCGACTGAATCAACTCAGTCCTCCACCTCCTCAGCTTCCAGTGGAAATTTGGTGGTTCCTATGGGAAGGAATGAAGTGCCACGACAAAGAACAGGAATAGTTTGACCATTGCCAACAGTAATAAAAGTGTGGGAGTTAGGAAAACATACCAGATTGCCTTTTGACAAGTCTTTTTCTCGCACTTTCGTGCCTTTTGAGCTTGTCCATTGTGATGTGCGGACCTCTCCGGTGTTAAGTACTTCAGGTTTTAAATATTACTTAGTGATGCTTGATGATTTCAGTCATTTTTGTTGGACTTTTCCCCTTCGACAAAAATCTGATGTTCATCGTCATATTGTTGAGTTTGCCGAGTATGTTTCTACCCAGTTTGGCTTACCACTCAAATCTCTTCAAGCTGATAATGGCAGAGAGTTCGTCAATACCGCCACCACTACCTTTCTAGCTAGTCGCGGCACCCAGCTACGACTCTCCTGCCCCTACACTTCCCCCCAAAATGGCAAAGCCGAACGGATGCTCCGCACCATCAACAACACCATACGTACCCTCCTTATTCAAGCTTCCATGCCTCCGTCCTACTGGGCAGAGGCTCTCGCCACCGCTACATACCTTCTTAACCGGAGACCCTCCTCTTCCGTCCACCACTCCCTACCTTTTCAGCTCCTCTATCGCACCACTCCAGCCTTCTCCCACCTTCGGGTCTTTGGCTGTCTTTGTTACCCAAACTTGAGTGCCACGACTCCGCATAAGCTTGCCCCTCGCTCGACGGCTTGTGTTTTTCTTGGGTACCCGACCTCCCACAAAGGATACCGCTGTATGGATCTCTCTACTCACCGTATCATCATTTCTCGCCAAGTCGTGTTCGACGAATCGCAATTTCCTTTTGCGGCCATTCCCCCTGCTGCCTCGTCTTTTGATTTTTTGCTGCAGGGCCTCTCTCCAGCGGTCGCTCCCTCCTCCGAGGTTGAGCAACCGTGACCACTCACGGTGGCTCCCTCCTTGGAGGTTGAGCAACCGCGACCCCTCACGGTGGATCCCTCTACGGAGGTTGAGCAACCGCGACCCCTCCCGGTGGCTCCCTCTATGGAGGTTGAGCAACCGTACCTACCCCTCCTCGGTGGACACTTGTTGGCCGGCACAGTCACCGCGGCCAGCGGTGCCCCATCGGCTGGCGCCCCCTTGGTCGGCGCCTCCTCAGCCGATGCTACCCCGCCGGCCGGTGTCACCCGAGTCGGCACCATCATGTCGCCCTTCCGCCACGTCTACACCTGACGGTCTGCTGCGCCAGTTCAGTCATCATCTTCCACCACTATGCCTACTATGGTTTCTGCTCCACAGCCACATTCCATGGTGACGCGCTCCAAGACTGGCTCCCTGCGGCCGGTCGACCGCTTGACCTATACGGCTACCCATGTCGTTGCCTCTCCTGTTCCGGCTAACTATCGCAGCGCGTTGGCTGATCCCAATTGGCGTGCTGCCATGGCCGACGAGTATAAGGCGTTGGTCGATAACAACACTTGGCGTCTGGTTCCTCGCCCTCCTGGGGCCAACATTGTGACGGGCAAATGGATTTTCAAGCACAAGTTCCACTCCGATGGCTCCCTCGCCCGCCACAAGGCCCGTTGGGTGGCTCGTGGTTACTCGCAACAGCATGGCATCGACTAT
Organism: Oryza meridionalis; assembly: GCA_000338895.3. NCBI lineage: Eukaryota > Viridiplantae > Streptophyta > Magnoliopsida > Poales > Poaceae > Oryza > Oryza meridionalis. Next base: position 929,332 of record ALNW03000001.1, read on the forward strand.
GATGAGACGTTTAGCCCTGTTGTTAAGCCGGCCACAATACGGGTTGTTCTCAGCATTGCTGCTTCTCGTGCCTGGCCGATCCATCAATTGGACGTGAAGAACGCCTTTCTTCATGGTCACCTAAAGGAGACCGTCTACTGTCAGCAACCCTTCGGGTTTGTTGACCCTGCTGCACCTGATGCTGTCTGTCTATTGCAGAAGTCCCTGTATGGTCTGAAGCAGGCTCCCCGTGCGTGGTACCAACGGTTCGCCACGTACATTCGACAGATGGGATTTGTGCCTTCGACGTCCGATACATCTCTCTTTGCTTACAAAGATGGAGATCGTATTGCCTATCTTCTGTTGTACGTCGACGACATCATCCTCACCGCTTCGACCACGACACTACTTCAGCAGCTTACCACACGTCTTCACTCTGAGTTTGCCATGACAGACCTTGGTGACCTCCACTTCTTCCTCGGCATCTCTGTGACGCGTTCCTCCGACGGCCTCTTTCTCTCACAACGCCAGTACGCTGTGGATCTTCTTCAGCGCGCTGGCATGGCTGAGTGCCACTCTACCTCGACACAAGTGGACACTCATGCCAAGCTCTCGGCCATAGACGGCCTACCGGTTGCCGACCCTTCGGCATACAGGAGCATTGCTGGTGCCCTACAGTACCTCACGCTGACTCGACCGGATTTGGCATATGCCGTTCAGCAGGTCTGTCTCTTTATGCATGATCCGCGCGAGCCTCACCTCGCATTGGTCAAGCGTATCCTCCGGTACGTGAAGGGCAGTCTCTCCACCGGCCTCTACATTAGCTCCGTCCCGATTCCGTCCCTGACGGCATACTCTGATGCAGATTGGGTGGGTTGTCCTTCCCGCCGTGCTACGTCCGGCTACCGTGTCTTCCTTGGAGATAATTTGGTGTCTTGGTCCTCCAAGCGCCAACCTACAGGCTCCCGGTCCAGTGCTGAGGTGGAGTATCGTGCCGTTGCACATGCCGTTGCAGAGTGCTGCTGGTTGCGGCAATTGCTCCAGGAACTTCATGTCCCGATTGCTTCGGCTACTGTCTATTGTGACAATGTGAGCGCTGTTTACATGACAGCCAATCCTGTGCATCATCGCCGGACGAAGCATATCGAGATCGGCATCCATTTTGTCCGTGAAAAGGTGGCTTTGGGACAAGTACGGGTGCTTCACGTCCCTTCATCGCACCAATTCGCGAACATCATGACCAAAGGCTTACCGGTTCATTTATTTACTGATTTTCGGTCCAGTCTTTGCGTTCGTGATCCTCCCGCTGCGACTGCGGGCGGGTATTAGGATTATTTATTAATCCTTAGACTGTTTCTCTTCTAGCCTTTTGGGCTTATGTAACTTATAGCATTTAGTGTAAACTCAGCACTAGCATTAAGTGTAACTCTTGGTCTTTTGTAGCACTAACTGTAACTCAGCTATATATATATATATATATATATATGAGTTTTCACCTCCACACTTTGTGAGAGGCATCTATCCTACTTCTTCTACAGAACTCACTTTCCTTTTTCTTTTCTGAAAACAAAGTTTAGTAATATAAACTTCACACACAGGAATTTTGAAACCAAAAGAAAAAAGACGTATCTTGTATTTATAGCAGTAACCAGCAAGCAATAATTCACTACCACACTACCTAGGTAGTTGTAGTAGAAACTTAAGGTATAGCCCATTAGTACCAATCACTAAAATTCAACATTAATTTAATTAAATGATAGGACCAAAGTCGCATATAGGGATGCAAGAGGCATTTTTAACCTATTCTGTGAGTGGATCAAAATCTCTTGCATGATAAGGAAAATCCTATATATTTATGTCATGTATGATGTCAAGAAAATATAAGTTTACATCATGACAAATTACTGTTTTTTTTCCTTTTATGTCCCAATTATAGTTTTTTCCTATCCATTCATTGGTATAACTGCACAATTAAACAATTGATTAGTTATATCCATTCTATTTTTTTTAAGATGATGGAATAAGTTATATCCATTCTATAAATAAGCACATATCAATATATCATCTTAGACTATTTGAGTGAGAGAATCAAGAATTTAAGGAATGGAGGCAACCAAAAAAAGCTAGCTAGCTGAAGCTTACCTGTGATGGAGACATGGTCATCCGTCGCCGGCCGCTCCCTTCGCCATTACTCCGGCACTTAGTCCGCTTCCACCATTGCAGGAGAATGCAGCGCCCTTTGCATCTGTCGCTTCCCCTCCTTCCTCTCCAGTTGTCATCGATTCCACTTCTCCCCAACCTTATTCCTGGCTGCGGTGCCGACCAGATTTGAGTGATAGGGGCCAGTGGCTGAATGTGGGAGGAGAGGAGCCGGTGGTCTCCTACTACTTCTCCCCAGCCACCGGGACTGGCAGGGGCGGAGCTGCAGTACTATCATCGGGGTCAGATGACCCCGATGGCATTCGATCAATCAAGTGAATTGTTCAGTATTTTGTAGTTAATGACCCCAGCAGCAAAAGCTTAATGACCCCGGCCAGCCGGCTAAACTGCTAGAGCTCAGGAAAGCTGAAACAATTGTACAGCTTCTTTCTTTGGAAGCACAATTTGTTAGATGTGTTATGCTACTGTCAATCGACTACTAATGCTGCAATTAGACATATTTGATCTATTAACCAACTATTTATTTTAGCTATGTGCTGTGTATATCAATGCATTAGGCTGGTAGTTTTGCTAATTAACTACTAGATGTTAGCTGTGTTTTTTAAGCTACTCACTCCGTATCAAAAATATGTTACTTCTAAGATTCAAATTTGCTTTAAAGTACAGCTATTTTCTATGAACCATCCCATATCAACCAATCACAATATTTCCCGATTTAATTTTTTTCACCTACTTTTTTTTCCCAACCAATCATAATTATTTCACACCCTAACATTAATCTCTTAAAGAGATGTAGGTAGTTGTATTTTGGGACAGAGGGAGTAATAAACAACTTTCAGAACATACTTTTATGTCTGAAAAAACACATGGTTGTTATGCCCGGTTGTATATAGTCTTAACTTTTAAATTTTTGGACCTTAAAATCCTCATAAATTCTTGTAGAATAGACTTTAAACATTTATTATTTGCAAAATGAAACAATCCCAACTTACTCATAGCTCTAGCTCCAAAAGAATTTTGAGCTAAAAATATCTAGCTTCGAGAATAATTAGAAACACAAATACAAGTAAAAGCCATGACCCTCGTGGCTCAACATCCTGGCTCCGCCCCTGGGGACTGGGACTAGGAGGCGGTGGAGACTGGAAGCGTCGGCAGTGGGGCTGGGGAGAGAGGTGCAGCGGCATGGGTTGAGAAGGACGAGGTGCGTGGGAGGAGGTGGCGGCGCGAGCGTAGAGAGGGGAGGAGAATGAGGCAGCGGCGCGGGCGAGGATCCGAAGCGGAGGCGGAGATAGTGGTGTCGGGGATGAATGGGGCTTGTGGTGGAAAGTGATGAAGGGGCAAAATGAAAAAGACTGGGGACGTGGAAGGATCTAGAGGATATTTCGCCAATTGAGAGATCTGACGGCTCACATCATGTGCAATGAAAATCGGACGTTCCTTGTTTTTCTGATGACGTGACACAATAGATTTGCAAGAAAGATTTAGTTCTTTCACTACTTTAGATTAGACTGCTTATTCTGCATTGTTGTGTTTTGTTTCCTTCATCTTTAGTTAGTCCATCTTAATTTTTGAGCAGTTTGTAAAAGAACTTATAACAAAAATGAAATCTCCATTGAAGGAACTTAATATTTTTAATAATAAGAAGAATAGACACCCAAATTCAACTGGAAGATGAGTAAAACGTATTTAGTGGGAGTTTACACCCACCAACACCAAAGGAGCTATAGACAGTTCCTTGAAATATATTTTTGTTACATTTTTTCTCTGGTGTGCAGGAAACTGAAACTAAACTTGGTACCATGATGGGTGTCTTCGTGCCATGCCTGCAGAACATCTTGGGAATAATCTATTATATCCGTTTTACTTGGTAAACCTTTGTGTCTGTTCTTTCTACATGTGCATAAGACACAAGGTGTTTCCTCCCGTGCTCGGCGTGCCTTCATTTAGTATAAGTTCCACTTATGCCTTCTGCATTACTGGTTGACTTCGTAATGCAAGTGTGACTTCTTGCTGAAGCCTTCATGAGTTCATATTGCATTTACACTCTATTTATTTACTACTATATAATCAAGTCTAGACATAGTAATGTAAAACTGCAAATATTGATATCCAGTTCTCCACTGTGGGAATTGGTGTCAATTCTTCCATTTGAGGACCTTGATATATGTTAAATTATTGTTTGGAATTTATTTATTTATTGGATATTTCACATTCTAAAATTTGTATCTCTATTCAAATTGCACCAATTTGTATCTCTATTCAAATTGCACCCTTACGCATAATTTGGCAATCTGTTCAAATCATCAACATTCAATCGTTTCTTTTCTGGTTTCTGTAGGATCGTTGGTATGGGAGGCGTATGGCAGTCACTTGTTTTAGTCGCATTTTGTGGTTCATGCACATTTTTAACTACGATATCATTAAGTGCAATTGCGACGAATGGGGCGATGAAGGTATGTTAATATTTGGTAATACCATGGGAAAAAGATTGCCATTTCTTTGTGAAACAAGAAAAGCAGTGTGAGGCCAAATGCCCAATATTCATCACCATAATATTTATTTTCGATAATTGGACAAGATGAGATGATGTATAGCATATCCTCCCAGAACCACCATATAAATTAACCTTTCCACCTTGCTCAACTACAAATGGACTGACTCATCTTTCATTTTGACCCTCAGGGTGGTGGCCCTTACTATCTCATTGGCAGGGCACTTGGTCCAGAAGTTGGAGTTAGTATTGGATTGTGTTTCTTCCTTGGGAATGCAGTTGCTGGAGCTATGTAAGTCTCCATTACAATGTGCCAACAGTCTGATGGTGAACTTCCGAAGTGTCATTTTTTTTTTCATGTTTCCTTTTGGTCAAAGTTATCTTGGTATTGTATTCTAGTATGGTGACACTGTTTGGAATATGGTACAGGAATTCTATTTCTTGCTATTTAATTATATGGTGTTTAGTGAAACATATTTTGTGGTATGGTAGAAGTGGTGGATCATTAGTGTCGTACCGCCTTCTTTTGATATTAGACAATATTGCAGTTTGGTGTGAAACTTATATGTTGATATTGTTCTTTAGAGAACTGCATTGGTGATACAAGCCCAATTAAGGATGAAAAGAGGGAAATAAACATACAATATTATGGAATGTGGGAAGTGGCTCTCGTTTCATATGCAACTGTGCTTAATGAGATTTTACACTATACAATTTTCACTGCATCCTTACTTTTTGTTGTGTGCGACGAGCATTTACACACACTTCACTATTTCTCGTTCGCTCTCTACAGGATGCATTTTGACCTATTATGTTGTTATAAACCACTATTTTTAGGTATGTGCTGGGAGCTGTCGAAACCTTTTTGGATGCTGTTCCTTCTGCTGGATTTTTTCAAGGTACTCTGTTTGAGAACTGCACTTGCTAGTTTGTTTCTGAACACCAAAATAATAGATCAATAAATTTGCACATTGTTTAGGTCTTTAGGAAACACAGTAGATCCGGATATTTTATGTTGATTGCTGCCAGCCATTCAAGGAACAAAAAACATGTAGCCATAATTTATGTTTCCAAGCACATGGAAACCATGAGTATATGTTTTCAATATATACCAAATCTGAACTGCACTTGCACAGAATGATTGGCTGATGATATATTCTAAATGTAATCAATATCTTGAAAATTTTCATGTCTGTAGAATACCCCCTCCTATATTATAAAACTTTAAGATTTTTTTTAGAACTTACACACTTGCTTTCCATGGATTTTGCACTTAGTTTAGTTTTCACTTGAAATTTATGTTGTTTATCTAGTTAATCAGGTCTTTATCAGTGAAGAGAAAATTTACATTGGATTAAATGATTACTCTATCCTTTTTTATTAACTTAATTACAATAAAATGGACTAAGTTGCATAATCTGGCTTATTTATAGAAATTTCATGGTACAACTGTGCGGAAATTGTGCTCGAGAAAAAAATGTGTGTAAATTAGATCTTTTTTTCATGCCATGGATGATTTTTTCTTTTTTGCAAAATTTAGAATGAAATACAAGCTTACCTAAAGGCATATAATTGGGAGATAGTTTCTTCTAGCAGTACAGACTGAATAATATAGATATTATTGTGGTACATTGGCAACTTCTTCCTTTGGAGTGTTAAGTTAAAATATATTTCTCTCTTTTGTGATGCATATATATGATTTCCGTTTACTGAAATTTAATGTTCATTTCATTTTATTTGAATTAACTTGTAGCGATTTTAAAAAGCAGAGAGTGTAACAGTGGTCACCAATAAGTTCGTAAACGGTACCGCAGCAGGCAATGCAACAACTATCTCAACACCCAGCTTGCATGACCTCCAGGTCTACGGCATCATCGTGACCATATTGCTTTGTTTTATTGTATTTGGTGGCGTCAAAATTATCAACAAAGTTGCACCTGCTTTCTTAATACCAGTGCTCTTCTCAATCCTGTGCATTTACATCGGTGTCTTTACTGCACCAAGGCCAAATGCTTCAAGTAAATATCCACTTGCCAATAATTCTTTCATAGTTTTCTCTTTTATTTTTCTTGTGTTGTATTTCTGATGATGTTTTTCCTACCTAGAGTGGATGACTGGTTTGAGTATAACTACATTGAAAGACAACTGGAGTACAGACTACCAACGTACAAACAATGCTGGAGTTCCTGATCCAAATGGGTCTATATATTGGGATTTTAAGTCTGTCCTCCTTTTGTTGTTGATACTTGTTTTTAAGATCCTCTAATTACTGGCAATTTTCATTTTTCAATTTTGTAGATTCAGTTTGCACTTGCTAACATTCTTTGTTTTGTTCTTTCAGTGCTTTGTTAGGTCTCTACTTCCCAGCAGTTACAGGAATCATGGCTGGTTCAAATCGGTCTGCTTCACTGAAAGACACACAACGTTCAATACCAATTGGAACATTACATGCTACCATTTCAACTACTATGATGTATCTACTATCTGTGTTTTTGTTCGGAGCATTGTCTACAAGAGAGGGGCTTCTGACTGACAGGTTTGATTTTCTTTGGCAGCACTCATCAAACTTATTGCTTTATCTGTATCGAGTACTGAAAAAACAAGTTGTTGACTTTATGTTGTCATGGTAATGGAGTTCAGATCTTCCATGGATCAATTTATGTAGACATGTTTGTGTCTAGGATCTTTTGGTAAAATATTGCACTATTTGCATACAAGTAAATGTACTTGCCTTTGATCCAATGTGATTGTATGCATGCAATTGTTTATCTTGGAGTTTTTCTTAATTTAGACTTGCAGAATAATGCATTTAATTTCTAATTTTTTGACAACATGGAGCATTAGTACCTATGGTTTCTGCTATTCTCCTCGAACCTACTACGTTTTGCCTGGAGAGAAGCTAAAATTTTTAATCCATAATATCCAGGAAACGCTTTATGTTTAGAGGTCAGCATTCCATATTTTTTTGGCTAAATGTTGTTCATTTCCTATCTTTCATCGTGGCAGTGCCCCCATCCAAGCTTTTCAGAATACCACAGCCAACAAACTTTTACTAGTTATTATTAGAATTAAGCACATAGTTTTTCTTGCTGCCATATTTGTCTTGTATTAGAAATGTCCATAGGCCCATCATTAATATTTTATTTTCTTTTGCATCTTAATTTGTATGGAAGATGTAGATGCCTTTCACATTGACTTTCAAACAAGTAGGCAGTAATGCTCATGTTTTTATGCGTGAGTGAGACAAATCCAAAATATCTAAAAGCCTGAGTTTATATTAGTTGATAAAAGAACTACATTTTCCTCTTTGCAGGCTTCTATGTGCTGCAGTTGCTTGGCCCTCTCCAGCAGTAATTTATGCTGGTATAATTCTATCCACTTTAGGTGCAGCGTTACAGAGTCTGACAGGGGCTCCAAGGTTACTTGCAGCAATAGCGAATGATGACATTCTTCCTGTACTTAATTACTTTAAGGCTTATGAAGGGTCTGAACCTCATGTGGCAACTCTGTTTACAAGCTTCATCTGTATTAGCTGTGTCATCATTGGGAACTTGGATCTAATTACACCCACTATCACCATGTTTTTCCTTCTGTGCTATGCTGGTGTGAACTTGTCATGCTTTCTGCTTGACCTCCTTGATGCTCCTAGTTGGCGCCCCCGATGGAAGTTGCACCACTGGAGCCTTTCTCTCATCGGTGCATTGCTTTGTATTGGTATGTTTTCCCATCCTTAAATTTACATTTGATAACTTGGTACTATTAGGTAACAATAACTATAGACCTGCAAAATTGTCTAGAAGTACATATATATGTTCTCGTTATTCTTTCTTTAATCGAATAAACATTTACAGAGAAATTATGATCACAAAATGCCAAGTAGCTAAAGAATGCCTATCAAATACTTATGATTTTTTTGCTTATGAAATCATTTAATGTTTTTTTTTCTGGGCCAAGATTCTAGGATAGTATGTTTGAGTTGGGGCTGTCAAGCCAAGATTCTAGTATCAGTTAAAATTTGTTGCACTGCATCTTTAGTCCACCTAGTTCTTTTTTATTAGAGTAAAGTCCATCACCGGTCCCTAAACTTGTACCGCTGTGTCATCCCGGTCCCTAAACTCGCAAATCGACCCTTCATGTCCTCAAACTTGTTCGACTGTGTCATCCCGGTCCCTAAACTTGCAGATCACTCATTTAGGTCCTCCAACTTGTTCAGTTGTGTCACCCCGGTCCCTAAACTTGGATTTGAATATCATCTGGATCAAATAGGACGGTCTAAAGACTCTATATTTAAAAATAATTCAAAACTTTTTCATGTGAACTCTAATGAAGACAAACTTTATATCAAACTTGTAGCCCTCGATGCAATCTACAACTTTGATATAGAGTTTTTAGACCGTCCTGTTTAAGGACCGGGTGACACAACTGAACAAGTTGGAGGACATAAATGAGTGATCTGCAAGTTTAGGGACCAGGATGACACAGTCGAACAAGTTTGAGGACCTGAACGGTCGATTTGCGAGTTTAGGGACCAGGATGACACAACGGTACAAGTTTAGGGACTGGTGATAGACTTTACTCTTTTTATTAATATGATTTTATAGAACCAGCATCCTTAGTGTGCAGTATATTGATATATGTCTTTCCCTCTTAATTTCCAGTTATCATGTTTATGATCTCTTGGACTTTTACTGTGGTCTCCCTTGCCCTTGCAAGCCTCATATACTACTATGTCAGCTTAAAAGGAAAGGCCGGGGACTGGGGGGACGGATTTAAGAGTGCATACTTTCAACTGGCTCTAAGAAGTCTTCGATCAATGGGAGGTACAATTTTTTGCATGGAAATTAAACAAGCCTTGCCAGAAATTTAAGCACAATGTGACATATTTCTCTGATTGTTTTCTTGCAGCAAACCAAGTTCATCCTAAGAATTGGTACCCTATTCCTCTCATATTTTGTCGGCCTTGGGGTAAACTTCCAGAAGATGTCCCGTGCCATCCAAAACTCGCGGATTTTGCCAACTGCATGAAGAAAAAGGGCCGTGGTATGTCAATATTTGTCTCAATTATTGATGGCGACTATCATGAATCTGCTGAGGATGCAAAGACAGCATGCCGCCAACTGAGCGCTTATATTGACTATAGGCGCTGTGAGGGCGTTGCAGAGATTATCGTAGCACCCTCAACATCTATCGGTTTTCGCAGCATTGTTCAGACAATGGGCCTAGGGAATTTGAAACCAAACATTGTTGTGATGCGGTACCCAGAAATCTGGCGTCGTGAAAATCTGACACAGATACCATCAACATTTGTCAGCATCATAAACGATTGCATTACTGCTAACAAGGCTGTCGTCATTGTGAAAGGACTAGATGAATGGCCTAATGAGTACCAACGACAGTACGGGACAATCGACCTATACTGGATTGTGAGGGATGGAGGATTGATGCTTCTTCTGTCTCAGCTCCTACTCACCAAAGAAAGCTTCGAGAGCTGCAAGATTCAGGTTTTCTGCATAGCTGAAGAAGATACTGAGGCCGAGGAGCTAAAGGCAGACGTCAAAAAGTTCTTGTACGATCTTAGGATGCAAGCTGATGTGATCGTTGTGACTATGAAGTCATGGGAAGCAGACCCAGATCGCAGCGGTGGCTCGAAGAAGGATGACCCTGAGGTGTACAGAAGCGCACAGAGCAGAATCAGAACATACATTTCTGAGCTGAAGGAAGCTGCGGAACGCGAACGCCGGCCCCTGATGGAGGGTGGCAAGCAGGTCGTGGTTGATGAACAGAAGGTTGAAAAGTTCCTCTACACGATGCTGAAGCTGAACGCTACTATCCTTAGGCACTCCAGGATGGCAGTCGTGGTGCTCGTGAGCCTTCCACCGCCACCACTGAATCACCTGGCATACTGCTACATGGAGTACATGGATCTGCTTGTAGAGAACATCCCGAGGATCCTGATAGTTAGGGGATACAGAAGAGATGTCGTCACGCTTTTCACATGATTAGATACACTCTTGGAAGTTTTTAGCTAGCGGCCGGCTTCTTGTGGTTGTACCTTTCTGTCGTCTTGGCTGAGAAGATTTTGCTTGGTTCCACTCATTGGTTCCATTGCTGAAGTCAGAGGTCATCGATATGAAGGTTACTTCAGAGTGGCAGACTGATTCAACATACATGGTAGTACATAACAGTAGCTTCATTTTTTAAGGAACTGAAGTTCAGGGACAGAAGTTTACATGCCTATGCACATTTTTGCATGCGCCGATTCTTTTGTCTTTCTTGATCCTTTTCACAGTTAGCTATCGATTTTTTTTACAGCAATTCAATTTATCTTATTTCTGAGGTTCTACCTTCTGTAAAGTATAGTCAAATTCATTCTTTTCTTTCTTTTCCTTATAGGCGGAAGAAATACATTGATCATACTAACTTTTATTTAGTATATGTAAAAAGTAGGGGTTGAGGGATCAAATAAACTGCTATTGCTTTTGAATTACTGCACAGAGCCACGGGGTTGCTATTATTATGTATGGCTCGACGCGATCCTGGAATTGGTGCATCAGCTTCGTTTCCTTAAACGTTTTTAAAGTTGCTTGAAACTGGTTCATTATGTTCACAAAAAAACACAGTGAGAACACTTTGCTCAGTCCAAACTCGTAATCATCGACTAGAAAACTCACATTCGGAGAGTAAAAAAAATCACTCGTAATCATCGACTAGAAAACCCACGTTAGGAGACCGTCATAGGCATAGGGTGTGCGCGCCTGCGTTGTAATTTGTTTCTCAAGGAAAAAAAAGAAAAGAAAACCCATACTGACACTGGTGGGCCCACGCAACTGGCTTAACGGACCAAATCTTAAGTTGAGATTCCGGAGAGGAATAAGTTCACTTACCGACCCTCGAAAGCGATCGAAATCTAATCCATGATCCTAAACCACAAAACTGGATGTCTCGACCCTCAAACTCTTAGATCCGATGCAATTTGACTCCCTTGACGGTTTGGAGGACGGTTTTGCTTACGTGGTGCCTACGTGGCGGTATTGATCGGGTCTTCTCTACATGTGGCGTTGAGGTGGTATTTAGAATTTAAAAATATGTGGGGGACCCATTCATCAGTGACGCATAAAAAATTGTGGGACCCACGTGTCCCTTCTCTCTCCCCTCCCTGGCTCCCTCCAGTTCCTTCTCCCTCCTCGCCGAGATTTTTGACAATAAGCCACTAAATATGCGCGCCTTTGCAAACTTACCACCCAATCCACGTGCCTTCTGTAATACACCACTAGGAGTGCAAATTTCTTGATTTCATACCACTTTCTCTCCTTCCCGTCACTTTTTCTTTTTCCTTTTCGTTTTCTGTTTTTCTCTTCTTTTTTCGGACAGTTTTACCCCTGGTCCCACCTGTCAGGTAAAAGAGATAGGGGGATCGAGAGAAGGGGATCGGGAACGGGGAGGCAGAGCACATGCGGCGTGCGCTCCCGTCCTGTCGCGCGCCGGCTGCCGTGAGTCTGTCTGCTGCTGCCCTGCTGTTCCTCCTCTGCTGCTGTAAGCAAAATTTTGTCGCCGGAGAGAACAAAATGGCATCCTACTGCCCTGCTGTTCCTCTTCTCTGAGCAGGATAGTGGCATATAACTGTTGCATATATTGCTGCATGTATTGTATATATGTGTATACATAAACTATTGCTCCGGATACCAAAATTTTGACAGCTTGTAAGCAAAATTTTGACAGCATGTACCCTAAATTTTGGCAACATGTACCTTGCAATTTGTACAGCATTTGACACAAGTCAAGAAAGTACCCATAATTTGGTCACAGATAAAAAAATGGCAGCATGTACCCATAATGCATATATAACCATTTGAGAACAAATAAGTTCAATAGCAAACTTAAGAACATCATCCAGATTACATAACCATTTGACAAGTTCAGAGAACAAAATGAAACCAACCAGCCGTGTCCCATGTTTCACATTACAAAAGCATCCACAACACTAAATATTACATTTAGAAAAGCATTCATTTTTTCCGTTTCTTTGGAGTGATCTTCCTTACAGCTCTAGTAGGCCTCGGAGGGGTTGCCATTTGACTTGATCCTTCTCCAACAACATTAGTCAATGCCAATTGCCTTCAATGAACTGAGTGTTAGTAAAATTTTGAGAATCAATCATACCATTGAACTAAAGAAAAATCATACCTTCTAGTGACAGGCCCAGGACTCGCATTGCTGGAATCATTGATTGCAACCATTTATAAAACCATCAATCGAAGGTTGAAATGCACAAAAAAATCTATGAAAATAAACCCCATCAGCATTCTCTTGTACATCTATCTCCACAACACTTCCAGGCATTTTCAGCTCAACCTTAGCCTTGAAGTTAAGCAAGTATGCAAAACTCTCTTCCCATGTACCAAAAATTTTATCTTTACCCATTACCATACCTCTGTACACAGTATAGTATCCTAAAGTGACATTGTACTTGGTTTGTAAGTCCTCCATCAACTTCTTTGCACCAATATTTGAATCTTTTTTTAGAAAAGGAATTGCCTTCTCTGCCACCCACTTATAACTTGCCATTTTGGTCTTTACTCTCCCGGTTGATGCACAAGTATGGGCAAATTTGTTCAAGGTAACCTGCAACATACAAAATAAAAAGGGAATAACCATGAGACAATTCATACAGACAAACCAATATTTGAAATATGACACATTGTTTAGTTAGTTGTTAGTACCCTCACGGATTTTTCATTATGCATCAGCCTGGCCACGATAGCCCATAGGCATTCATCAGCTGTGCAAAAGCCCCTAAACCTTTCTTTATCAGACTTCTTTGTCCCAAGCTGAAATTGTCCCTTTATAGCGTGTTGCCTCACAGCTGACCTAAATTCATTCATGCTTACATATGAGCTTCCAACTTTCATCGGAGGATCATCTCTGTCATAGAAAATTTCAGATTCACCAAGTATTACATCATTAACAGCAATCTCTGCCTCGTTAAGGTTCAAATCCCCTTCAGTATGAGCTGAACCTGGTGTAGGCACTGAATTCCTTTGCCTCTCAGCCTCAAGTCTAGTTTGCTCGGCTCTCTCATCCTCAGCTCTAAGTCTAACAAATGTATACATTTCATCTTCCTCCATCATAGGCATAGAAGAACCAAGTTGATGTTGTGGAATTGGTTCTATCTCCAATGCATCCCAATCAATAGCAAGCTGAGGAACTTGGTTATGTGGAATTGGAGCTATCTCTAGACTATCCCAATCAATACAACTGCTGCATTCTTGAACATCACCTTGCCTGTCTGTCACAACTTCACCCATTGCTACCTCATTGACCTCTGAAACTACTGAGTTAGTCATCAACTGAATAGGCTTGTCCTTCACATCAACAAACAAAATCAACTTTCTATCACTCTTCCTAACAAACAATGCATGGGCTACATCCATATTATCCTTAAACGGTGTTTCCTCACCAGTGCTCATGTCATAGCCACTTATCACAACATGTTGGCTGCTGCCCCATTTTACCCTTGCTGCAAGATCCTTTTCCAAACTCTCTAATGTGCACTGATGATAGTCCACAACCCATTCAAGCCATTTACGCGCCACTTCAACACAAGTACCATCATCAAGTTTAGCTATAAACTGACCGAACTGAACGCACGCGCTAAACTCCGCATCATGGTCAGTCCTATCGCATACGAACAAGAAAAACGAGAGTAAAAAAAATTAGTTCGCCCGCTAACCAAATCCGTCCTAGTTTTGTTCCTCAGCCCGTTAGTGCAAATAATGGAGATGTGGAGAGTTATAGCATTACCTAGAAGGGAGCTCAGATGGAATCGAGGAGCTTGCCGCTTGCGCCATGATCTCTTGAACCGTGACCCCCTCCCCCCTCTCTATCTTCAAAACCCTAGGTCCCCGAGGGACCGGAGGTCGGCCGGCGGCGGGGCAAGGAGGCCGGCCGACGGCGAGCCAAGGAGGCTGGTCGGCGGCGGCGGGTGGTAGGGCAATGTGGAGGCTGGTGGCGGCGCCCGGCGAGGAGGCGGCGTGGCGACGGGACTGGAGGCGGAGCGGCGATAGGACGGGAACGCACGCGCTCTGCCTCCCCATTCTCGATCCCCTTCTCTCGATCCCCCTATCTCTTTTACCTGACAGGTGGGATCAGGGGTAAAACTATCCGAAAAAAGAAGAGAAAAACAGAAAACGAAAAAGAAAAAGAAAAGGTGATGGGAAGGAGAGAAAGTGGTATGAAATCAAGAAATTTGCACTCCTAGTGGTGTATTAGAAAAGGCACGCGAATTGGGTGGTAAGTTTGCAAAGGCGTGCGTATTTAGTGTCTTATTGTCAAAAATCTCTCCTCGCCACTCCCCCCCCCCTCTCTCTCTCCCTCTCTCCTGCGGTGGGCGGTGAGGGCCGGAGCGGCGGCGAGAGGCGGAGGCGCGGGCGTGGCGCGGCGGCCTGCGACTGCGAGCGGCGGAGACGCGGGAGTGGCGGCGGCAGCGCCCGGCCTGAGCTCCACCGCCTCCTCGCCGACGGCGACCAGTCGTTCGAGCTGGAGGACGGCGGCGAGAGGCACACGCGGCGGGGTCGACGACGACGACGTCCTCCACCGTCATCGCCGCCGCTCATGTCGACGCGGTCCAAGTCGGTGATCCACCATCAAATGCTTGCTCGTCGCACGGAGAACCTCTTCGTCCCGGGTCATGTGTGTGTGACTTGCTCGCGTTGCTCCACTCCTCTGTCTGCTCCTCGTTTATAACAGCTGGAGTGTTGGTGGCTCTGGCCGCGTCGACGCGCGCAAGGCGTTGGGTTTTGCTACGACGAAGAAGGCGTAAGCACACCCGTGCGCGCGGTTTCGTTCGCGATGGTGGCGAAGAAGCCGTGGGTTGTGGTGGTGGGCGCGGGGATATCGGGCCTCGCGGCGGCGCACCGGCTGTGCGGCGCGGGCGGGGACAGGTTCGAGGTGGCGGTGGTGGAGGCCGGCGACCGAGTCGGCGGCCGGATCCTCACGTCCGAGTTCGGCGGCCACCGGGTCGAGATGGGCGTCACGTGGGTGCAGGGCGTCGTCGGGAGCCCCGTGTACACGCTGGCGCGCGACGGCGGCGCGCTCGGGGAGGAGGGTGGTTGTCTCCCGTACGAGCGCATGGACGGCTTCCCCGACTGCGTGCTGACCGTCGCAGAGGGCGGCGAGGTCATCGACGCGGACACGGTGGCTGGCCCGATCGAGGAGCTGTACAGGGGTACGATGGAGGCCGCGCGCGGTGGCGAGGCTGGTGGTGGAGGCGGCGTGGAGGAGTACCTGCGCCGTGGCCTACGGGCGTACCAGGCGGCGCGGTCTGCCGGCGGCCGCGGCAAGGAACTTGAGGAAGTGGAGGAAGTGCTGCTCGCCATGCACATCAACCGGGAGCGGACCGACACCTCCGCCGACGACCTTGGCGACCTCAACCTCACCGCCGAGGGCGAGTACCTCGACTTCCCCGACCCAGAGCAAGCATTTTTTATGTGTCGCTGACAAATGGGTCCCACATATATTTTAATTCTAAATGCCACCTCAACGCCACGTGTAAAGGAGACCCGGTCAATACCGCCACGTAGACACCACGTCAGCAAAACCGCCCTCCAAAACCACCAAGAAAGTCAAATTACACCGGTGTTAAAAGAGTTTAGAGGTCGAGATATCCGGTTTTATGGTTTAGGGTCACGGATTAGATTTCGATCACTTTTGAGGGTCACTAGGCGAACTTATTCCTTCTGGAGAAGAAATAGGCCCACTAAAAGAAAGGCCCATTAACATACTGAGCATGCCTTAGTTGAGATTCGTGCAGCTGGACCAGTGCAATCGGACCATACAAAAGGGCATCAAGGTCAATAGGGTCATTTAGCTCAACACCTCGTCCCCTTATATAACCTTCCCGCATCTCCCCACCTGCGAAAACCCTAGCTCCGCCGCCGCCGCCGTTCAACCGCTCGTCTCCTCCTCCCTCGCGAGCGCTCGTTTCGGTAACCGACGATTCCTCCATTTCCCTCGCCTCATTCGATGTCTCGCTGATTGATCGATCTTCTTTTTCTTCCCCTGATTCCTGATTTTGTTTTTTCGTTTTTCGTCTTCGAAGGATTCGGGGAGATGGCCAAGTCGAAGAACCACACGGCGCACAACCAGTCGTACAAGGCGCACAAGAACGGGATCAAGAAGCCCAAGCGCCACCGCCAGACCTCCACCAAAGGGGTAAGCCAATCCACGCCCTCTTCTAGCTTCCGCGCGTGTGCGCCATCTGCTTTGATAGCCCAGAGTTGCCAAAAGTCTCTAGTAGATTCATGTATCATGTGGCTGGGCAGATGCGGGTAGGGTAGTTTGTGTTGTTGCGGTAGCTGCTCAAATTGCTGAATGTCTCTGACGGATTTAGTAGATCGGTAAACACGTCTAATTTTGGTAGAAATTTCATAGTGATACCCATTACTATCCGAGGTTTGTTTGCCTTCACGGTACTTCTTCTTATAGTCGTGGATCAAGTAGTGATTTTCTGTATGGGGGTACTGTTATATTGTTGTTTTTGGTATTGGTGGGTTTTTAATTTTGAGCTTCTGCGTGGATTACAAGACTCGTTCATGCCTATATACCATCAATTTTTTTGTCTGGAGTTGTGCTATTTGAAGATAAAATGTTGTAAAATCGATAGGGATTAATGTACTAATAGAAATACTGTAGTCAGTAATATCGTGTTGCTAATAACTTAAGTTCAACTAGTCTCATTAGGTTTCATCCCTAATGAGTACTTGCTTTTTGGCGATGGGGAATCGTATAGGGATGGATCTCTCCTTGAGACTTCATCTTGTAGCTACTACGGTGCTCTTGTACTGCATATCATTTCTGTATGCTTACGTTGTTGGTGATACAATCAGTTAATGTAATAATTTTGGATAGCCTTGTCTGAATCAGTTCATTTTGAACCACTGTCAAACCCAATCTGTTTTGTGTTATGTCCAGATGTTATTTGTTTGGGTTCCCTACCTGTCTTACCTTTGTCAAACTTTTATAGTTAGTGGAATTTGTAGAATTTCTTTATCTTGAATTGTTTATCAATCAATCAGTATTGTGCACAAATCCAAAATTTTTGCCTCCTTTACACGTCCTCTCACTGATCTTTTTCACCATGTTTATAGATGGACCCAAAGTTCCTGAGGAACCAGAGGTATTCCAGGAAGCATAACAAGAAGAGTGGTGAGGCTGAATCCGAGGAGTAAGATGGAAGTTGTCCTTTCGGAAAAGCATGTCTATTTTGCCAGTTTTAACTCAGCAACCTTTTAGACTATAGTTTCATTAATGATGGAACTTCTATGCTATTCTGTATGATGGAAAGATCTTTTGTTCTACCTGAGCATTGTTGTGATAATGCTTTTTAGCTGATGCTGCTGGTTGAATTATATGCTATTGAGTTATGTGCCGTGAATTGTGAATCTACTTGAGGCTGCTAGGCATGTGATGTTACAATCCTCGTTGGTGATATCAGAATTAATAATGCATAATATTGGAGCGATATCAATATATTGGGTGCTTAGATGCCATTGTGTCATCCACTTCGGTGGCTGCTTGGATGTGCTTTTATGCAATCACCCCTGTAAGTTCAACTGTGAAATTAGCTGTGAAATTAGGGAAAATTGCAAAAACCACCTATAAGTCAATTGAAGTTTGATATTCCACCCCATAAATTATTTTTGTTGTAAATATTCACCTGCTACTAAGTTTTGTTGCAAAAACCACCCTAATGCGCACGTGATTAACCGAATAAGTTTGTTATTGCTGATGTAGGGTTATACGTGATTAACCGAATAAGTTTGTTATTGCTGATGTAGGGTTATACGTGATTAACCGAATAAGTTTGAGGGTTACTTTACGCTAAACTAGCCAAGTCAATTTTGTCCAAGTATTTGTATTAGACTTATTTTTCATATTTGATTGATTTTTTCCCTCTTTTTTTTTTCATATAGCAAAACTGATGTTTGAGCTCTCATCAACAATTTTATTTGTGGAATCTCACAAAAATGTATCACGAATACTCTATAAGTATTTAGTTTTGGTAAAGAACATATTAATGGCTCACATTTTATAAAAACACGTTGATTCGGTTAAGTATGTGTTTACTAGGGTGATTTTTGCAACAAAATTGAGTAGGTGAGTGGATATTTACAACAGAATAATTAATGGGGTGAAATGTCAAACTTCGAGCGAGTTATGAGGTGATTTTTGCATTTTTCCCGTGAAATTACCATAGATTGTTTACACGTGACATGAGGGCAAATTAGTGAGTTCATTAATGAGAAAAATGGTCTGATGTTAGTCCGTTTCAGTTGAATGCCATTGGGTGGAGTGAACTGTGAACGTGAGAAGATAGTCTAACCAGATGTACTGTACGATTCACTATCTAGGAGTATATTATATTATGTAAATACAGCGTTAAAATTTATACCCGCGGGTCTAGTTGAAATGCGTGAACATTCACCAGCTTAACACATTCGGATTTGTGAATTAAAATTACTCAGATGCATAGAAAAAGTCAAATAGCCTGCAAATTTCAACCATTACAAGGTGCCAACAGATCCGCAGATCCGCATCGGTCGCTGAACATCGAACGCTGCCATGCCACCAAACAGCATATAGCTTTTGTTCTCGATCAACAAACCAAGCATGACATGCCAATATTTACAAACATCAAACTAGCAAGCTCTGCATTAGTTGAGCTTTATTACCAGTGCTAAGTATATTACTTAGCAACTATTATTTTGGCCTCTTGACAATCAGCACTGGGCATTTGCAGTTCTGCGCACAGTGATTGCTCACGCTTCCCAGGAACGCCCTGCATTGTTCGCACCCACGTAAGTATACATGCCAAAAAACGAAAATGAGGCACTCAAACTGAATGTATAAATACAAGCTGGATTAACAGATGCCCAAAGGTAAATGATGCAATTACACATACACCAGATATTGATTAAGATGAATTTCAGAGGGGCAGGCTTATCATGGAGGGTCAACAAACATCCTTGTCATAGCTGTCCCTAATCCTTATCCAGAATGATAATGAAATCTTACTCGAAGAAGATTAGATACATGGAATGGTGAGTGCGTGGCAATCAATCAACCAATTTGCACTACCTACCTCTGGATGAGGCCGTATCCATGGGTGCCCATGACCAGCAGATCGGCGGCCAACTTCTCGGTGGCGTCGCAGATGACGTCGCGCGGGTCCCCGCTCTCCACCATCGTCTCCACCGTCACCTGCACCCAACACACCAAATTAAACTCTGCTCGCTCTGTGTTCCACATTTGAAGTCGTAGCAATTGAGTGATGGGTGGCGTGCTTACGTGAGGGAAGGCGGCGCAGATGTGCTTGGCCTTGCCCACCGCCGCGGCGGAGACGGCGGCGGCGTACTTGTCCATGCTCGCCATCACGTCCGAGGTCATCATGTACCCTGCAACAACAGATCCAGGTGTTGGGCCTCGATCGATGAATCAGGAGCTGAGAAGCGTGTCGTGTTGTGTGTCCAGTGATTTCGATCGATCGAGTATACCTGAGCTGTCCATGGCGGCGTAGACGGGGCGAGGGCGGCGGGCGTGGAGCAGAACGAGCGTGTCGCCGCCGGTGGAGGAGACGACGTTGGCGAGGCACCAGGTGAGCGCGTGCGTGCTCTCCTCGCTCTCGTCCACGGCCACCACGATCCGTCGCCCTGGAGCCCCGGCCGCAGCAGCAGCAGGGTCAGCAGCGGCGGCGGCACCATCATCGGGAACAGACGACGCCATCACTCTCGACAGCAGCTAGCTAGACTCCCGAGTCTTCAACCTAGCTAGAGCGAGCGAACGATGAGAGATCGATGAATCGGGCAATTGGTTGGAGAAGTGAGAGATGCGGACACCGAGTCGATCTGCCGATTTAATGGAGGGAAGATGACGATGAGCCGTCACGCTTGCCGATCTGGTGGCGCGGTGGGCGTCGTCCTTGCATTGGGTTTCGGCGAGGCAGCCGCCGGTTTTCGGGTTTGTGGCATTTCTCTGGATTCCTGGAATGCCCATGGGTGGCGCCGAGGGGAAACAACTGGAGGAAAGGGGTATTGTTGTCATTTCGGTGGTCGAGACTAGCACTTTGGGCCGCAGCTGTTTCGGCTGTCCAGGATTTCCGAGTTCCGCGGCAGGGGGGGCGGCAGGGTTGCGTTGCATGTGTGATCTGGTCAGAACTGGATAAGAGCGAGTTTTTTAGGGAGCTGATTACCGCCTCTAATTTTAATTATATATTTTATAAATTAATCGGGAGACAACATGTATTAAAACAAGCACAATAATGCGGTAGTAGCTCCACGTAAAATTTTATGATGATATGGAGGAGAGAGGGTAAGAGGGAGAGAGAGTGAGTGAGCCGACGACTAATTTATCACCAGGCTGCACGTGCTGCTCGAGTAGACTGTGGGGCCGCCAAGATGGAGAAGCAACATGTTCACGCTTCCTTCTTGATCTGTCGTGGCCGGCCCCCTTATCCACCGTGGCCACCAGATTATCACCCTAGGCCTGGTCAGCGTCATCTCCTGCGGCCACCTGACTGTCGCTCTTAGCTTGACCGGCACCAACACTCACATTCGCCAGACAGCTGAGCTCATCCAGTCCAGTCGCCGTCGTCTCTCCCATCCGTCGGACAACCATCCTCATTCAACCCGACCATCGGTGTATCCCGCGTCCACCACATAGCCCAACCGGCATCTCCGCATCCGCCGCACAACCTGGCCATTGCCGTCTCTCGCGTCTGTCGCATGGTCACCGCCGTCTTCTGCCTCCGCCCCGTCTTTCATCGTCATCGGCCCTCACAATTACCGGAGTCATCGAATCGAAGGTAAAGAAAGAAGAAAGAGAAGAAGACATTGTAACCTACGTGTAACAACAATATAACTTACATGTGACTTTAAAAAATCCTATGGTAACATGCTATTTGCACATATCGAAGGTCGTGGGACCGAATCCCTTCACACACGTATGTTGTAATTTTTTTTCCTCGTTTGCTCGAATCATGAAGCAAATCTAACAATTTAAAAGTATATCATAATTGTATACAAGTTAAAATATACTTACACTACAAATATATTATATTTACATTTGATAAATTTTTAAAAGAAAATTGTCGATAAATATATAGCAAAACAAAAACATATAATTTTTATGTTTGTGAGACTAGCTAGTGAGTTGTGGACAATTTTTGAGGTTCAAAACTTTCAAAATTTTCAACCACAGGATCTGTCATCAACTGTTACAGGAAAACGGCTCCGCACCAGTACAAGCCACGAATCTTAGCGCCCAAGCTGATTGAACGCAAAAAATTGGCCAACACGTATAAAGGAAAAGTAAATTTTAAATTCAAAAGTAATACGCATGCTCCTGAAAAAAATTGTAAATTCTAATTTTACATAATATAACTACTATATAACTATTTTGTAACTAAGATGTAATTGCTATGTAACTACTCTGTAAGTAGGATGTAACTGCTATGTAACTACAACTAGGGTGTAATTGCTACGTACTTACTCTTTAACTAGGTCGAAGTACTGGTAAGTAGATTAGCGAAGTACTAGTAAGTAGATTAAAGCATGACGACAATACCTACATGACGTTTGAAAAAACTAGGTACGAAAACATTCAATTTTTTAAAAAATTTGTATCCAATACCATTGCACCAACGTCATTGTTAGCAAGCCCGCAAGATAATAGAAATATAATAGGATTATTCGGAAAATTATGAAAAAAAATAAAGATGTACTGTGTGATTACTTTTTTTTTTCGAGAAAGAGGAAGCTTTACTGATGAGAAACAAGGTTATTACAATCGTTGAGAACAAGGCCTTGAATGTAGGTAGGAACATGCTCCCGTCATACTGCACAATGCTTCGTTCTACTAGCCTGCTGCGCTAACTCATGAGCTACCCTATTGCAACCTCTTCCGACATGACGAAACTTCACCTCTGCTAGCAACTCCTTTGTACTTTGCACATCGGCGATAATGTGGTACCATTGGGATCGGTTCTCTTGGTGTGGCTTTAGTGCATCAACTACAGACAAACAATCAGTTTCCAGTACTACTGGCATATGCACCCATTCAGCGGCCAGTGCTAAACCTTCTCTACGGCTAGCAATTCTAATTCTCCTGCCGCCGCCCCGTGGCGAATGTACTTCCAAGAGGACAACAAGACTGAACCAGAGCTATCCCGAATGATTATGCCAATACCCGCATTGCATGAGTCTGCACAAAGAGCACCATCAACATTAATCTTAGCCCAACCAAGTTCTGGCAATTCCCATGAGCCGCAACTCGTGCCCAAAGTTATGTTTATCTTTGGGTTTGGGGAATTAATCTGTACTGTGTTCAAAGTTAATTTGCCTTTTTTATCAGATTCTTGGCCCACGGCTTGCACAAAAGAGTCATGGTAACTCTGTAAGAACGTTCCATCTCCTCACCTTTGTATTGGACGATATCATTACGTAAATACCAAGCTCTCACTACTAGAAAAAACATTTTCCCCAACGTTGGGGTCTTATTTTCGCAGTTGGATATGACTTTTGGAGCTAAATGACCGCCTACAAAAATATAAATTGGGGTGATGTTCGCTGTCCGCCTGAGAAAATCTATTTCCGCAGGCGGACCACTTAAGCGGCGCCTGCGAAAATCATTTTCGCAGGCGCACCTTATATGGTCCGCCTACGAAAATGAGGAGCAATATAAATAGACCAGGCTGGAGCAGATTTTTTCTAAGTCCCATTCTCTCCCTCACTTATCGTCTCCCTCACCTCTCTCTACCTCAGATCCCTCTCCCTCACTGACTCTCCTCTCCTCTCCTCTCCGGCGGTGCGGCGGGAACGGTGGCGCGGCGGGGATGGCGACTGCATGCGGCGGCGTGGCGGGGACGGCGGCGCGGCCAGCGGCGGCAGCTCCCCTCGCCCCCTCCCTCCCAGATCTGGCCGGAGGAGGAAGGGGGGAGGCCGGCGGGGGCGACGGCGGCGACGGCGCGGGGCGGCGGCGGCGGCGGCGGCGACGACGTGCGCGGGGCGGATGGCGGCGGCGGCGACGACGCGCGCGGGGCGGCCGACGGCGGCTCCCCTCGCCCCCTCCCTCCCAGATTTGGCCGGAGGAGGGAGGGGGAGGCCGGCGGGGGCGACGGCGGCGACGACGGGCGCGGGGCGGCGTGGGGCGGCTCCCCTCCCCCTCTCCCTCCCAAATCTGGAGGAGGGAGGGGGGGAGGCCGGTGGCGGGGACGACGGCGTGGAGCGGCGGCGGCGACGACGACGACGGCTCCTCTCCCCTCCCCTCTCAGATCCGGCCGGGGAGGGGGACGGCGGCGAGCCGCGTGCGGTGATTTTTTTTTGTTCGTTTTTTTGCATTTTCGCAGGCGGGCCGTTGCCCCGACTACGAGTCGTTATGGTGCAGGCGGACCTCCCTCCCGCCTGTGAAAATTAGTTTTGGCTGCTTGGAAAAATTAGTTTTCTAGTAGTGTCTCCAAAACAACCGATGTACTGTGTGATTACAGCGTATGTAACTATGTAGTTACCGTCTAAGTGTGACGTAACTATGCTTAGTGGTTGGGACGCTGCCCTAGTTAAGTGGAGGGGACCACATGACTGACTCCCAGTCTACCGCACTGCGGGTTTGGCAATTCCATACGCATCTCTCACGCACGAATCTTGGAGCAATCTGAGGGCTGAAAAATTGACATTTCCCCAATAAAACTATCGCAAGTTTTGTAGCAATTCCATTTGTTATTACGAATAAGTTCACTTCAGGTCCCTCAATTTGTTGACTGGATTCATCCCTGAACCGCAAAGCTGGCAACGCATCCCCTAACTTATAAAACCAAACCATACAAACAACGTCTCTTAGCAGTATTGTATCCGGTTTTAGCTGACATGGCGTCTACGTAGCTCCTTTGACTAGTTCTTTGTCGTACGTGATATTGACGTGGCGCTTATGTGACATTTCAATACCGGAAAAATAATTAAAACCGTGGGATCCACATATCAATTTCACATACAAAGTAATAAAACATAGTGGGGCCCAAGTGGCCCCACATATCTTCCTCACTAATCCTATTATCATCTATCCCCCCCTCTCTCTCTTTCCAGCCGCCGGAGCGGGACGGGTGGCGGCCGGCCGGTGTAGCGAGGCAGGCGGCGGCTGGAGTGGACGACGGGCGGCGGCCGGACTAGGCTGGCGGCAAGAAGGGCGCCAAGGGCCGGGAGCTGCTCTCCTCCTCCTCATCGTAGGCCGCTGGCGAGGAAATGTCGACGGCGGCCTCGGCGGGGAGCCGCTCTCGCTGATGGTGGCCGTGGGCAAGGAGATACCGGTGGCGGCCTCAGCGGGGATTCACTCTCGCTGATGGTGGCCGTGGGCGGGTAGATGCTAGCGGTGGCCTTGGCGGGGAGCCACTTTCGCCGACGGTGGCCGTGGGCAGGGAGATGTCGGCAACGACCTCGGCGGTTGGGGCCTCCCTCGCCGGATTCTTCTAGGACGACGGCGGCGGCGGATGACTCGGTGGAATGGCTTGGCGTCGGGGGCGCCCGCTAGGGCCTCCTCCTCCTCCGGCTCTTTCCTCTCTTCTCTGTCACTGAACCTTAGCTGCTCCGACCTCCGGCGACGATGGCGGCAGTGGTGGTGGGGTTGTAGGGATGCCTTCGCAGCGTTGGGTCCGCCACCGTGCGCGGTCGCGAAGGAGGAGACGATGCAGATGAGGAGCACGCCAGTTGCGGTGGGTGGCGCTAGGATGGAGACGTGCCGTGCGCTGCTCCTCTCTGGTTGCCCGCCGGCGGCCGCACACCGCTCCTGTCTCGCCGCCTGCCGCCGGTGGCACGCCGCTCGCCGCCTACTGCTCCACTCCCGCCGGCGTGGTTGAAGAAGGAGACAAAGGTAGAGAGGGGTGAGGCTGAAGAAGTGTGACCCACTGATATGTGGGTCCCATTTTTTTACTTTTTGGATGACATGTGGGTCCCATTATATTTTGTTTTAATTTTTATTTTCAATTTGTTTCTTTTATTTTTTTCGAATTGAGTTGCCAAGTAGGCGCTACGTCAATGACACGTGGGATGAAGACCTAGTCAAAACAGCCACGTAGACACCACGTCAGCCAAAATCAGAGATAATACCGCTGAGGGACCTCTTGTATTGGTTTTGTAAGTTGGGACTTATTTGTACCCGGTTTTACGACCAAAGAACGAAAATCGGACTGACCTACAAATTGAGGGACCCCAAGTGAACATATTCCTTGTTATTATGGCACGTTTGGCACAACCGGATATGGTACTCGCATGTGTTGTATTTGGGCCGGCTTGCACCTTTCTAGCACGGGATGGGCTCGATCTTGCCCATATTGAGCCCTGAATTGCGGATTGACCGAGGGTCTAGACGAGGGGGAACAACATATATGTTTCAGTGAAAAAACAAATAATGGAGCTATCTAATTCCTTTTTCATACCCCGCAAGTGAATATTTTTGATAGAAGAGTATTTTTTTATCCGATCTCTACATCTAACATGATATATATAGCATTTTAAATTGAAAACTTAGTTTAACTTAGTTATCAAATTATTCAATATGAAATTTGTTATGTTGCGGTGTAGGTCATTTTTATATGAAAATTTAAACTCAAGGTTTTGAGATGCTACTTATAGATCAATGCAATCACTACTTCCGCAAATGATTACGTTGACTCTGAAGAGGAAATGAAAACGTAAGCGTAAACAGTTCCAACTCCAGCCTTTGGTCGTCGGGACACGTGGGCGCCCAGGCTGAACGGCAGCGCACGCGGTCAAAACGCCACCGTCGCAAATCTCCAGAAGAAGCGCGCGCCACGTCACCCTCCTCGGCAGAACATTCCATTTCCCCTGACCACGCACCGCACAGCGGCCGCGCGAGGTTTCGCTATCGATCGGTGGCGGCACCGCGCGATGACGTGTCATCAGCGCACAGACGTACAAACGATATCTGGCCGGCGCGTTCCACTGCGACTCCAGCTTATAATATATTAATATTGACTAGTGCTCCTCCTAACATTTTCCAATTCCAAATTGGCGTTGCCACGAATTATTTTAAGAAAAATGTTCAAATTCCGTTGCCTGCTAGGGTGATGTAATAATCAATAAATCATTCGTATGTCTGCTCCCAACGAACTGCTGTCCATTAGACATGGTTCTGTTTCCGTTATGTAGAAGGAGCAAATATCTGGCGTTATACTTTTTAATGGTAAATTAATCTATTAGAGTTTAAATTATAGACTTAACGTGGGTCCTTATATTTATGACTATTTTTTTATAAACGATGTACCTTTTAACAGCGGGACACCTATGATAACTTTAAAAACCTTAAAATATATCTATTCAGTATTTTAAAAATGCTTATAAAATTAGGATGTGTGTTTATAGAGATGAGTGTACTTACGCTGTGTTCGTACCGTGTTTTTTTAAAAAAGAACACAAATATCTGATTAGTTCATGAAAGAAATGAATTGACATCTTGTCACAACTCACCAAGAAAAGGGTGTAGCAGCTGTGATCCGAAACTGTTAACATGTGCTCCAACAATCGAATAAGAGATTAAAAAAAAAACTTGACATATCGATTCAGTGGTACAAACAATCGAGAGATCAAACAATACATCGGACAACAATTCGATAAATGCAGAAACTACCGAATAAGAGAATCCACACGGTACCACAGCTGGCTGCAGGATCCTCCTCCTCGAGCTTAATAACTACACTACTAAATTAATTTCCTCTCCTTTTCTTAAAGGCTAAAGCTAGCTTTGGCCTCTAATGTAGATACCCTAATTAACTTAATAATACCATGATAAACTAGCTAGTAGAACTCTAACTAGGTCAGTCAAATGCCCTGATAGTTGGATGACACTAACACTACTACCATGTATCTACCCCCATGTCCAGTTGTGCATAATTCCCCTATCTTCCTCGGCTAGGATTAATTGCCCCTGGTGTATGCGCGTGCTTGTAGGTGTAGCTGGTGTTCTTTGACGTGCTCTACATTTGCCCCTAAATTAGCTGGTTTGGCAGATCACATTAGTTGGCTGCATGCCAACTCTCTCTAGCTTCTTCCCATCTTGGATACACTGTCATTGCAGGCTCCTAATCCTAGCTACCACTCGTACCATAGATTAAGCTAATCGAACAGATTATCATCTCATCTCATCTACTAATTTCCTCGTGGCTAGTTAATTAGTGGGTCCCACGACGCTAGAGTTGGCCAAAGGTCTCGCTATATCTAGCAGCAATTAGGAACTAATTAAGGAATGGAGACATCCTGCGTTGTGTTTGATGATGAATTGATGATCAGATGTTGTTATTGATGAAAGGCTGTCAGAATAATATATATTCAGCTAAAACACGGTTGGAATACGTCCGTTAGATTAACACTGGAACGCACATGTATCCGCGTGTTTTTGTGTAATCGACACCCTATCAGATTAGCTGGAACGAAGAGACATCAGCCTGTAGGATTGTGAGCCTACGACCGATGGTTTGTTCACCTGCAAAAACTGAGACTTCTTGGAATCTCGGTTGGTCGCCAACAGCAAACCATTTTCGAAAAATGAAACAGCAACCCTTTCTTGTTGACATTAGGCTCAGCTAGAAAAAGGTTTCCAATAGGTCCGGGAAAAGATTAAATTTATAACCTCTCCATCCATTTAAATACTTAATTAATCTCAACTCCAACGGCCACTCTTCTTAAACAACAGAAAAAAAAACCTCTTTTCAGAAAATAAATTTCTCTGTAATAAATCTCATCAAAGACATTGCAAAAAGCAGCCTTCAGTACTTAGTACTGGTACCACTGCTTCTCATGTATATACTTTCTTCGTCCAAAAAAATATTAATATAGGAGAGAATGTGATTTTTTATAGGACTATAAATCTGAAGTAATATTTATCCAGACTAGTTGTTATAGGAGGAAGTACATGGCAAGCAATTCACTGAGGAACAATCTGATTCGCGTACACATGCTGCCCCCCGGATCGATCAATCCCGGTGCTGGACTGCTGGTCCAATCGAAATCCAAGGATGAACTGCACTAGTAGCGGCCTAGCGGGCATGAGCCAAAAAAAAAAAAGGCTAATTGAGGCCATGCCTGTCGTGCAGGACCAGGGCAAGCGACGAGCTGCCGTGGCCGTTCTCCGGACGGCTGGCCGGGTCACTGGCAGGTGGGGCCCGCATCCGCACCACTCGGATTCGGATTCGGATTTCCTCCTCTCGGCCTCTCTCCATTTGCGTGAGCTGCTCTCGCTTCTCTTCCTATTTATAGCCACCCCCATTCTGAGAAGCAGAGAGAGAGGAGAAAAAACAGAGGGGTAGCAAAGGAGCAACCAATCGCGAGAGAGGAGGAAGGTTGAGGAGGAGGAGATGGAGAGAGATGAGGTGTGCTGTTCTTGCGCCATGAGGCAGTGCAGGATCTGCCATGAGGAGGAGGAGGAGGGGTGCACCGCCATGGAGTCCCCCTGCGGATGCTCTGGCTCCCTCAAGGTGATTGCTTCTTTCTTCTTCTTCTTCTTCTTCTTCTTCTTCTTCTTCTTCTTCTTCTTCTGAGTTTTCTCTTCTTTTTTCTTTCACATGGATAAATTCTTGCTGGTTTCTTGAGGTCTTTTGATCCTTTCAGTTCGCCGGGTTCATCCTGAATCCTTATAATTATCCTGAATCCTGATGTTTTTTTCGTGATTCTCTGCAGTACGCGCACAGGTGGTGTGTGCAGAGATGGTGCGATGAGAAGGGGAGCACGCTCTGCGAGATTTGCCTTCAGGTTTGTGTTCTGATCGATTGATCAATCCAGCCTTCGTTTCTTTCTCTATTCTGTGATGAAAATATCGTCGTAATTGTTGGTTTCTTGTGTAGTACTTCTTCTGCCTGATCAATGCTAAAATTACTATACTGTTTTATCCATGAAAGTTTCCATTTTCACCACGAATGCAGCACCAGAAAAGATTATTGACCATCAAATTTGTCATCTTTCCTCTTAACCTTTTCAACGAAGTATTGCAATGGCATGTATGAGTAGAAACACTTTTTATAAAGACTGGGCTTGGAGATTTCTTTGAGAGTAAACTAAGCAAGTCTACCTTTTTACCCACAAGAAGTACAATTGCGTGCCCGAAATTTTACTTTAGGCCATGAACTTATACTAGAGTAATCATAACATCATCGAATTCTGTGCATGCTTGTTCCTTAGATGGTACAGTAGAGTACTTGCCTTTGTTTAACGGCTGTGTTTTTTTGCTGTCAGAATTTCGAGCCGGGCTACACTGCTCCTCCCAAGAAAGCTCAACCTGCCCATGTCGCAGTGACCATCAGGTGAGCCTCTCTTCTCTCTGGAATTCACAATGTTTCACGTTGATAGCTGAGTATAGAACAAGGTGAATGTTGAGTTAGTGTCTGGTACTCTGGTTGGTAGCTAGTGCTATGCAACTGTCATCAACCACCCGTATGGCTGGCTGGCTCAGCTGGAGAATCAACAAAGCACTTGAACACTATTCTAGAGATAGTAGCAAATTCAACGATGGATGGACTGGTTGTAATCATAAACAAAAGAAAGAAATTCCAGGCTTCCAACACGGATGTCAAGCCTATCCACAAATTTCCTCATTGCCCCCACATGCCAACCGAACACACACAACACACATATTCTGAATTTTCTGATCTCATCTTAATTGCCAGATAGGATTTCAGATTTTTTATGCGTAGAAGAAATCATGCCACGCAAAACGAACAACAATTATGCATCGTGTTGCAATCAAGGCATAGTGGTCCGGCTCATTCTCTTTGGCAGCTACACATTGCAGCATCTTGTGGATCATGGTGTGTGTGGCTGGCAGGTGGGTCCAGCCTAGCTGTTTCCGTTAGCCATGTCCCTCCCAACAACCCAAGTCCTAATCATTTTTCCTTCATGAGAATGAGATGGCAGCTAATATGCCGATGCCTTGCACATCAATACAGTCCTGCAAACTACAAACCGTGTCCTCTACTACAGCAGCCTTGCAAATGAGTCAAACTGTGCCTTCATCTATACAACTGTACAACTCATAGCATAAATGCAATGCAATGTGATAAGAAAAAGATGGGATTCAGAGTCAAATGTTCAGTTTTGCCATGCTCAGCTGCACAACCAACATTTCCTAACTGAATCTTGGATGAAATTCAGAGTCAAATGTTCAGCTCAGCCTTGTTCAGGTGCACAACCACCATCTCCTAACTGAATCCTTTTTTTCTTTCTTTTGCTGCAGAGAGAGCCTTGAGGTTCCCAGGCCAAGCTACGAGCCGGAGGACACGCCGTTGATCGGCGAGCAGGAGTACGCCGAGTGCGCCGGAGCGGCCGGCAGGAGCGCCACCTGGTGCAGATCGGTGGCCGTCACGGTACGTGACTTGACAGAAACTGAAAAGTCTGAAACCACGTCGCCAGGTTCAGATATGTGCAGTGCAAGTGCAGTGTGTGTTGTCTGAAACTCTGAATTTTGTCTGCTTGTTCATGCAGTTCACGGCTGTTCTGCTGCTGAGGCATCTCGTCGCTGTCGTGACGGTCGGAGCTGCACACCAGTACGCCTTCAGCCTCTTGACGGTGAGTTTAATTGGACGACCCATCTGAATGCTATCCAATGCATATATAAAAAATGGATTGGTGATTCAGAATTTCAGAGTGGTTTGACGCAATGAACATGTGTTGGTTTGCTTTGCAGATATACTTGCTCCGGGCTAGTGGAATCTTGCTGCCGTTCTACGTCGTCATGAGGCTCATCTCCACGGTTCAGAAGGGTCAGAGGCAATACCAGCTGCAGCTGCTCCAGGTAGATTACTTGCAACCTCTGAACTTTGACGTACTTTCTTACTGAAAAAAGTTGGAAGTTTGGGGAAAGTTGCAAGTTTGGAAAAACGGTTGGAAGTTTATGTGTGTAGGAAAGTTTTGGATGTGATGTGATGTGATGGGAAGTTGGAAGTTTGGGGTAGTTGGGGGTGAACTAAACACGGCATGAAGAAGTCCTAACATTTCCTTTTCTTGCTGCAGGAGCAAAGGAGAAATGCATCTAGAATGCACAGGTTGCATGGTCAGGAAGAGCAAAATCAACATGCCATTCTTGTCCGGTGAACAAAGAATGAAGTGGTTCTCCTGCAGAAAAAACTGCAAAGCTGTATTATTACTGATGGGAAAAGGAAAATAAACATTGTTCATAAGCTTCCACTATATGTACATGTCCACATTTGTTGCAATGATGATTACATCAGAGGTTTGATTACTACCAGAATCATATCATAATCCACCTCCGAATAAACAGAACAAAGTTTTTTTTTTCTTGCTAACTAGACAGCTAGCAAGGGCTTTATTGTTTGCCGGATACTTATAAGTTGCTGTCAAGAATTTTCTTTTTCAGTGTTGGCTATTATAAGTCACTATTTACACTTAAAATATTTACTGATAAATTATTACGGATTATAATGAGTCGTAGACAACCGATGGGGACACAAAACCAGTTACGAGACAGCATCAAACAAACAAATGTAAAATCCATCTTCCCACCCGTTATTTCCTGATGTCACACTGTCACCGAGGGATATAAAAGTAAGCACACGCGCGGTGGTAATCCTGATCATATCCACGCACTGTCCCACTAAATTTCCTTTTCATTTTAAAAGATGAGCTTGTTACAATTCATGCAAGGACCACATAAATACTATATACAGAGTAGTATAATAAAATATAACACTTCATATGAGCACCCAAGCTTAACATATGGGGATGACAGAACTGAACATTTAACAAGAAATTAGTGCTTACTAGTGCTAATATTCTTATCAAGAAAGCTGTTTCAGGAAAGAGTAGAGGCTGAATCTTAGCATCATCATATTCCTACAGACCAAATGATCCTGACAAGATTAGTTACACGGCAGCATCAGCATCATGGCATCCTTTTTACATGGCAGTAGCGTGCAATTGAGAAAGTAGGATCACAGTAAAGCAATAAGTCAAACAAATCAGTACAAGATGCACTATGCTAACTTTGGTGTGACACTACTCATATCAGTTAAGAAAAATCTGATGTGAACATTAGCACATCTGCACCGAATATTGCAACCACCAAACTGTGGAAACAATCAGCAAATGAAAGACAAAAAAGAAATGGTGTCGTGTATTGGATTGCAAGTGGAGCATGTCGATTTTAAAATTTTGCAAGAATAAAGAGAGAACTCCTGATCGCCAAAGTGCAATCAGTGTTTTGCAATATCAGGAGCATTACGTCTGAAATGCGCTACAGCCTGATGCAAGAGGACCACATCTACTAAGCTCACAACTCAAAAAGAAAAAAAAGAAGAAGAAGGGCAAATGTGATCCATATGGTCCTTGGGGTTTAGTAATACGAATTTCCCCAGAAAGCAGCAAGTGGTGACGCGCTTTACAAGCTGTATACATGATTCTTAAGACATTGAGATGGAGACAAAGGAAGGAATTGGCACAATGACAGAATTCCCCGAAGTTCAGGCCCTGATCATGACAATCGCCAATCATCTTGAATCCCATGAAAAGGAATCATCAGACAATTTCGATAAGACAAGTATAATCATATTTGGTTGTTACCTAAGCCTGCCACAACTAAGCTTAGATAAGTTACAACATGAGCTCAAAGTATGGATAACCACAAATTTGACAATGACACGTTGCCCTAAGGTTAAGAGAGTGTATCACGAGAGGTGTAGCAATGAAGCAAACACGTGCTTAAAATTCTATGGCATTTCTAAAGTACATGGCGTGGTAAAGTGAGATAGCGAAATAAGCAGGGAAAATATATACCCCCTCCATACTCATATTAGAAATCGTTTAAGACATGATTGTGCATACCAAGGAGTGATTAATTAGGGGGTATTTTTCCCTGTCTGCACCTATTAAATAGGGTTTGTGGATGCATTCCATACGAGAAACAATCATAGCTTAGGTGGTTAGTGCAGCGAGGTGTGTGTCCCAAGGTCGTGGGTTCAAATCACCTACCGGGAAATGAGGCGATGCAATTACTCCTACGCACACGTGATCGCGAGCGGAACGGGCGGCGAGCGCAGGGGCAATCGCGTCCAAACACGACCCCGCGGGCGAGCGACGACATCCTTTGCGAAAACATGCCAGGAGCCCAGAACAACTTCTAATATGAGTATGGAGGGAGTATAGTGGAAACTACATATGTAGTGGAAACCTAAAAACTATTGTTTGATAAAAATATAGACATCTGAGATCCGTCCACGTCACCACTCGTGAGTAAATTTTTTTACTCGTGATGATGTGGATAAATCTTATATGTCTATTTTTTATCCAACTTGTAGATTTTAGGTTTATCACCATATATTTTCCCAAATAACACCCCCATCTACATAAATGCACCCCTAACACGCAAGATCAATGTCTATTGCAGTCTTATAAATCATGTTAGACAACAAAGTTGGTTTTTTTAACCCTATAGGACACATTCCTCTCAAGTACCTTTATATCTCAAAAATGATACAATACATAATCTTCTTGATTACCCATCATTTTGAGATACATTTGTATCTCCAACATGCTTGGAAATTGAAATTTAGTTACTTTCCTAACGACAAAATATTTATGTCATCTTCAATTTCATCATCACGTAACTCTTATATGAGGTTAGAGCCCGGTTATCGGTCCAGAGGTCCTAACCGATTACTAGTATATCGGCTGGAACAATTCAAGTTGTTCAAATTCTAATATTGAAATTTCTGATCGTATGAATTGTATATTTTGCTATAATATTATGTATGGTACATAACAAACATTGATCATGTTTGGTACATATTCAAATTCTAGATTCACATTAGATTTGGAGTTTATAACTTAAATTAAACTGGTTTGATATTGTATATTTCATCTTCTAAAATAGAAATATACAATACCCAGCTTCAACAGATGTCGTATCCAGAGCTACGTTAAACATGGTCCTTATTATGTCGGGTCTATAGCACTGTCGAAAGTTTTAATCCCAGTGTTTCAATTGAAGATTCTGAAGTGGTCGGTAACAGACTGTAAGTGGCATCAACACTGTTCAGCTTATTGAGGTGCCGCCCGTCACAAAACTGCAACATCTGCTAGGCCCGCTTAATTTTGTGGCATAAGTCTATTTTGATTCCCTCATTTCTTGCTCTTGATCGAATCATCTCCCTCAATAGAAAAACTGGGTATAACGCCTCTCACATCTTCAAAACCAGTGCAAATAGACTTGTTCGGTAGTTTGGTAAGCGATTTCTGCTACCGTAGCAGGTTAACCGCTGTTGACTCACTAAGTCAGCAGGTGGGACCCATATGTCAACGAATCTCCTCTATCTCTTCCCCCTCTCTCTTCTCTCTTTTCCATCTCTCCCCCGAGGCTAGGGGTGGAGAAAAAGCGCGGGCTCATGAGCTCAGCTCAGGCTTGACTCGAGCTTGGTTAGCTTGGCTCGACTCGTAAGCCAAACGAGCCAAGCCCAAGCCTCCTATTTAGCTCGTTGCTGAAATGAGCCAAGCCCGAGCTGGCTCGCAAGCCGCTTGTTTTGGCTCGCGAGCCTAGGCCATCATGTGTTTATATCGATTATTTTACTTTTCATGAAGTTATTATTTGTCAACTTGAAATTTATCATTAAGATTTTGTATAAACTTATTTAAATTTTACATGTTCATGATTTGTTCTTACTTTTTTAATAATTACAAAATATCTATGAAGAGGTGTTTCAACATAAAGGCTTGCGAGCTGGCTCGAGCCAGGAAACAAGCCGAGCCGAGCTCAAATTTTAGCTTGTTTCCCTAATCGAGCCGAACCAAGCCAAGCCAAGCCTAGTTTGTTGTGAGCCACTGCAAGCCAAGCTGAGCCAGGCTTGGCTCGGCTCGTTTCCACCCCTACCCGAGGCCGACGGCACAACCACAAGTCTACAACATCCCTCACTGCCCTGACAACCGCGCCAGCGCCTATCCTCCCTACCGCGTGTCGCCACCGGCCGTCCACGCCTTGCAGACCGCATTCTCACTTTCACGTGCTCGCACTTATACTATTTCCCTTCGCCAATGCGCCGCCAAGACCTCACCATGCTTGAAATCTCCTTCTTTCTCCCCCTCGGCCGCTACCAATTCCTCCTCGCCAATTCATCATCGCCCCGTCGCCGATCTCTTCCTCTCTCTTCCCGATCGCAGCAAACCTCCCTTCCGCACAATAACGGCCGGGATGGAGGCGGTTCCTGTACACGTGGTTAGCCAAAGGGGCATGTAGCAACGGGTAAGACCTAGTGGCTAGCGAGGTCGCTCTCTGCCTAGATTTGAGGACGATTGCCCCACCATGAGGTCCTCAATTTGCACGCATGCCGAGAATGTTGATGGGCACTCTGCGGTCATCCACCGTGGTGAAGAACAATAGCACGTCCTCATCCATGAACTGCCTCGCGTGGCCGTCACCATGGCCATGGAGGAAACGACGTCCCGATCGACCGAAGAACAGCAGAATGGCCTCATCCAAGAACTCGTGCCTCGCATGATCGGTCACTATGGCTATGCACGAAACAACGTGTCGTTTGGTCGGGAACCTATTTAGGAGTGCCCGCGTGGAGGCGATCTCGCCGCACGTGAGGTAAAGCTCAACAAACCTGTTATAGATGGCGCGACTAGGAGCATCGTGTGCTCCTCGAGGTTGGCCATGATTGCCCATGCGTTGATAGCCTCGGGATATTTGGGTGGTTGTTGCCGTGAAATTTGTCATGACATATGAAGGCTTGGGATATCTGCTTAGCCCCAATGAAGGTCCTAAATCTTGATAAGATTCGGACGTGCCAGTTAGTTTGATCCTACGACTAACAAGATATATATATAGATGGTACAAGATCAAGAAGACGATTGGTCAATAGGTCGATGTGATGTAATGAGGTCAACCAATGTTGACACGGTTTTGATCAATCAGCTATTGATCCAATGTAAATTCAAATAATCAGATAAACAATGATATTCATGCTATAATCGGCTAGAATTAAATTATATATAATCATCAATAAACCAATTGTCGGTACTGATATAGTATGGTAGATGTAGATCCGATGGTTAAAGCATACATCAGCTGGAGGTCCGATACAGGTATATTCTAATGTATATCGGCTAACTAACCGATACA
The DNA here is from genome assembly GCA_000338895.3 of Oryza meridionalis. Classification (NCBI taxonomy): domain Eukaryota; kingdom Viridiplantae; phylum Streptophyta; class Magnoliopsida; order Poales; family Poaceae; genus Oryza; species Oryza meridionalis. The sequence goes on from ALNW03000001.1 coordinate 966,137, forward strand.
TCTGATAACTGAATCTTAAAATAATGATAACTCATTAACTAGAACGCTGATGAAACATTGCAGAAAAACCTAATGTGAAATCAAACTTATTAGCAATGATCGAATCAAACCGAGACAGTATAGAATAAGATTGAAAATAATAAGAAAAACCTATTTAGCTGATAGATCTACACAAACATGATGGATATATCGAACCAATCTAAAACAACAGTGTGATTGGAGAAATACCAACTTAGTTAGAATATTGGACCTAACCGAGGAAATCCTAACTAAGCCAATGCAACTCTAAACATCGATGCAGTTAAAGATAGAATTGATATATCTGATAGACAACGCTTGTAACAATTTACTTAGAATATCGGACCTAACTGAGGAAGTTCTAACCAAGCCGATGCAAGCAAAGTTGATGGAACTTACTTTCTCACTGCAGATCGAACTAAACTTTTGCAGCCCAACTTGATAGCAAGGCCCCAAACTTGATTTCTCGCCGAAGATCGAACTTAACCGATGCAACCCCGCTAAAGAAAGGAACCTGTCAAAAGGTTGGCGATGCACCGAAATTTTATTGTATTGATCTGTGGATATATTATAAAAACCCCGGGTACATATTTATATTTATACCCTTGGATAGATACAAGTCTATATTGGGCACGAGATAATATTTCCTAAAAAAATAAAAATAACTAATCCTACCTATTTAAGAGATATACTAAAAATATCAAACTGTATTACCGTGTTCTTCATGATTCCTTTTTGAATTCAGCTTGGTCTTGATAAACTTCCATCTACTAAATCGGTTTATTTCTTTAACCGAATTCACTGAAGGACCGTACCGAATTTTGATGTTAACAGTGGTGTCATGGTTGGCATGAGTAGTGCCAACCTCATCATCGTCAGTTGTGCCGACGCCTACAAACTCCTCGTCCGTCGCATCATCCATCAGGCGCGTCTGCTGACAACCAAATGGCATTGTGCCTCCTCTGCATCGCAGTTAGGGGCTCGCTCGACCTCTGTTGGGGTGCCCTCGCCAAGTGCTGGGCGCTCGTTGTGCCAGTCCTACCGAGCCTGTTTGTGGATGGGGAGCTCGTGGGCAGTGCCAAAGTGTTGAAGCGAGGTTGGCCGGGTGCGAGAGCTTGACACCCAACAAGGTTGTTGGCGCGTGCGAGGGAAGAGTGAGGAGAGGAAAGAGAGAGGAGAGAGATGAGGTGAGAAAGAAGATGAGATGGGGAGGAAGTCTTTGACATTTTGGTCCTACCTGCTGATTCAACGAGCCAACCTGCCACGTTAGTAGAAAATCGCTTCCAAACCATCAAAGGAGTTAATTTGCACCGGGTTTCAAAGATGGAGGGACATTATACCTGGTTTTACGGTTAAGGGAGACGATTTAATTTAGGTGCAAAAGATGAGGGAGGTAAATAGACTTAGACTGTATTCGGGAGGTATGGAAAATAGAGCTATTCATTAGCACATAATTAATTAAGTATTAGCTATTTTTTTAATAAATGAATCAATATATTTTTTTAAAGCAAATTTCGTATATATTTTTTTAAAAAATGTACCGTTTAACCGTTCGAAAAGCTTGTGTACATGAAAACGAGCGGATTGGGTTGACAACTCAAAGGAAACTTTCGATTTTTCGACCATGCGATCCGCGCCGTGATTCGTGTTTTTGATTTTTTTGACCGTGCGATCCGCGCCGTGATTCGTGTGAGATTTGAAAAAAAAATCGACACGTGTGCGCTTGCAGGGGTTCAAACCCAGGACCTCCATCCAGATAGGCGTGCATGCTAGCCACTTGATCTGTTGTATGTTTTTGAGAAGTTAGATGAGTTATATTTTAATTATACTCTAGTTACACCCTAGTTACAATATAGTTACAATATAACTATTGTAACTACATCATAACTACTATATAACTGAACTGTAACTACATTATCATCTCTATATAATTTAGATATAGTGTTACATATATTATTTTAATATTTATTTACGAGTTACATTATACTTATATATGAAATTATATTGTAATTATACTATATTTAGATTTGAAAGTTTTCTCCTTAAAAAACTTTCGAAAGTTCTCTAGATAGTCCCAAGTAAAAAAGAACTCAGCCTTATTCCTAGCCAATTACACGGTCTGCAAAGGTGTAGCCCATCCAGACAAAGCCCAACCCAGTAACCCACCACGGTCCACCACGCAGCGCCCTCGGCTAAACCGGCCCACGCAGATGGCCGCCCTTCGCCTTGCCACGCGCCCGTCTCCCCGCGGGAAAACGCCGTGGGGAGCTGCGCCGTCCGCGCCCCGCGCGGAGAGCTCGCCACGACGGGGGACACGTCGCCGCGCGCCCCCACACACGTGGCTCTCCTCCCACGCCCGCTTTAAACCAACCCCCGGCAACCACCGTCTCGCCTGCATCGCTCGCCGCCGCATCCACCACTTCGACGCACGCACGCACGTAGCCGCGAGGCTTGTGGAGAGAGTAAGGGGAAGGATGAGCAGCAGCAGGCTGGACACCCGGACGCTCAAGGAGGAGGTGGCGAGCATGGACAAGCGGTGGCTCGTCGACCTCGGCCACCCGCTCGTCAACCGCGTCGCCGACAGCTTCATCCGCGCCGCCGGCGTCGGGGCCGCGCGGGCCGTCTCGCGGGAGGCCTACTTCGTCACCGTCGAAGGTACGTACACTTGCCTCCATATCTACTGACTACTGCTGCATAAAAAAAAAACGTAATGTAATTCTGCAGGGCTTGGAGGGGACACGGCCGGGCTGGACAACGCCGTCAAGAGGAGCAATTTCACGAGAGGTGAAATGCAATTTCGGAGTCTCCTCTTGAGTTATACAGATCATAGTACTACGTTGGGTGCGTTTTATTAGCCGGAGATTGACATATATGTCTATTTTGTGTCATGTGTTCTACGCTGGTGGTGCTGATGCGTGCAGGGGATGATGGCCAGAAGTCGCTTGATGCCGTGGTGAGTGGCCGAACTAACAACGTCGTTTAGCTGCATTTTTTTTTCTCACGTTGATGACCTCTTATCGTGTATTATTGTGCTTTCGCAGGTAAAATCCGCTGGGAAGGAGGCTTTCCAGTGGGGTTAGTGCAAATTATCAAGTCGAATAGATCATTATGAAAAAAATCATTTGCTTTTCAGAAAGTAGAATAAATCAACCTTTATGATACTGTTTTTCTTATCTGGCAGGATTGGCGGCCGGGGTGTACTCTGGACTGACGTACGGCCTGAGAGAGGCCAGAGGGTGCCATGACTGGGTTAGTGTATTTAGGCACTAATTTAATTTAGAGTATTAAATATAGGCTACTTACAAAACTAATTATATAAATAAAAGCTAATTTGTTAGAGAATGTTTACTGTAACATCACATAGCCTAATCATGGATTAATTAGGCTTAATATATTCGTCTCGCGAATTAGTCCAAGATTATGGATGGGTTTTATTAATAGTCTACTTTAATATTTATAATTAGTGTCCAAATATCATATTTATAATTAGTGTTCAAATATCTGATGTGATAGAGGGTCCCTATGTTCTAGTCGGGTTCTAAACTTTTTCACTGTTGACTGATACTCCAGAAGATGCATAGAGCTAACTACTGGTTTTGTGCTGATGAACACAGAAGAACAGTGCGGTTGCCGGCGCGATCGCTGGCGTGGCGGTGGCGCTGACGGGGGACACGGGGAACGCTGACCACATGGTCCATTTCGCCATCACCGGCGCCGCGCTTTCCAGTGCGGCGAGCCTGCTCTCCGGCATATACTGATCGAGCCTGAAGTGCGGGAGGGGTTTAGGATTATGGATTTGTAGGAAATGTTCTCATCAGATGCACCCATGATGTGTAGTCCCCGTCGCCGCGTTCCTTCTATTTTTCTTCCTTTGAAACAATCCCAAATGTTGTGTGTAAGCTAGCTTGCTAGAGCTAGAACAAGCAAAAACTCTAAATGTAAGGCTAGCTACTTCGTTTATGTTTATGTTTCATGGCACAACAAAGTACTTTTGGAGTTCGAATCCTCCTCATGGCTAAGTATGGAACTGTGATATGCGCCATTTGTGTGTTTCATCGACATTGCACGTCTTTGACTCTCTTGACTACAGAAATGAGATATGGAGGTGAAATATGAGTGTGCACGCATTGGTGGGAAAACACCCATATGTTATACACATCCACACTCGACAAATCCTTCCTAGCTAAAATTTTCATTCGAACAAAGACCAGGGAATCTACGTAGTACTATACAACACTCGTATATCACAAGCAGATCTTACACAGGAAAGAACTTGTAAGCACCTTTGAGCATCAGGCCTTCGTTTAATATGACTCGCAAAAAAAATTCCACAATCGGTTGGCCAAAAATTAAAAAATACCTGCAAGTGAAAATATGACATTACGTTAAACAAAATCGCATGGAGAGACATGTACAGAAGAAGGTAAAACGCATTTCCGGCAATCCATTTCCAGGAAAATAGTTATGCGCGTTGTAAAGGTGAAGCGTTACACTGGACCTGGGCTGGCCTACTACATACGGAGCAAGATGAAGATCAATTCCCACAAATTTTGGTCACGCCTAACATGAGAAGTTCGATAAATTCCCCTACATTTTGTCCCAAATGGAACTATGACCTGATATGGTTACAGGCAGAGATTTTGGGTCTATTTAGGCAGTGGCATGATGGGCTGACCTAATCCAACAAGGATTGTGGGCATTCCAAAACTACCAGTTAATTCCCCAGCATAACCCAAGAACAGCATTGAAAAGGGGAAGTTTTAGAGCAGGTTGAAAATGAGTACTTAAATTCTGAAGAGAGAAAAAAAGATGTACTTACATATGATGCATGTAAATAGCCTCAGCAATGCGCTCTGCCAGACTCGGTTGATAAGTTACAATTTGTCATTTCCTGTAAAAGCATCATTTGGCTACAGTGCATAGAGGAACAGCAGCCCGTTGAACAGCAAAATCTTCCCTCAAAGAGTCGTCAGACTCACGTATCACCCCTTTCGGGACGCATGCCTTGCAGCAAACAGATATGTACGTACCAACATAAACCGAGAATGGATGGACTCTTATATCATGGTCGATGAAGCAGCTGACGCCTCAGCTATGAGCCAGATAGGTTGACGTGCTTGAAGGCAAGCACTGATGTCGAATGGATGCAATTCAGCTCCATCAAATATGAGGTTTACACCTGGTAAGACTACATCCTTGCTATCTGCATCTTCTGTGTCTGGTTTTCCATCGTGAGCTGATGATTGTTCTTCAGATAAAGATTTGGTGCCAGCCTCATCGTGCTCAGGAGGAAGTGCATATGACCTTTTGAGGTATAAGAACATGAACATTTGTTAGCTGTCACTAATAAACAAATGAGAAAGATCATATATGGTTCCAGAACAAAATTATGAACTCTAAATACAAACACAAATACCTGATAAAGGTCCCATCAAATCCCACGACTTCTGTTCGGCATCTCTGCCGTCCAGCAAGTTTCAGCCTCCCATGTTCACTTGGTGCTGAAGGATCATTAACTGGATTCCATCTGCCACTGATGGTGTTGATTAAAACACGGGGCAAATCCTTTGAGCTTCCTCGCTTGTTGAACAACTTAGCAACTGGACCAGTTGCCTGATATTCACTGCAAAGTTCTCTTAGCCGCCGCCTTATAGTTTGCATCACATCATAATGTTCAGCGAGATCCTCTTTTTGAAGTATACAGGATTCGACCACCCTTTCGCAAATCCGCTCACATAATTTTGGACTGAACAAGGGGATTCCAAACTCCAAGCTCAAAGGCACCCACTGGTAACTTCCATTTTCTAGGTGTGATTCATCCGATTCAGTAAGCCTGTGAAGTCTTAATAACCGAAGGTAGCCAAGTGTACTCAACTCAAATTTGCTGGACAGGTCTTTTAATACAGAGGCCAAATTTAAGACCTGTTCTTGTGGCAAATTAGTTTGAGCTATCACAGATGCAATTGAATGATCATCACTCTTCAGGGGCAAAGGGATATCCACTGTGACAAGGTTTCCTGATGCATTAAGATCATTTACGCTAAGTGGTTGCACCATAACAGCTGATTGTTTAAGCATTGAGTTCAAGCAATGCAACAACAGGTTGCCCTTGACTAAGTTCCCTTCAAACTTCCCTCCTAGCCCACCTACCACAGAGCTATCCCAAGACCATATCAGTGCCTTCTCACAACCGGCTAATGGTTTAGGAAGCAATCTAATGCGTTGTCCTTTCATGAAAACAGCAGATAATGGTCCACAATCCCCTGCTGTATACAAAACCAGCTTCATCCAAGGTGTCATGGAAGAGTATGAGGGTGGACCAAAATGAATTGGGCCTGACGGACCAGGAAGAACTGATGAAGAAGGAAGAGGAACCATAGACACAATGATGTCATAGTCCCGGAGAAACAACCGTTCCAGTGTTGCTGGTGGAAGTGAAGCTAAGCTCTCACATCGGAGGATATCAACTCTGTACTTCCTTTTAGTTTTAACCACATTGATGTCAGTTGAGCCATCTAGTTCAGTGGTACCACTACCCTCAACATCATTTCCCTCCATGCCTTCTCCACTTTCCAATAAAGTCGCTGATGAAGTCAACATTTTCCCATCACTACTATTTAAATCAGAGTGCTTCTGCTGGGGCATTTCAGCTGTGTCCTCAATGTTTATCTTGGTCAAATGGGCAGTAACATTATCTTGCAAGGAGCTTGTTGTAAGCTTTGCTTCACCAGCTTTATCAATATTCACATTGGTAGAAACTCCACCAGATTGTAAACACTCCAGGAAGCATCGAAGACTGAATGCATGATTAGCAAACTCCTCAAGCACACCCTCAAACTTCTTCCCTTCCAAACTAGCCAGATCACTGCATAGTTCTGCAATGCAAGAATCACCTAATTTTCCAGCTTCGTATAGTGTGACAGCATGAGATTTTAAACCTGCAGTACATTGAAAAAGGTTTCAGAACAGTAGTACTAGTACAGTACGTAATGTTTACTTGACTACATGAACTATTAATCAGTACAGAAAAGCTGCAATTCGAATAACTAATGTACAGCAGAAGGCGAGATCATTACACCAAATAATCTCTTGTCCTAAAAGAAGCCAATGGTGGTAGTGACAGTGAATCTTGCATTCTACCTACTCCACACTACAGTATATTTTTACCAAGTGCTTCTTGATGTTCTTAAATATTATATAATATCAAGTACCATTATTTTCTTATATATACCCTTGACTATATCCAGGAGCATAGTCAGAAATGAAGTTTTGGGGAACGGAGATAGTACAAGTTCCAAGGTAACCAAATTACCAAGCATCGAAACCATTGTGTTTGTATGGGGCTGCTCCTAACTTGGCCGGTGCTCTTTAACTTGCCAAGGAGGAAGGATGGCTGTGGTGTTTGGCCAGGGCTCGGGGGCTAAGCTGGATGGTTAGTCTCACATCATGGTTTGGTTTGTGGTCGTGGTCGTTTTTCCTTTTTGTGTTTGTGGTCTGGTTTGCGACACGCATGGTTCCTAGACCTCGGTGTGTGCGTGTTTGGTTTTGACGTTTTGTACACGGGGTTCTACCTTCTCTTTCTTCTTAATATAGTGATACGCAGATCTCCTGTGTATTCGAGAAAAAAATGTAGTATCTATCTATACCCATGTGAATTGGGCAATCTGAGGAATCCTATATTAGTCGAGGAAATTGTGATAAAATGTGGCCATCCATCTAAGTGCTACCGAATTATAATGGCTCAGATAAAAACAAGAGTTCACGTAAGTTACAAGTAGGTAATTGTTAATTTCGAATTTCAGAATTATATAAATTATGAAAAAAATATTAATTTTGAGACTGTAAGATGGGTACAACTCATTAATACCTCCGTTCCAGAATATAGCAACCTAGGATGGGATGTGACCCATTTTAGGACAATGTATCTGGACATGCCGTCCCAGAATATAGCAACCTAGGATGGGACCATCCCATCCTAGGTTGCTATATTCTGGGACGGCATGTCCAGATACATTGTCCTAGGATGGGTCTCATCCCATCCTAGGTTGCTATATTCTGGGACGGAGGGAGTACTTACTAATTCAATGACTGCGACCCCAAACCCAGTACAATCTTGCATTTATTAATTACGAATTTTAGGATTATTTAATCAAGAAAAACTAAATTCAAGATTCCATGACAGACATGACTTTATATTTATTAGTTCTAATGTTTGAATTTATTGTTCTTTCGTACTTAAAAACTATAAGTGTACATAACAAAATTTGAATACAAGCATATAGTATAAATAAAAATAATCTATGCAAATGCACAGGTTACCAACTGGTTAAAGCTAATTCTAGAAGTGCTCCCTGGGACAAAAACATAAAGGTTGTCCTTAACAAAAAAAGATTGACATTTATTTATTTTGTTCAGAACAACACTACGACTTGTATGAATTATGATTCAATTTTACTGTGGCAGGTGCACGGCATTTAGCTGGTAGTACAGAAAGTAAGACATTACCTAATGTAGAATACAAGATTTCAGCTCAAAATCTCTTCTCTCACATTTTAAATAAAAATAAAATGTCTAACCTGGTGATAATGAGCCCATCATCAAGTACGAAGTAACATTCGCATCCACAACCAACGCTACATGGGCAGTTCCAGATATTTTCCTTGGTCCAGCATCAACACTGAGCAACTGTTGGCCAGACTTTTCTGAATTGATGCTTGCATTTGAACCTTCTTCATCATCACTCAGAATGTTACTGGGAAAAGTGGGTGCATCTTCAAGTACAGAGTCAGCATCCATAAGTTTTACAGCCCAGCCCAGTCGACAAGCAAACGACGCAGCTGCTTGCAGCTGATAAAGGTCAGCTAGTAGAGTTGCAGCCAATTCAGCTACAGTAGCATTGGCACTTGACACAACAAATACAGCATAAAGTAGCCTGAAATAAAAGAAAAAAAGGTAAGCAGTATTCACTTTGATGGTAGCACAAAATTACAAGTAAAATTGATTTGAATATCAACTGAAAGCACTACTAGTACATACTCTTCGATTGGGTCTTCATATGATTGATCCTTGTTAGAAACAAAACCTTCGAGCCTGGAAACTGAAACAGAACAATATAACATCTTTTAAAACTAGAGAAGTAACATAAAGACAAGTTTTCCTAGTTGAAAACAGAAAAATACATGCTTACTATAGTAAAAGAAGGAATAAAACTACATGCACAGTTTATAAGTTATTCTTACATAGGAAGCTCATTATAAGATGACGAAATAAGGGGTGTCTCAAACATTCCTTGGCAGTCAGTAGTTACAAGACAAGAGTATACTCATATCATACTTGTTGACATTAAAGTATTAAACAAGGTAAACTCATGAGTATAGAATCTAGATACAATACAAAAGAAAATAGTGCCAACCAATTAGCTTAATTTTACTGGATTTTCACTGAAAAAGATCATTTAAAACGGTCAATACCTTTAAAGCGGTCGTCAGGGTAAACAGGCACATCAAAATACACCAAACCTCTTTTATAAAGGCCATCTATGACCTTTGGGTCAAATAGCACATAGGAATTGGCTTCTTCTTTGCATATTTTGTCTATTGTTGCAGTCTCTTCCTCTGAAAGTTTCTACAATCAACCAATGAGATGTAAAGATTTCATCAAGAAATAATAGCTTCATATAGAAACAAAAACTCAAGAAATTCGTTCATCTTCCAAGCTAACAGAAGAAGTTTCATCGCATTGATATACATATTGTGATATGTACAGCATATAGAGAGTGGGGCAAACCTGACCTTAAACTCTTCTATAGTGAAGTTCACAAGACAAACTCCCCACCAAGGATCGATTGGGAAGTCAACAGGCTGTGTAGGCAATAATTCTTTTGCAATTGACTTATTCAGCTTCCACATTAGTTTCTGAAGAATTCAGCAAGAAATAGTATTATTTGCTAGGGTAATCAATCTTGCTACAAAATAGTACTACTACATCACGGAAAACCACTCTAGATTCATACTGAAAAAAAGAAAAGGTAACCTGGTAGTACATTCATGACTTTTCTCATGAACTGGACTAACCAGTTAGCACAATTGCACATCATTGTTTACACAGAATCGTTATGTTTCATAACTAAAATTCAGCCTGACACTGCAGAACTGCATCTAAACAATAGTAAGCTTAATGGTTTAGGATTCAGTTACTGCTTAGTTGAGATATGTTCTAGGTAATATCCATTATTCCAATGTTTTTATTATTTCTTGCGAGCTTTCAAATTGTCCAATATTGTTTCAGTGTGTAGCAGATTACTCCAGAAGTCAAACAGTGAATTATTTGAAAACAATTTACGGTTTTCAAGGTAAGAGCAGGTGGTAATGTGCAAAAAGCCATGAGATCATGGATACTACCTTTGATCTGCATTTGTTCATAATATCAATAAACTCATTTCTTCCAACGCCAGTAAGCCTCAAGGCATCAGCAGCTGTGAAGTTTGGAATACTGTCATATGGTTGCTCTGCAATAACATAACCAAAACATGTCAGAACTATAAACAGGAACAACATTGATGAATAAAGCAGGTGGAAGTATACTCATTTATGATAGTCACCTCCATGTTTCAAAGTGATTACTAAATTATTGCCATCAGAAATAATCAGTTGAAGATAAAGGCTAATTCTAAGAGCTATGCTGAAACCTAAAAGAGTAAAATAACATTTCTTGTAGATTTGGCAAAAATAAAAGCTTATTTATATTGTTTCCATGCTGTTACAGAGGTATTCAACTAAAAACGATATAGATTACACAAAACTATCACAAAATAGGATGAAACAAAAAACAATTATGCAACTTGTACATAATAGTTGCCTGCACAGGGACTCTGTACACCCTGAGGTACCCATAGAACTTAATAGTAAAACTAGATGGAAGAATTGTCTATCAATACATTGCCCTGTTCTGCAACTAAAAGAAAACCCCCTTAGGCCAGGAATTGCCCGATGTTGTAGTAACATAAAATAGAAACCAATGTAATACCTTTTTTATTTTTATTATATGTCAAATAAGACATAAAATAATTAACCAATTAAATGTGATCTTTATACGAGGATGCTAAACAAATACATAAATGACATGAAAGAAACTATTTCTATTAACAAGAGATTACCATTCTTCATAGCTTCAAACAAGATGTCACAATAATATCTAAATGGTGAGATCCTTGAAACTCGGCAGATATAGTCTGCAAGATGATACGGGTATAACTGCAAAACGTTTGTGATATTGTGTATCAGGTGAGGATCATCAGAACTTTTGCACAAACTCTTCAAATATACAAGACCATTGCTTTTCTTCTATACTAATTTAGCACGTCAATAGAACAGCTACAGAAGCTTGCAGAAATAATTAGAGAACCCTCCATAGAAAAAATAACAGATATGGTCAAGCAAAGTATCTCGACTATCAAAACACAGATATAATAATGCTAGCTAGGGGGTGATTATCAACAGAAGAATGAATCATGGCCCCAAGCCTCCAACAAGGTACAACCATACTTTTGCATAATTGCTGAATATGCTAGCCTAAAATTATACCATGCAAGAGGTTGTATTCAGGAACATACTGCAAGATTCCTCCGGAGGTATTTCATCATTTCCTCATAGTACTCCCCTTCCCTGCACACTCTACGAGCAAAACAAGTATTCCATTGTAATCGTTTTCGGATGCAGTAATCCACAATCCTGCCATCAAATTATTAACTGGAGATTAGGCCAGTAAATTTTACTCTACATAAACAAAAGTAATAGGAAAGCAATTCATAGTTTAATACACCTAAGTACTTGAACACAGTCATCCAAGAAGGCCTTTATAAGGAATGCACCAGGATGTATGTGTGTACATTAGCTCAAAAGGATTTATTTGCTGATATACAAATGTAATTTCCTCCCTTCATTGAGCCATTAATTTCTTTTATTTCTGTGATCTGAATGCCATCGATGGTGATGGAAGTATGTTTGTTGATTTACACGATTAGATTCTGTCGAAACAAGGGGTGGCTATCAAGCTGGAAAAGTGGATGGGTTAGGAGACACGAGATTTATACAGGTTCAGGCCTTCTCGAAGAGAAGTAATACCCTACTCCTGACCGGGGATTGATCCGCCGAGTGTATTATTGATCGTATGATCAGGGAGAAAAGTTATGCCCCTAGAGGCACCCAGACTCCTCCTTATATAAGGGGAGGAGCCGGAATTACAAGATACAGCCCATGTTCCTAACGGATTAGGCATGTAAAGATAAAATACAATCGTAACCGAATAGGACTATCAGATGTTTCCTTGGTACACAAGTTAACATAACAACCGAGTCCTTTACTAAATAAATTCTATCCGTATATGGTACCCCTATACCCAGTCGGATATCCATGCCATGTGGATATGGGGTATCCATAATCTCCACAGATTCCTTTCTACTTAGTTTCTATTCTCTAAGTTACGTTGCAAATCCAAATATACTTCGGTGTAAGCCAAGTGGAAATGAGTTTTGATGATTAATTGTAAATCCTCTGCGTTTGTAACTCCCCTCTTATAGTGACCATCATCAGTTATGTGAATTGTTTTCGCAAACACGACAAAAATAATTCAGCTCTTTCGATAGACCTATAGGGACTGGGAAGTGCAAGGGTTTCTTTTTTATCACCTTGTGATACATGATCTATAGAATTGGCATTTGAGGCTGTCTATTCTCAGCACATTTTCAAGGAGGTAACTTTGAAAGGGACAAACATTTCACTAATGGTTGCCATCAATACAGGTTATTAACGGACTTTCCTGCATCCTTTCAACGGATATCATGTGCTTTAACTCATGAAGAATTGTTATTTGCATGCTAAATAAGATGAGCATGATAAATTCCAATCAGTACAATCATCACCAACATCCAGTAGGCTAGCAAACGCTGTAGTAATAACTAAGCGGTAGATCATACAGGGTGAAAGATCAATCAAATTCGATGTGCTGTTCATTTCTGAAAACTGGATATCACGTGCTTTCTAGATCTCGGAGTTCCTGACCTCACTCAGAATCAGTTGAAGCTTGGAAATTCTTCAATCTCCACTACCTATTAAGTACTGTCTACGAAAGCAAAAGCTTCATAAGTGTTGCTCTAGAAGTAACTAGAGGTGCACAGGGATCCACCTATCCGGCTATCCTATAGGACAATCCAGCGATTGTCTAGTCCCCTACCACAATTGAGATCAACACAAGCATCTCCGAAGTGAGTGCTCCTGCCCAAATGCAGCGATTGTCTGGTCCCCCAGCAACAATTGAGATCAACACAAGCATCTCCGAAGTGAGTGCTCCTGCCCAAATGCGGCTAGCAAATGGGTGAGATCTAAGGCAAGAGCTTCCAGCTGGTGCAACGAGCGTTAATTAGTCTAAGGCAAGAACTCCAAACGGCATTGCCTCTACTGGCGCAGCTCTCCCTAGATCTCGGAGGCCGACTAGTAGTAAACTACCACAAGCTGCGTCGAAGCAAGCAGCAGGATCAAAAATCCATGGAAGAGAGTAGAGGCGAGGCAAGTAAACCTGCGGTGCCATTCCTCCTTGGTGTGGAGCGTGGACTGGAGGCGCTTGGGGAGCGACTCCCAGGGGCACTCCTCCCGGATGGCCTTGACCACCATCTGCTCCTCCACCGTCGCCGCCATCCACTCCCCGCCGCCTCGGGACGGGTAGGTCGGCGGGGGGCGGCGCGGGGACGGATCTGGCTGTATGGTGGAGGCGAGGATCAGATCACCGATCTGGTGGAGAGGGAGGTGGAGGAGATGAGGGGGGAGCTCGGTGGAGCACGCTGTGGGAGAGGGGAGCTCGACGCCGGCGGCCTCCGGGGCGGTGGTTCGTCGCTGTGGCTGGGGCGGGACTCGGGAGGGGCGGCCTTTTTCACCGTGGGGTAGAACCGCAGTCCGCAGAGACAAACCTTTGACGCTTTTGGCAGTTGAATGAGTTGATGATGGGTGGTTAGGCCGGTTTCCGTGCTGCCCCGGTCTCGTTAACGAGTTGCAGGCCCGGTACCACCTGCATGCCGGACACTGGTGGTGTCGGTTTCACGAAATTCAATCGAAAACCGTTAGATTTCGAACAAATTTGATTGGCAAAAATTTGAACTTAAAATTTTCCGGTTTCGGTCAGTCTTCTGTTGAAAACCGATTGGCTTTACCGAAACTTTGAATGGAAACATTGAAATTTCTATCGGGAATTGAAAATGCAAGCAAGTGAAAACACCTATTGGTATCGAAAACTATTGATTTTATTGAGAAACCAACGAAAAATTTGGATTAATTTTTTCCTAAAACATAGAAAATGCGAGTAGAAAATTTGGAAAAATGTCTAAAAACTTTTACATTACCATGTACTATAATTTTTTTTATCAATTCAAATTTGAATTTGGATGGAACCATCAAAATTTTAGAAAATTACTGCCGAGCCACATCGAAACATCGAGGTTTTTTCGTAAAATCCAATTAGATTTCATCGGTTTTGTGAACCCTGGTTGCATGGGTCGTGCTGATGCCACTATGCAAGACTAAACCTCCAAACTCAAGGTTCGTTACTATCTAGATCAAACAACAAATGCAACCCATGTACTGTTGTGTCGATATGCAAATTAACGTAGTTCATTTCACATCATATTTTTAGATGTTGTGTATTAGGAATTAGGTCTTGATTAATAACTCCATGATTACCTTTATCTATCTATTATATTATTATATTATTATGACAACCATGAAAGAAAGCACGTGCTCGTTGTGGAGTCTAAAAATTCACACATTAATCGGAGAAAAAGAAAAATATAATAACCGTTGACGATGAGGTGAAGAAGCCCTGAGGGAGAGCTCTCATGAACATCAGAGCGTTACAGAGAGATAAAAAAACAGGTTCCTCCTCTCGGCCCCTCTTCCTCCTCAAGTTCGATGGGCTTGTCGCTGGTGAAGGAAGGGAGATGGGTCGGACCTACTCCTTTCTCTATAAATCATTAGTAGTTGTTAGGTTTATCTCGTTGTTTCGGATTCTTCCCATAGTTTCTCCTTTTGTCAAGTAAGAGATAGTCGGCATCCTCTTCCTCGTCCAGGAATCCATAGAGGTTATCGCTAGAGCTTCTCCGATCTCTTCGCTCTATGTTTCTTATTAGTTTACTCTGTCGACCATTGGGAGTCAGCTAGATAGATCAAAGATAAGGTTGCGTCGGCCGTCTTCCTCATCTCCAACGTGTGTGCATCGAAGGAGGTGGTCTTTTTCATTTGTTCCTACGGTACACTCTTGTCAAGCAGCTGAGCATGAAAAGTTTTGTTGAAGAAGCTCCAACCTCCACTAATTGGAGGCCCCAACAATGGCTCGATTCATGGGCTGATGAGGGTATGCCTCTAGACTCCAAATGCAATTGTTCGTATTCTCCTCCTTACTGTTGGTGGCTCCTTACTGCTGGTGGAATAGATATGGCCACCAATCTTGATAGTTCTGTTGCTTTTTTAGGGTAAAGCTGAAATTTTTTTACCGGCCAAGGCCACAACCACTCTGAGGCCCTGACTGGGATTGTGCCAATGCTTCTTCAACTGCAGCTTGCCATGGTTGCATTCAGCGGTGTTGTCCATAGAATCCATAAAGCAACCATGCAGGATAGATGGAGAAGAAGAAGAACTCGATTGCTTTTTTTAATATTTTATAATTGTTCTTCTCTGAAATGTCATGACCTTTATGTAGTTCATCTATACCCATGGGGTTGTCCTGTAAAACTGGCAGTGTGTCCATTATTATTTTTAATAAATTGGCAATGTGACCATAATATTGGGACTAGAAATTCACACATTAATAAGAGAAAAAAATATTATAACTGTTGATAATGGTTGATAATGGTGGGTCCGAATTATAACCATTATGATAGTTTTTTAAACATTCAAACATTGTTGATAATCCTCAATAAAACAAGCTTGTAGATGTGACAGAATTGTTTGTTCCATATAATCTCTCAATCTCTCATGCATACAGATAAACTACGAGTAGGAATCGAAGCAGATACTGTACATTGATAGAATCACAACGTGCAGAGCCAGAGGCACGAGAGATCGATCAATCGATCAAATCAGACGGCGTTCTTGATGGCGGAGCTGTATCCATCCTGATCGTCATAGTACTTGGACCACAGCATCATCCCGCCGTACTTGCTCGACGTCTTCAGCGCCGGCAACACCTGCGACTCGAGGCTCCCCACCGGGATGAACCCGCTCCCCGTCGCGCCGGGCGACGCCGGCAGCCCGAGGAAGATGTACCTGGCCTCCACCCCCGACGTCCACTGGAGCCATGCGTCGAGCAGGTTGGCGGCGCCGCCGCTCCCGGCGGCGTACTGGCACGGCGGGTTGTTGTAGAACTGCACCCACACGTAGTCGAACAGGCCCGTGTCGAGCGCCTTGCCGACCCACGTACTGGTCCGGGAACGGGCACTGCGGCGCCGCCGAGAGGAGCACCTCCTTGCCGGCGGCGCCCTAGCCGCTGTACGCCTTGAGGTACGCGGCGAGGTCGCCGTAGTAGTCAGGGTGGCCGCCGCCCTCGATGTCGAAGTCGACGCCGTCGAGCACCGCGTCGCCGAGCGGCCTCCTGCCGCCCGGCGCCGACGGGCGGCCGCCGAGGAAGCTCTCCCAGAGGTACCGGGCGAGGGTGGAGCGCGTCCTGCTTGGAGGCGAGCGAGTAGCCGCCGGCGCCGCCGCCGATGGAGAGGAGGACCTTGACGCCCATGGACTGGCAGCGGGCGATGTCGGCGGTGAGGTTGGCGCAGGCGCCCGAGTTGGCGTCGCAGTGGCCGGCGAGGTTGAGCTGCGGGGCCTGGCCCGAGCCGAAGCTGCAGAGGAAGGCGAGGTTGACGAAGGCGTAGTTGCCCGTGGCGCAGGTGTCGGCGAGGGTGCCCTCGTTGCCGTTCTGGCCCCAGTAGATGGCAATGCTGCCGCCATGGGCGCCCCGGGAGGAGACGACGAGGAGGAAGAAGATGGCCGCCATGAGGCAGGACAGGGAGCATGAGCTGCCGTTTGCCCGAGTGGCCATTGTGTATTGCTTGATGGTGAACTTGCTTGGTCGATATGCAGATCGACGAGAGAGAGATATAGCAATGCATGCAAAACTGTGTAAGTTAGTAGCTTATCTGAGCAGATGAATCGCGTACAGATTACTAGATTAGTGCGTGCCTTGGAGGGGAGGCAGTGGTAGTGTTCTGATCATTCTCCACGGAGTTTGGCAAGCCTCGTGTCCAGTCCTGCTGCTACGGTACGGTGCTAGTACTGTTTTTTTTTTCGCCCTCTTTTTCAGATTGGTATATAACGAAAAGTAAATAGATAACGTGTCTATACAGTTGTTGTTAGTGGTGGTGATGACTGATGATAAGCAGGTAATGCGATCACACTCGTATCTGCGACTGAACGTGATACTCCCTACGAATCTACTCCCTCTGTAAAAAAAAAGAGCAAATTAATTGCACTTTGAGCCACATTTCTTTACCATCGTGCCAATTTGGACCGAGGATTGAACAATCTTTTTCACTTTGGACCACCTAAATTTACATGTTTGTTTCACTTTGAGCCTGTTCTTCCACATCCAGCTCCCTCTCTTTTATCTTTGTTTCTTCTCTCTATCTTAACTGCAAAGAGCTAGATGTTAATTTGTCTCTATCTTGACTGCAAAGAGCTAGATGTCAATTTGGACCGAGGATAGAATAATCTTTTTCACTTTGGACCACCTAAATTTACATGTTTGTTTTACTTTGGGCCTGTTCTTCCACATCCAGCTCCCTCTCTTTTATCTTTGTTTCTTCTCTCTATCTTGACTGCAAAGAGCTAGAGGAACCACCACGAGTAGGCCAACAAGTGATCACTAGCGCTGTACTCGTGCCGAAGCTCCGTCAGCGTCACCTCCGCCCGCTTGGAAAGGAGATCGACCTCCCTAGCTATTGGGAGGTCAAGCTCCAGCTCGAGGTAGAGTATGGCAAACAACAGGACTCGAGATAGTGTGGCATCAGCAGAGCTTGAGGATGAGTGTGGTGTGCAATTCAAGAAGAGCGGAGAGAAGATCGATGGAGTTGAAGGTTGAAGAAGAGCTCCAAAATAAAACAACTTGTAAATATATGTGGTCTAAAGTGAATTCAAGGAGAGTGAAGAGAAGATCGATGGAGTTGAAGGTTGAAGAAGAGCTCCAAAATGAAACAACTTGTAAATATAGGTGGTCTAAAGTGAAAAGGTTACTCTACCCCTGGTCCAAGTTAAAACAATGGTAAAGAAAGATGGTCCAATATGCAATTTACTCATAAAAGAAAGCTGTCCTAGTTTATGTTCCATCCTTATCTAAATTGATTTATTTTGGACGGAGGGAATAGATGAGAGTATATGTCGATTCCTAGTATTAGAATGTGTTTATTTTTTATAAAACGAGGGAGTAAGCCGCAGGCCACAGTAGAATCCATCTTTTATTTTATTTTATTTTAGAACTGCAGTGGAATCCATCTTGGCATATGCACTTGGCAGGAATTTTTTTTTATTTTTACATTATTATTATTATTATTTTAAAAAAATTGTTTTAAAAATTTTAGACGCCTAACGTCCTTTGGGAAGGCGTTTTTTTAAAATCGTCCTTCCAAAGGGCATTAAGGTACCTAAATACAAAGTTTTTATTTGTATTCAAACCTTTCCATCGGTTTTAATTGCTTAAAAACTAATAATGCTTATTTCATACTCCAAATAATTTTAAATGGGAAAGTAATAAACTACAAAGTTGTAGATCTCATCGAGATTATATCTTTTATATAAAGTTTATCTCCATCCAATGTCGTTTGAAATGTAGTTCTGAGATTTTCTTAAATAGGTTTTAGATTTTGTAATGAATAGTTGGACATCTAAACGATCTTAAATGAAAAAGTTGTTAATTACAAAATTGTAGATCTTCTCTAGCTCTACAATTTTGATATAAACTTTAATTTTATCTGGCTTTATATGATATAGTTTTAAATGTAAAATTATAGAGGTAACAAAGCTATGATGGAAAATTTGCATTTGACGATTTTAAAAAAAAGGCCTTCTTAGAGGGCGTTGTAAATTTTCGGAATGAAAAATTAATTTTAAATATTTTAGTAAAAAAATGTAAAATTAAAAAAAATTCTTCGGCAGGTTGGTAGCATGGGCCTAAGGCCCAGTCAACTGTGGGCCTATAAGCGACTAATCCGGCTGTAACTGGGCCTTGCAAGAGGAAGTCCAGATTGCGGGGACAACTTCTATGCCATCTGGTTTCCACTTCTCTTACCACCTCAATTCCGCTCTTGATCCGAGCTAGCTTATTCCCAATCTAAAAACTTTACAAAGAAAGAACCATACGCACCTATTGGGCAAAATGAAAAATAATTTGCAACTCACCAAATAATTTGCGCATCTCTGCACACTAAATAACTCTGTTCCACCAAAATAGTTGAGATATCTAGGACGTTTCATTTTGTCCGTTCTTCACCAAACTTTTCCATAGTATCTCAGATATTTTGGAGACCGAAAGTGATTTTTCTGGCCTTAGATCGACTTCACTTCCCTACAAGCCATTCATTGCTGGCACAACACGAACCTCTACATCAATTTCGTATCCAACCTGAATTTCTACATACATGTACACACCCACAGTCATCCGCTCATGTTTTCACGGTCAAATTAAAACTGCTTCTCTCACCTTAGATTCACCCAAGGGAAAAGAAAAAGATCTCCTTTGCCAAGTCCCCATTTCGCATGAAATATCTCAAAATGCAGCCCACGTGGCCCGCCGCGATTGGCTGAGGAGGCGATAAGAAACGAGTGCACGTCGTCGAATCCTCGATCTCTCCCTTCTCCCCCACACGAAGCTATATATATATAAAAACCCCATCGCTTCGATCCGTGCAACGAACGCCTCGTCGCAACAGCTACAAACGCCCACATCACACGCAGAAATCCGTATCAACAAGCGCAGCCGCAGCCAGCCAGCCATGGCGTCCACGCTGACCAACGTCGGCCTGTCTACCCCGGCGGCGGCGGCGTCGTCCCTGCAGGCGAGGCCGGTCGCCGGCGCCGCGAACCGCGTGGTGTTCCCGCGCGTCCTCCGCCGCGGCGGGTTCGCGGCGGTGAGGGCGAGCGGGCCGGCGACGCCGCCGGACATCTCGGACAAGATGTCGGAGAGCATCGACAAGGCGAAGGAGGCGTGCGCGGAGGACAAGGCGAGCGGCGAGTGCGCGGCGGCGTGGGACGAGGTGGAGGAGCTGAGCGCGGCGGCGAGCCACGCGCGCGACAAGCTCAAGGAGACCTCCGACCCGCTCGAGGCCTACTGCAAGGACAACCCGGAGACCGACGAGTGCCGCACCTACGACAACTGATTCTTATCATTATATGTTCGCTAATCTCTCTGTAATTAATTATAAGTTACTGGGTTGAAAAGATTATTTGTCGTAGAAGACAGAGGTGGGGTTTGGTGGAATGGTGGTATTTACGGATAGTTCAAGGGGGAAATGGGGGAACAAATGGTTTTTTTACACTGTTTTGTCTGGATGAATTTGTATGGAACTTTTCTGCTTGATAATTTTCGCATGTGTTATATTTGTATATGATGATATAAGTGGGAAATAAATCATCAAATTTTCCAGCAGGAACTTTGTGGAAACTTTTTTTTTAATTTTTCGTCAATCAGTGCGCTTTGGCTCTTCCGATCTCAGTTTATTTGCTAACATGCCCTCCAAATTGTTTGCTATGTTTCGCAAATTATTCCTATCGTACGGAGCGTCGTTGCAGGTAGTATACCTGATAAAATTTTCGTTTTGTACAGCGGCCTTAGGTCTTTCGATTTAGGAAACTGTTGTTTGGCGCACTTGTGTTTTCAGCGCACACTTTTTTTTTTTAAAAAAAACTTTCATCTCAAAATCTTTCAACCGAAAAACTTTCGTCCAAAAAAACATTCACCCGAAAAACTTTTGTCAGACACTTTCATCGGATAACTTTTATATAAATACTTTTGTAAAAAAAAATACACCGAGGACACACATACGCCAAATAGCAATCATTTATGCTGGATTTGTACATGCTGTCATTAATTTATGCTAGCAACGTGGCTAATTTGAAATTCTGATAAAATACTGTAATTAATTATTAAAAGGGGAGTGTTAATGCCATATAATATGCTTCAACTTAGGATCTTAGGAAGCCTAGTTCTTAGAAAAATACAATATTGAAATATCAACCAAAATTGTAAGCTGGGTTAAATTAATAAAAATGACTTTATTGAGACTACGAGCTAATAAAATACATTTGAAACTCACCCATTTACACATGAAAAATGATATTTCTACAGAGAGGCTTGAGAACAAAAGCATAATCTTCCCCAATATTTCAAGGACCTTTGAAACAAAGAAAAATATAGAAATTTTAGAGGATTTCTATCCTATGAAATATATATAATCCTATAGAAGATCGAAACAATGGATTGATTTCTATGATTTCCCTAAAAAAAATCCTATGAAATTCTAGAGGAATTTTAAAGAAAAATAAGCATGTTGTTTCTCCTCATGATTTCTTCTCCCTGTGTTTTGAGTTCGTTTTTGAGTTCGTGAATTTTCCTATGTGCCATCCAAACGATAGTCTAAAACTTTTTCATGTGTTTCGAAATTCCATAAGAATCTAATGAGCGACATTCTATTCCTACCTTTTCTTACTCTTATGATTTTTTTAAGCATGTGTATCAAAGGAGCCCATCTGTTCTTGGTTTCTTTATGGGTTCATGTTGAACCTTGTTGAACTACATATTATGTATTTTCCTTTTTCATGGGTTAATTAACATATTTCAAAGCCTGGGCAAAAACTCTGCTTCTTAATGGGCTCGCAGCATATAGTAGTACTTACCAATTCAGCCTTTTGTCACATTGGGCCTATGCATTGGAAACCTGGGAATATAGTGGAACCAAGCAATTCTATGACACGGTCTCGGAGAGATCCTGCTACCGGCCGTTAGATCGGTACCCTACACTCTGGAAACATTTTATTTGTTTTAGATCAAAATTCATTTAACTATAGCATATCTTCATAGGGAATATGATCCAAATCCCTCTACCCGGATAAGCCATTAAAATAAAGGACATATTTCCTGGATTTGCTAGACGAATACTCTCCAAAAGTAAATACGTATAAATATATTGGTCCAAACAGTCTCAAATGTTCACTAGATAAATGTCCAAATCACAAAGCATTTGTGACAGGGGGAGTATAGGTAGTACATGCAAGTGTCCTGGTGCAATGGCCATGGGTGCAAAACAATTGATCTATAAAGAGAAACTATAATTTCTTTGTGGAGATGCACAGTGTAATTTATTCTCTTCATTTTCTTGTAATAAAGAAAAGTAAAACGACAAATTATGATATTTATCCATGCTTTCTTACTTTGTGTGCTTAATTTTATGAGTTGTATATGTGAAGTGGTAAGAATTGAGTGAAATTTAATATTTTGTTTTGTTCTGGTCTTAAGATCACTACTCACTAGTCACTAGGCATGTTACCAATGTGCTGTTGCTCACACCGAAAAAAAAGAGGAGGAAATGCATGCACCATTAGGAATCCAGGATGGTGAGCTTACTACTGATGCCATAGAGAGCAGGTAGTGTTAGCAACAACCTTTTTTTAAGAAGACAATCACAATTAGGATACCTAAACGCCTTGCGGTGATATGGAGTCGTCAACCATATCGATCTTGCCAAAAGCCAATCAAGATAGGTTTTGTAAAACTAAACCGGCTAGCGGAGCCGATTTAAAGATAAAAACCAGCCACGAGGCTGATTTAGATCGATTTGAGGATAACCAGATCAAAACCAGCCTTGAGGCTGATTTAGATCGATTTGAAGAACCACCCGTCTCGTGGGCAAACGAAAGGTTTACGGAACAAACCTACAAAGGGATAATCACACTCTCGCGGAGAGCAGGCCAGCACAAGGAGGCCATGCCATGGAACACATCGAACGTGATGCGGACAGAGTTGAGGTGGAGCGTCGCGAGGTGGGCGAAGGGCGGGGAGACCCACCAGAAAAATCAGGCGTAGAAGTTGATCCCGTGAAGCATGAGGCTCTGAAGGAGCAGGTTCAAATAGTGGAAGTAGAAGGTGACCCTGTCCCTCACCGAACTGCTGCGCAGGTAGATGTAGAGGTGTTCAAACGGTGGACTGCTCAGCGCCGGTGAGGAAGCGACTGACAAGCTCGCCTCTCGTTGGGTTTGTGCAGTGGTCAACAACGAGGGAGAAGATGCCTCACCAACCGTTCCACTAGGTACTCGAGCTTCTCCAGCTGGGTGTTGGGGGTGAACTCGACTTGCTTGGAGTGCCCCACTAGCCGCGACTGCATGGCGTCATGCCATCACAGGGAGAGCACCGACGTGAGGATGGCATTATCGAGACAGGGGATATCTCGTGCATTTCCCCTAGGATCCTTTCGAAGTGTCGCATGTCGCCGATGATTCTCCCTCACCACTGTACTGCCGCCTTTTCATTCTCCCAACGCGGGTGGATCCGAGCTCCATCGCGCAGATTGCCGGCCCGTTCTTCATTCATAGTAAGTCATTCATACATCATTCGTACATTACACCACCACAAGTACATTAGACCCCACACGTCACATACTTCATACTACTCCCGAAGTACACACCCCTCTATTCTTCATTCCCGAAGTACCCACCCCTTTAATCTGAGTAGACTACAGTCCTAAACAAATAATAATATATAAAAATACAGAATGCATCACAGAAAGCAAATGAAATATAAATAGAAATCCTAATTCCCACACGCAAACACGCGAAAATAGATGCTTTGATTTCAATCAAGTAATAAAAGGTAAATGCAGCTAAAATGGTTGAAGCTAATGACGTAGCGACTGCTACGAACATTAGCACCCTAAGCTTCACCCTCATAAGTAGAGGGAGAGCCGACAGCTCTCCATCAACTTTGAGGTGGAAGCAGACAAAGCAAATCAATAAACCACAAATAAACATTGCAAGCACCAAAAAGTGCTCAAGAAACTCTAATTTTTGAAAAACCGAAAGTTTAGCCACACATTGGCTCTGCTGCCCTCTTACTGAGGTCTGCTGCAGTGGCACGACCCCCGTGCCAAGAAAGAAAAGACCAAGCTGCACCAGAAGGATCTGGAAAAGCTCAGTAACTACATGATCAAAATCGGTGGTGCCAAGAAGGAAAAGATCGAGCTGCACCAGAAGGATCTGGAACAGCTCGGTAACTACACGATCAAAGGTGGTGGCCATGGGAGCAAAGAGTGAAAGAGAGATGGAACGAGCAAGAAACACACAAGAAAATAAATCTGCAATGCAAAGAGTGAAAAAGAGATGGAACTTAAACACGCAAGAATAAAGAGATCTTGTGAGAGAGACTGTTTGCCGCCTTTTCATTCTCCTGACGCGGGTCCAAGCTCCATCGCCGTAGATTGCCAGTCACTTCTCTCTCCTGTTCTTAGTGGCGAAGCCAGGAGCTGTGTCCTCTACCCGCTACACTCCACCGTTCTCAGTGGTGGTGTGTCCCCTACCCGTTGGACTCCATGGAGATGTGAGGGAGGAGAGGGGCGAAAGCATTCTCAGTGGTCTAGGGGGCTTGTGCCCCCTACCTTGGTAGACTCTATGAATAGGGATAGCCCCCACTACCCCAAATCCGACTCCGTTACTAGGCGCTTTCTCCTTTGCGTTCTCTCTCCCTTGCGTTTTCTTGTGGAAACTATGGCCATTTAATGGAATTGTGTGTTCTCCAATTCAAAGCAGAAACCACGGGGTTAGGCGACGGAGCTCCTCCTCGGACTAAAGCCACCGGTCGGCCGTTCGTCGTCGTGCCCAACTTCCCAAGGAGCATGGACACCGAGGGCGGGGATGCTGATGGGTGATTGCGCGCACGGCCAGTTTTCAAGCCCTATCCCCTATATACTACTAGTATACTGTACTCGTCCTTATACTACTATACTCTTTATACTACTATACTATATACTATGTATACTAGTAATATGCCCGTGTTTGTACGATTGAATCACAAGAAGTAAGCCAACCAGAGGGGGGGGGGGAGAATGGTTGGTATACCCAAAAACCAAAACTTTTAGCGGAAATAAAAGTTACCCTCGAAATCGATGGAGATCGGTCTGACCGGAGTAGCTTAGCCGGTCTGACCGCTCGGATGCCGCCGGTCTGACCGCCCTTATGCCGCCGGTCTGACCGTCGCTATGCCGCCGGTCCGACCGCCGTTGAGTCGTCGGTTAGACCGCCGAAACCCGGTGAAACACAAATCGAAGAACTCTTAAAGTGGATGACGACTTTATTACTTCTCTCTGTGTTTACAAAGTGCACCAACAGCACTCCTTACAAAAATTTCGACTAAACTCGAAACCCTAAAACACAACGCTATGAAAAGCGACACAAAAGAGATACCAGGAAGCCTCACGCTCCCCCTCTATTTATACATGAGGTAGGCAGCCTAAAGCCACGAACCAAACTCATACTAAGAGTCCTAATCCCTATAGGAAACCTCCTAGTACAAGAAACAAACTCTACATAACCAATCATACCAAATTTGGACTCCTTCCAAATTCGACTCCGCATCCCATACGCACACAATACCTCTATTGTATGCCATATGGAATCTCCATCAACCACGTGCATCAACTCTAGCCTTAGTATCCCGCATGATATCTGACCACCACGGACATCGTCTTACCACCAAGCCGACTCCCGGTCCATCACTGCAAATACTCTCCCGAGGCATCGAGTCACCTACACATGAAACAAACAAAGAAACCATATTCCGAGACCAAGCTATCACCAACTTGACTCATTGTTAGCAAACAACAGTATTACATACGTATAGTATTCATCTAGAAGCCATAACCATGAAACAATCACGGATATCCAAAAAAACAACCCGAAACCGAAACCGACACAGCGTCGGCCGGTCAGACCGCGGGCCGGCCGGTCTGACCGCTCACATAGCACCAGTCTGACCGGCAACCACCGCCCGGTCGGACCGGACCACATAAAATAACAGCACCTGTAAATCCAATCATCCAACACCACTTCGACAGTAATCTCTAAATATCAAAACCAATAATCACAGATGCCAATTGTTCATCACTGAATAAGAATCAAAACACACGTTGATCTTACAATCTCCCCTTTGATGAACACATTGGCAAATCCATTAAAAATGTTTTGGAGTTTGGAAAATTAAAAACAAAAGCGGTAAAAAGCACAAATGCACGAAGTCACGAAGTGTGCTCAAAAATCCAAAAGAAAACTTCTCCCCCTTTTTAAAAGAAAGAAATTCCCAATTGAACCAAAAACATACTCTTCTCAACAACTCCAAAAATTCATCTTGCTTCTCCCAAAACAAAACTCTTCTCTTCTCCAAAAAATCCAAAAAATTTTCACATTATTTCTCCCCCTTTTGACAATGATTTCATCAAGCATAGGAATTATGTTCATTAATGTATAAGAGCTTAACATACATATAGCATATCATGTCATGTGTTGCAATAAAAAGAAGATGAATCCATCTATAAAATAACAAGCATGCATTAAAGTATAACCATGAACCAAAGATTTTACAATTAAGCTTGAATCAACAATCAAGATTCATGATTTCATACGATTTATAATGCAACATCTTAACAAGCACATAGGTTGAAGAATAAACACTAAACACATATACCTATTGCATTTATCATTCTTTCTCAAATAACCTTTAGCACAAAACAACAAAGAGAATTTTTTAACTTTTTCTTTTTCTTGAGCCTTTTTGCTCATATTTTTCTCCTTTTTCCGGGTACGTCCCTGTCGTCAAGACTGTTTCCAGAGATTCGGCACCCATTATTTTGCTTACATCGAATACGTCCTTGTCGTCAAGACTGTTTCCAAGGATTCGGAATTCATTTTTTTCATATTTTTATTCTCTTTTTCACAATGAGCAATTAAAGCTATTTGAGGAATGACAAGTCAATAAAGCATATATATAGAGCATTTATAAATCAAACCATATACTAGCATCAACATTGCATATTTACTTAATTCAAGTATAGAATTTAAGTGTTATGCATCATCTCCCTTAAAAGCAAAATCTAAATCTCATGAAAATACTAGAATACATACGAGCTATGCTAGAGACAAATAAACCTTCAAAGTATTGCTAGCATGCACAAGAAAATACCATATGCATAAACAAAGCTCTCTTTTCTCAATTTTTCTCATTGTCATATTTTTGCTTGATAAAACCATGAGGTACAAACTCCCCCTCAAACCATGCCAAAAGAAATTCACGAATAAGCACTAACTCCCCCTCAAAATAACCTCCAATTCTCCCCGAACAAAAATCAAGAAGAAATCAAAGATTTTGAAAAAGACATCCAATTGCCAAAGATATCACAAATACTCTCAAAATTGACATACATTCATTAGTATCAACAAAAACTACAATCTCAAACACTAGCACATGAAAAGCTAATAATCAAGAAAGTAGAACAATATTATGTCAATCCAAAAGTAAATTGATGTTACCTTGAAAAGCAATCGTCATCTCAAAATAGAACACTCAAGGGGAGTATGCCGCCAAAATACCTACGAACGAGAAGATGTCGAGGTCTCCGTGTTGGGGTTAGAAATAAGAAATTTTGGAATCCAACACTGAGTCACACGACCAGTAGAACCAGTAGGTACAAATGCACTAACAAAATCAGAACCAGACTTACCTGAAAACTTACCTTGTCGTTTCACAAAAATCTGATTTGAATTACGCACAAAATTGCCCGGAGGCTGGTCTGACCGCCGCTGTGCCTGCGGTCTGACCGGCCCTGGCAACCGGTCTGACCGCCGGTTCAACTGCGGTCTGACCACTGGCCGGTCTGACCGACTGGTCAGTATCGGTCTAACCGTAGTCCTCGAATTAAAACCCGATTTTTGCCAACGTCGTTTTGCAAAAGCAATTTCTCTTTCCTTTTTCTGTTTATGGGCAAGTCTAAAACAAAAACCAACCAAATGTTCATCTTTTCCACAATAAGAACAAATGTACTTCTCACGACAAGTTTGTGAAGTAGATGGTTTTGAAATTGATGGTTTTGCAACACAAGTAGCAATAGAAGGTTTTGCAAGCACAACATTTGATTTTGAAGAAGATGCATTCAAAGAAGACATGATGCCAGCAGATTTAAACACAGCATTCTTAGGCTCAGATTCAATCAAAATTTCACCTCTCCTAGCAACACCCAAAACAGTAGGAGGATGTCTAGTATGATGAGCATAAGAATCAAAACCTAAACCACGGTTGTGCGTGCTAACTTTGGATTGATCAAGAATCATGTTGAGGTTCTTTTTACCATCAGAAAATCTTTCCAAAGAACTTTTCAAATAAGAAACCTCTTGTGTAAGAACAGCACAATTTTTGCAAGCATCCAAAAGACCTTTTTGTTTTCTACAAGTTGAGCAAGAAAACACCTCATCTTGTTTAACAATCTCTTCCATGTGTTTAACATGCCCAAAAGCATCTTTCAATTTCATCTCATTCAAAACACACTTTGAACAATCTTGAGAAATCAAAACACCATTGTTTTGTTTTGCTTTATTCACACATGAAGCATTGACCAAACAACTTGCACAAAAAGCAACTTTGTATTTTTTTGAAACATTCTTTGTCAAAATCAACTCATCAACAATACGAGCATGTAAAGCAAATCCAATCGCAAAAGAAGATTCCAACTTTTTAGATTTTTCAATCTCAAATTCCAACTTTTTGCAATTAACAAAATTGACATCTCGCAAAGCATTAATTTCAGAAAATAAAACTTCACAAGATTGACAATTATCATCATCAGGAATCGAAGATTTTAATCTATCAATTTCAGCATTTAGAATCTCAATAGCGTGATCCTTCTCATCAAGCGCAATAGAACATGTTTGAAGTTTCTTAGCAAATTTGTAACCAGCATATTCTAATTGATCATAACTAAGCTTTTCTTCATTATCATCATCAGATTCATCAACATCAGAACTTGCATTATGAGCAATAAAAGCTAGATCAACAACTTGCTTACCTTTGCTTGTCACACCCTAAAAATCCCAAAAATATAAATTATTGTGTAAATGGAATTTTAGAAATGATTTTTAAAAGTCTGGAAGAAAAGATTTAATTGTAAATAATAAATTCCAATATAAAATTGGGCCAGATAAAATTTCATTAAATACTTTGCTTAATTCTATAATTTCTAGATTTTTCTGGGAATTATTTGAGCTAAGGAAGTATTTTTAATAAATGGAATTGCATTTTATGAATTATTTAAATTGAAAAAGATTTTAAAAAGTCTTCTTTTGGCTTTGGGCCGAAAGTCGGCCCAAAACCTCTCTTTTCTCTCTCCCCGGCCCAGTCGGCCCAAGCCGGCGCAGTCCGCCGCGCGCGCGCCGCTCTCCCTCTCTCTTGCCCGCTGACAGGTGGGTCCCGCCTGTCGGAGTCGTCGTCTTCGTCGCGCCGGCTGCACCCGAAACCCTAGCCGCCGCCGCCCTTTCCAATTTCGTCGCCCCTTTCCTTCTCCAGCGGAATTGATTGGGGGGAAACCTTCGCCGTGATCTCCTCTACCTTTTTCTCTTTGGAAGCATCGGCCGATTCGCTTTGGAAACGTGGGGATTCGAGCTCGATTCGGAGTCGGCGAACCCTAACCTTCCATCGCCGTCGCCGGGCCGTTGTGGGCTTCGCCGCCGCCTCCCGACCCCTTTAAAAGGACCCCAGAGCTCTCCTCTACCCTCCGCCGCCCTCGCCTTCGCCTCTCGTCGCCCGAGCCGCCCTAGCGCCGTGCACCCGTGCGCCGCCGTCGCCGCCGCCGCTCCAGCCGTGCGTCGCCGTCGCTCCGGTCATCGCCGTCGTTCGGGGAGCTCGCCAACGTGGTCGCCGTCGCGTCGCCGTCCTCGTCCGACCTTTCGCCGTCGCTGTTCTCCGCCGGAGCACCGTCGCCGCCGTCGACCCGAACCTCTCCGCCGCTTCATCCTCGTCGCCGGCGTCATCCGTTGCTCTTCCGCCGCTCCTTTGGTCGCCGGTGAGTTCGCCGTGCTCTCCGCTATCCGTTGCCGCCTTCCGTTCGCGCCGCCGCGCCGTAGATCGCCGGCGAGCACGCGAGTCCGAGCCGCCGTCGTCGCCGTCGGTCGGGATGACGTCATCGCTGACGTCATCGGTGCCCTCGCCCGTGAGCCGGCCGTGCGCCGTTGATCTCGACCGTCCGTTCGGATCGGATCGATCTGGGCCGTCCGTTCCCGTAGGCCGCCGCCGTGGACCCGGTCCACCGTAGACCCCGAGTCCGCTGACGCAATAAAGCCCTTTTTCTTTTCAAAAATAATTCATTATTGCGTCATAATTCAATTAAAATTTATATAAATGATTTAAACCGATTAAATCTTTAAAAATTCATAACTAATTCATCTTAGCTCGGATTTAGTTGGTTCAAGTCTCTAAATTTTTCTAAAATTGAGATCTACATGTTAAAAATATCCACATGTACTGTTCATGCTTGCTTATGTGCTGTTTTGGTGTTTTTGTTCTTTTCTGTTTAGAATCCGACGTTTCCGGAGAGTCCGCTTTTGCAGGAGAAGATTTAGAAGAGTTCCGAGGCCAGCAAGGCAAGTCACACAGATCCTAATCAACCCTTTGAGCATGTTGATCCTGTTTAAAGCTATTGTTTCTATTCAACTATTGCATTTATTTTTGAATGTCATTGGGTGGAATCAGCCTATTGTTTGTTATAGCCCTTTCGTTCTTGATTATCCTATTCCTTGATACCTTGGGTTATTATAACTTGACTAGTTGAGCTTTATATTGGTTCGACTAGATGATTAGATGCAATTGCTTAGCCATGCTTAGAAACTTTAGCACACTAATGGGATAATTTATGAATCATTCTCACTTAATGATGGCTTAATGCTAGTTCACGATGGTCAATCGTGATTGGTTAATTAATTAATTTGACAATTAAAACTTGATAATGGTGGGTTGTGAGTACATGGTTTTGATGGTCGTGCTCATGACAATTAAGGACCGGTTCACGAACTTCGGTTGTGAAACATTAACCGTGCCAACCACAAGCCAGCGTGGGCAACGGCTTTATCTTTTACATAGCATAGTTCATTGCGGAGCACCAGACTGAGAAGTGGCGGAGATAAGCCCACGGGGGTCGCTGGGGAGTCCATGCCTTGTTTATAAGGGGGTGACTATGATCCGGGAATGGTGCACTGTGGTGGATTGTGTTGTGTGAGGGGTAATGTCACAGCTCCTTTCCGAGGTACCGTGGTGGTATTGAGGCACATGGTGACATGATGTGGGGCTGTGTCTTGTGGGTACAGTGGTACATCTCTGATCAGAGTAAAACTATTCGAATAGCCGTACCCGCGGTTATGGGTGGGTCTAACAATGTCTTTCGTGATTAGTCTCACCCTTCTCACAATAATGAAAGATGTTATAATTGGTTATATTTGATTAGCTCCTGGTTTGGAATGGTATATTCCTGGTTTGGAGGTTAGAACTGGGCAGCCGGGGTTGGTTGTTCAGAATGGTTGGGCCTATACAACAGGGTATGTTGTATAGTGTTGGATTAATACTGTTTAATTAACACTCTACTGTTTTATTAAATTCTGAAATATTCTTTAAATGCTGTTATGCAAAGAAGCCTATATTATGCCATCCTTGGTTATCCTGTGCACTTGCATATTTGCTGTGTGGCTTGCTGAGTATGTCATATACTCACCTTGCAATCATTCATCAGAGGAGGAGTTCTACAGTGAAGCCGATGGTGGTGAGGATTTGGCGTAGTCCTTGTCAAGCTGCCTGTGGAGTGGAGTCGTCTGCGCTGTTTTTCTTTATTTTCCGCTGCTTAGATCTTAAATGTTTGAGAGGAACTATCCACCTCTGTAATGACAATTTTATTCGCCTATTAATTAGAGTAGTAATTGTACTCTATTATCAATTTGTTATTGTGTGCCTCGGCTGATTCCTGGACGAGGGTTTACACACATGTAAGCGTTTGGAATTTTGGATAGAAATTCCGGGCGTGACAAGTTGGTATCAGAGCCTCCTTGACCATAGGTTATGCCAAACGGTACCCATAAGAGCCCTCTAAAAACTATTGGAAAACTAGAACTGTTCTCCTCCCGTTCTCTTTTAATTAAACCAAGCTAATGGCACATGCAGTTTATAACCTCTTAACTTAGTTCTTTAAAAATTTACTTCTGTTTTTCTGTGTTGTTAGTACTGTACATCCATTACTGTACTAATGACCCATTTATTAGCAAAAGTTTTGTGACATTGATGTATTTAATCTTGCTACAATAAACTTAGCATGTTGATTTTATAACTCTCTTTTAATTTATTTCTTTTGAAACCTGTTATTCAAAAGTGCAAAACCAGTGATCCTGTTTTAACCGTTTCAACTTATCTTGCAAGAATGGTTTATTTTATTCATTTACCTTTTATTTTGAACTTCAAATTTTATTCAAAGTAACAGGAAAACTTGTGCTATTAATTGGATAAATGTCTTAACTCCCTCCTTTCACTTGTCTTTAGATGACGCGTGTCAAGCCTGAGTACTTGTTTGTTACTGAAGGGTTTGTCCTGGAGTTGCGTACGATGTCCTTTGCCATAGGATTTGGGACTGCTCCTTTGTACGCCCAGATTTCTCATGATCGCGACGAAGAGGAGTGCCGTGTCAAAGTCACCTTGATCAGTAATCGTGAAGATATCCCATCAGTGATGTTCGAAGCTGGAGGGAGAAGCTATATGCATGCATGCCAGGAGGGGGCAAGAATCGCCATCGGAGAGCTCCGTGACCGCTACAGCAAGCAGTTGGCCAATACGGAGTATCGCTACCATCCTCGGCAACCTCAGGGGAGTGACCGTGGCATCTACCTTGAACCTGCAGGAATCGAGAATGATGCCACTACAAGACATTTGGTTGAGATGCTATGGGCTATGGATGAGACCCGTGCTGAGATTGTGATAGCAGCTCATGATCGTGAGAACTGGAACCGTATGAAGATTTGCAAGCTGGAGTACAAGGTGGAGAGGTTGGAGAAGGAGTTGGCAGCACTGAAGGGAGAAGCACCACCCCAGAAAGCCAGAGTTCGTCTTACTGCAAGAAAGAGAGCTATTTTTGTTCCTCGGTATCAGTTGGCGCCAAAGGTTCGTGTGGTGGAAAAAGAAGTCACTCCAGCTAAGCCCCCGGTCATCAACATAACTGATGATGAAGAGGAAGAATCGGAGAGCACCCATTCCAAGGTCGAGTGGGGAGCAACTCAAGATGATGTTAAAGACGAGCCGGACGAGCCTTCAATCAACTCCGATGCCCGGAAGGCCTAGAACGCCTTGTTAAGCAGTTGCCTTAGATCGTTGTGTTAGTTTGCTCGTTTAAGTTTGGTTGTGTGTGTGGGTCTCGCATGTGATTTACATCAGTGGTGAGATGTAAGTGCATGCGTTTGTTTGCTTTCGAGTGTTTAGGAGTTGGTGAGGTTAGTGGTGTGAGAGTCTTCAAGTCTTTGTAATAATGAAACTCAGTTAAGATCAATAAAAGTTAAGTTAAAGAAATTAATTCCCTGTCCTAAGTAGTTTTCCCCGGCTTCTCTTC
The DNA here is from genome assembly GCA_000338895.3 of Oryza meridionalis. Classification (NCBI taxonomy): domain Eukaryota; kingdom Viridiplantae; phylum Streptophyta; class Magnoliopsida; order Poales; family Poaceae; genus Oryza; species Oryza meridionalis. Next base: position 999,837 of record ALNW03000001.1, read on the forward strand.
TTGTGTTCCTATCCATGCCAGATGGTGCTCACTCGCAGTGTTGGAAATGGCCCCAACAACAGCAACAGCAATAACAGCAATAGCAACAATGGAGAGAATCCCACCCTTGCCCAAGTTTTGGCTCAGCAGACGCAGCTTATGCATATGATGATGCAGCAACTCCAGAACCAGCAGAACCAGCAGAACCAAGGGAATAACCAAGCGCCTCCCCAGAACAAGTTATCAGAATTTCTTCGTGTGAGGCCACCTACATTTTCTAGCACTACTAATCCAGTAGAGGCTGGTGATTGGTTGCACGCCATAGAAAAGAAGTTGGATTTGCTTCAGTGCACTGATCAGGAGAAGGTCTCTTTTGCCTCGCACCAGTTGCATGGCCCTGCTTCTGAGTGGTGGGATCACTTCCGCCTCAACAGGACTACGGCGGAACCTATCACTTGGCTAGAATTCACTGCTGCCTTTCGCAATACGCACATACCATCAGGAGTGGTGTCTGTTAAGAAAAGGGAATTCAGAGCGCTCACTCAGGGATCTCGCTCTGTTACGGAATACTTGCATGAGTTTAATCGCTTAGCTCGTTATGCTCCGGAGGAAGTACGCACTGATGAAGAGCGTCAAGAGAAGTTCCTGGAAGGCCTGAATGATGAGCTTTCTTACCCATTGATGACTGGAGATTATCCTGATTTCCAGAAACTGGTGGATAAGGCTATTCGCCAGGAGGATAAGTACAACCGCATGGAGCAGAAGAAGCGCAGGATTGCTCACTTCAAAGCTCAGCAAGGGAATAATCAGAGGCCACGTCTTGTTTTGGGATCTCAGTCAATGCCTCAGGGAGGTTCTTCGTCTGTTGTTCGTCCGCAGCGTCAGTTCTTCAACAACAATGCTGGCAACAACAATCGCAACCCAGCTCCACGTCCGGTAACAGCTCCGACATCGCATCAGCCTGTCAGGAGGGAACAAGGAAACAAGCCCGGAGTATGTTTCAACTGTGGTGAACCAGGCCATTACTCCGACAAGTGTCCGAAGCCCCGACGCGTGAAGGTTGTCCCTGCACAAAACAACTCCACCGCACCAGCGACAAAGGCTCGTGTCAACCACGTTGCTGCTGCAGAAGCTCAAGATGCTCCAGATGTGATTTTGGGTACGTTCCCTGTTAACTCAGTTCCTGCAACAGTACTTTTCGACTCTGGTGCTACGCATTCATTTTTATCTATGAGTTTTGCGGGAAAGCATGGGATGGAAGTAGAAGATCTTAGACGTCCTTTGATGGTTAGTACCCCGAGTAATCAAGCACTCTCGGTGCAACGTAGTCCCTCTGTCAGAATAGAGATTCAAGGAGTGCCATTTCTGGCCAATCTTATTCTGTTAGAATCCAAAGACCTTGATGTCATCCTAGGGATGGACTGGTTAGCCAGATATAAAGGTGTGATAGACTGTGCTAATAGGAAAGTCACTCTCACCAGTGCTGATGGCCAAGTTGTGACTGTTCACGCATTGCCTTCAGAGCCCTTAAGGTCAAGTCTGAACCAAATAACTTTGGAAGAGATTCCTATAGTACGAGAATACCCAGATGTGTTCCCGGATGATTTACCTGGTATGCCGCCTAAGAGAGATATAGAATTCAGAATCGATTTGGTACCTGGTACGGCTCCAATCCATAAGAGACCTTATAGAATGGCAGCCAGTGAGTTAGCGGAAGTCAAGAGGCAAGTAGATGATTTGCTTTAGAAAGGATACATTAGACCAAGTTCGTCTCCATGGGGTGCTCCAGTTATTTTTGTGGAGAAGAAAGACCATACCCAGAGAATGTGTGTGGACTATCGTGCTCTAAATGATGTGACTATCAAGAATAAGTATCCGCTACCTAGAATTGATGATTTGTTTGATCAGCTTAAGGGTGCCACTGTTTTCTCCAAGATCGATCTTCGATCAGGATATCACCAGTTAAGGATTAAAGAGGAAGACATACCTAAGACGGCTTTCACTACTCGGTATGGGTTGTTTGAGTGTACTGTTATGTCTTTCGGACTTACCAATGCCCCCGCTTTCTTCATGAACTTGATGAATAAGGTGTTTATGGAATACTTAGACAAGTTCGTGGTTGTCTTTATTGATGACATCCTTATCTACTCTCGAACTAAAGAAGAGCATGAAGAACATCTTCGCCTTGCATTGGAGAAGCTACGAGAGCATCAGTTGTATGCCAAGTTTAGCAAGTGTGAATTTTGGTTGTCTGAAGTGAAGTTCCTTGGTCACGTCATCTCAGCCGGAGGAGTTGCCGTTGATCCTAGTAATGTGGAATCAGTAACCAGTTGGACACAACCAAAGACAGTTTCAGAGATTCGTAGTTTCCTGGGTCTTGCAGGATATTACCGGAGATTTATAGAGAATTTCTCTAAGATTGCTAAGCCCATGACACGACTGCTTCAGAAAGATGTGAAGTACAAGTGGTCAGAAGAATGTGAGCGGAGTTTTCAGGAGTTGAAGAGTCGTTTAATATCAGCGCCCATTTTGATTTTGCCTGATCCAAAGAAGGGTTTCCAAGTGTATTGCGATGCATCTAAGCTTGGATTAGGATGTGTTTTGATGCAAGATGGGAAGGTGGTTGCCTATGCATCTCGTCAGTTACGTCCACATGAGAAGAACTACCCTACTCATGATCTCGAGTTAGCTTCAGTAGTTCATGCATTGAAGATTTGACGTCACTATCTTTTCGGAACTCGTACAGAGGTGTACACCGATCACAAGAGTTTAAAGTACATCTTTACTCAACCAGATCTGAACATGAGACAACGGAGATGGTTGGAATTAATCAAGGATTATGACTTGGGAATTCATTATCACCCGGGAAAGGCTAATGTTGTAGCAGATGCTCTTAGCAGGAAAGGCTATTGCAATGCTACGGAAGGACGACAGTTGCCATTGGAGTTATGCAAGGAATTTGAGAGATTAAATTTGGGAATTGTCACTAGAGGTTTTGTTGCAACCTTAGAAGCAAAGCCTACTCTCATTGATCAGGTTAGAGAAGCTCAGATTAATGATCCTGATATTCATGAGATCAAGAAGAATATGAGAAGAGGAAAAGCTATCGGTTTCTTGGAAGATGAGCAAGGGACCGTATGGTTGGGCGAAAGAATTTGTGTTCCAGAGAACAAAGAGTTGAAAGATACAATTCTGAAAGAAACTCATGATACTCTGTATTCAATTCACCCTGGTAGTACCAAGATGTATCAAGATCTCAAAGAAAGATTTTGGTGGACAAGCATGAAGCGTGAGATAGCAGAGTTTGTAGCTATGTGTGATGTTTGTCAGCGAGTTAAGGCAGAACATCAGAAACCCGCAGGTTTGTTGCAACCTTTGAAGATACCAGAGTGGAAGTGGGAAGAGATCGGTATGGATTTTATCACGGGTTTACCCAGAACGTCATCAGGCCATGACTCTATTTGGGTGATAGTCGATAGACTTACCAAAGTGGCTCATTTCATTCCCGTGAAGACAACATATTCCGGAAGTCGTTTGGCGGAATTGTATATGGCCAGGATTGTGTGTTTGCATGGCATCCCTAAGAAAATAGTATCTGACAGAGGTAGTCAGTTTACTTCAAAGTTTTGGAAGAAACTTCAGGAAGAGATGGGTTCTAAGCTGAACTTCAGTACTGCTTATCATCCGCAAACAGACGGACAAACTGAAAGGGTGAATCAGATTTTGGAAGACATGTTGAGAGCCTGTGCTCTAGATTTCGGTGGAAGTTGGGATAAGAATTTGCCTTACGCAGAATTTTCGTACAACAACAGTTATCAAGCTAGTCTTCAGATGGCTCCTTACGAAGCACTGTATGGTCGTAAGTGTCGTACTCCGCTTCTGTGGGATCAGACGGGAGAACGCCAGGTGTTCGGAACTGATATCCTAAGGGAAGCAGAAGAAAAGGTAAAGGTTATTCAAGAAAGATTGCGTGTAGCTCAGTCCCGTCATAAGAGTTATGCAGATAATCGTCGCAGAGACTTGAGTTTTGAAGAAGGAGATCATGTGTACCTTCGTGTCACTCCTTTCCGAGGGGTTCATCGTTTTCAGACCAAAGGAAAGTTGGCTCCGCGTTTTGTGGGACCTTATAAGATTATCAGTCGAAGAGGTGAGGTTGCTTATCAGTTGGAATTACCTCAATCGTTGACAGGAGTCCATGACGTGTTCCATGTGTCACAGTTGAAGAAGTGTTTAAGGATACCTACTGAGGAAGCTAATCTTGAACAGATAGAAATTCAAGAGGATCTGACATATGTCGAGAGACCAATCCGTATTTTGGAGACAAATGAGAGAAGAACCAGGAATCGAGTTACCCGTTTCTGTAAGGTTCAGTGGAGTAATCACTCAGAGGAAGAAGCAACTTGGGAACGAGAAGATGAATTGAAGTCCGCTCATCCGCATCTTTTCGCCAGTTCTTCCGAATCTCGAGGACGAGATTCTGTTTAAGGGGGGTAGGTTTGTCACACCCTAAAAATCCCAAAAATATAAATTATTGTGTAAATGGAATTTTAGAAATGATTTTTAAAAGTCTGGAAGAAAAGATTTAATTGTAAATAATAAATTCCAATATAAAATTGGGCCAGATAAAATTTCATTAAATACTTTGCTTAATTCTATAATTTCTAGATTTTTCTGGGAATTATTTGAGCTAAGGAAGTATTTTTAATAAATGGAATTGCATTTTATGAATTATTTAAATTGAAAAAGATTTTAAAAAGTCTTCTTTTGGCTTTGGGCCGAAAGTCGGCCCAAAACCTCTCTTTTCTCTCTCCCCGGCCCAGTCGGCCCAAGCCGGCCCAGTCCGCCGCGCGCGCGCCGCTCTCCCTCTCTCTTGCCCACTGACAGGTGGGTCCCGCCTGTCGGAGTCGTCGTCTTCGTCGCGCCGGCTGCACCCGAAACCCTAGCCGCCGCCGCCCTTTCCAATTTCGTCGCCCCTTTCCTTCTCCGGCGGAATTGATTGGGGGGAAACCTTCGCCGTGATCTCCTCTACCTTTTTCTCTTTGGAAGCATCGGCCGATTCGCTTTGGAAACGTGGGGATTCGAGCTCGATTCGGAGTCGGCGAACCCTAACCTTCCATCGCCGTCGCCGAGCCGTTGTGGGCTTCGCCGCCGCCTCCCGACCCCTTTAAAAGGACCCCAGAGCTCTCCTCTACCCTCCGCCGCCCTCGCCTTCGCCTCTCGTCGCCCGAGCCGCCCTAGCGCCGTGCACCCGTGCGCCGCCGTCGCCGCCGCCGCTCCAGCCGTGCGTCGCCGTCGCTCCGGTCATCGCCGTCGTTCGGGGAGCTCGCCAACGTGGTCGCCGTCGCGTCGCCGTCCTCGTCCGACCTTTCGCCGTCGCTGTTCTCCGCCGGAGCACCGTCGCCGCCGTCGACCCGAACCTCTCCGCCGCTTCATCCTCGTCGCCGGCGTCATCCGTTGCTCTTCCGCCGCTCCTTTGGTCGCCGGTGAGTTCGCCGTGCTCTCCGCTATCCGTTGCCGCCTTCCGTTCGCGCCGCCGCGCCGTAGATCGCCGGCGAGCACGCGAGTCCGAGCCGCCGTCGTCGCCGTCGGTCGGGATGACGTCATCGCTGACGTCATCGGTGCCCTCGCCCGTGAGCCGGCCGTGCGCCGTTGATCTCGACCGTCCGTTCGGATCGGATCGATCTGGGCCGTCCGTTCCCGTAGGCCGCCGCCGTGGACCCGGTCCACCGTAGACCCCGAGTCCGCTGACGCAATAAAGCCCTTTTTCTTTTCAAAAATAATTCATTATTGCGTCATAATTCAATTAAAATTTATATAAATGATTTAAACCGATTAAATCTTTAAAAATTCATAACTAATTCATCTTAGCTCGGATTTAGTTGGTTCAAGTCTCTAAATTTTTCTAAAATTGAGATCTACATGTTAAAAATATCCACATGTACTGTTCATGCTTGCTTATGTGCTGTTTTGGTGTTTTTGTTCTTTTCTGTTTAGAATCCGACGTTTCCGGAGAGTCCGCTTTTGCAGGAGAAGATTTAGAAGAGTTCCGAGGCCAGCAAGGCAAGTCACACAGATCCTAATCAACCCTTTGAGCATGTTGATCCTGTTTAAAGCTATTGTTTCTATTCAACTATTGCATTTATTTTTGAATGTCATTGGGTGGAATCAGCCTATTGTTTGTTATAGCCCTTTCGTTCTTGATTATCCTATTCCTTGATACCTTGGGTTATTATAACTTGACTAGTTGAGCTTTATATTGGTTCGACTAGATGATTAGATGCAATTGCTTAGCCATGCTTAGAAACTTTAGCACACTAATGGGATAATTTATGAATCATTCTCACTTAATGATGGCTTAATGCTAGTTCACGATGGTCAATCGTGATTGGTTAATTAATTAATTTGACAATTAAAACTTGATAATGGTGGGTTGTGAGTACATGGTTTTGATGGTCGTGCTCATGACAATTAAGGACCGGTTCACGAACTTCGGTTGTGAAACATTAACCGTGCCAACCACAAGCCAGCGTGGGCAACGGCTTTATCTTTTACATAGCATAGTTCATTGCGGAGCACCAGACTGAGAAGTGGCGGAGATAAGCCCACGGGGGTCGCTGGGGAGTCCATGCCTTGTTTATAAGGGGGTGACTATGATCCGGGAATGGTGCACTGTGGTGGATTGTGTTGTGTGAGGGGTAATGTCACAGCTCCTTTCCGAGGTACCGTGGTGGTATTGAGGCACATGGTGACATGATGTGGGGCTGTGTCTTGTGGGTACAGTGGTACATCTCTGATCAGAGTAAAACTATTCGAATAGCCGTACCCGCGGTTATGGGTGGGTCTAACAATGTCTTTCGTGATTAGTCTCACCCTTCTCACAATAATGAAAGATGTTATAATTGGTTATATTTGATTAGCTCCTGGTTTGGAATGGTATATTCCTGGTTTGGAGGTTAGAACTGGGCAGCCGGGGTTGGTTGTTCAGAATGGTTGGGCCTATACAACAGGGTATGTTGTATAGTGTTGGATTAATACTGTTTAATTAACACTCTACTGTTTTATTAAATTCTGAAATATTCTTTAAATGCTGTTATGCAAAGAAGCCTATATTATGCCATCCTTGGTTATCCTGTGCACTTGCATATTTGCTGTGTGGCTTGCTGAGTATGTCATATACTCACCTTGCAATCATTCATCAGAGGAGGAGTTCTACAGTGAAGCCGATGGTGGTGAGGATTTGGCGTAGTCCTTGTCAAGCTACCTGTGGAGTGGAGTCGTCTGCGCTGTTTTTCTTTATTTTCCGCTGCTTAGATCTTAAATGTTTGAGAGGAACTATCCACCTCTGTAATGACAATTTTATTCGCCTATTAATTAGAGTAGTAATTGTACTCTATTATCAATTTGTTATTGTGTGCCTCGGCTGATTCCTGGACGAGGGTTTACACACATGTAAGCGTTTGGAATTTTGGATAGAAATTCCGGGCGTGACACCTTTGCTCTCATCTTCATCTTCCGGTTCATCAAAAACTTTTATGAGTTCTTGAATTAACCACTGCATGCAATACTTCTTCTTCTCCTTCTCCTTCATGTTCTTCTTCTTGTCATCATCTTTGACTCTACTATCATCTTCCTTCTTTCCTCTTCCAAGCTTAGGACAATGTGAACGAAGATGATCAAGTGCTCCACATTCAAAACAACGATTTGGTTATCCTCTTCTCCTGTTCCTAACATTTTTCATAGCTCGAGAAAATCTGTTAGATAACAAAACCAAATACTCCTCCTCGAACTGTTCGAGTTGATCATCGGATATGGAATTAAATAAAGCAAGAACAGAAGACTTCGATGAAGAAGCACCAACATCCAAAGAAGTTAAAGAAGAAACCAAAGCACTAGACTTAGAATCACCTTTACAAGAAAGAATATTCATCTCATGAGTTTTCAGTTTGGTGTAAAGCGAATCCAAAGTCAAAGTAGACATGTTCACAGACTCCTGAATAGATGTAACTTTCATCTCCCAAATAGACATGTCAAGACCATTCAAAAAGTGACGAGAAATCTTAGATTGTGGATAATTAGCATCATAAGAAGAATCAACAGATCTAAGATCACTCAAAATTTTATTAAACCTAGAAAGATAGTCATCCAAAGCTTCTCCAGGTTTCATCTCAAATTTAATGTACTCCTTTTTGAAAAGATCACGACGAAGTTCTTTAATGTTATTTGTACCTTGATGAAAATTATTTAAAGCAACCCAAATCTCATGAGCAGTTCGAAGATGAGCAACACGATCATAATCCGAACGAGAAATCCCACTCAAAAGAATATTGCGAGCTTTGCAATTTAGTTCAAAAGCAGTTTTTTCAGCAGCGGTATTAATAGCTTCAGGAATCACATAAGGTAGATAAGCTTTTCTCCAAAGATCATAATTCTCATCCATAATGTAAGATTGCATCCTACTACACCAATGAGAAAAATCCGTTCCATCGAAAATATGAGGCTTAGTTGTAAACTTATTAGAAGTAGCCATGGCAAAAACTCTAGATCGATAAAAATCCAAAGAAGCAAACAAGGCTCTGATACCACTTGTAGGATTGAATCACAAGAACTAAGCCAACCAGAGGGGGGGGTGAATTGTTGGTATACCCAAAAACCAAAACTTTTAGCGGAAATAAAAGTTACCCTCGAAATCGATGGAGATCGGTCTGACCGGAGTAGCTTAGCCGGTCTGACCGCTCGGATGCCGCCGGTCTGACCGCCCTTACGCCGCCGGTCTAACCGCCGCTATGCCGCCGGTCCGACCGCCGTTGAGTCGTCGGTTAGACCACCGAAACCCAGTGAAACACAAATCGAAGAACTCTTAAAGTGGATGACGACTTTATTACTTCTCTCTGTGTTTACAAAGTGCACCAACAGCACTCCTTACAAAAATTTCGACTAAACTCGAAACCCTAAAACACAACGCTATGAAAAGCGACACAAAAGAGATACCAGGAAGCCTCACGCTCCCCCTCTATTTATACATGAGGTAGGCAGCCTAAAGCCATGAACCAAACTCATACTAAGAGTCCTAATCCCTATAGGAAACCTCCTAGTACAAGAAACAAACTCTACATAACCAATCATACCAAATTTGGACTCCTTCCAAATTCGACTCCGCATCCCATACGCACACAATACCTCCATTATATGCCATATGGAATCTCCATCAACCACGTGCATCAACTCTAGCCTTAGTATCCCGCATGATATCTGACCACCATGGACATCGTCTTACCACCAAGCCGACTCCTGGTCCATCACCGCAAATACTCTCCCAAGGCATCGAGTCACCTACACATGAAACAAACAAAGAAACCATATTCCGAGACCAAGCTATCACCAACTTGACTCATTGTTAGCAAACAACAGTATTACATACGTATAGTATCCATCTAGAAGCCATAACCATGAAACAATCACGGATATCCAAAGAAACAACCCGAAACCGAAATCGACACAGCGTCGGCCGGTCAGACCGCGGGCCGGCCGGTCTGACCGCTCACATAGCACCGGTCTAACCGGCAACCACCGCCCGGTCGGACCGGACCACATAAAATAACAGCACCTGTAAATCCAATCATCCAACACCACTTCGACAGTAATCTCTAAATATCAAAACCAATAATCACAGATGCCAATTGTTCATCACAGAATAAGAATCAAAACACACGTTGATCTTACAGTGTTAAACACTACGGTGCAATTCCATTGTGTTTAACAACTTTTAAAATTTCGTGTTAAGAAAAAAAATGTTTATATAATCTGTGCACGGCTCATCTTTCTATTGTTTTCCGTCCTTGTCGGCTCACCTTTCAATTTTTCGAAAAAAATTGAAAATATATTGTTCCACGTTTTTTTTTCAAAAATATACCTGTTGGCGAATCATGTGCACAAATATACCATCGCTATCGCACGATGGGAGAGCGATACCGAGGTTCGCAAACAGGAAAGAGCGGGCACATATGAGTTGGCCATATCGCGTTTGGAAAGAGCGAGACCGTCGTCACGATATCACTCTTTCATAGAGCGAGAGCGCCACGTGGACAAACTGCCCCGTCCTTGCGATTTGGGAGGTACTTCGCTCCTGAAGTCACCACAAGTACATTAGACCCCACACGTCACATACTTCATACTGCTCCCGAAGTACACACCCCTCTATTCTTCATTCCCGAAGTACCCACACCTTTAATCTGAGTAGACTACAGTCCTAAACAAATAATAATATATAAAAATACAGAATGCACCACAGAAAGCAAATGAAACATAAACAGAAATCCTAATTCTCACACTCAAACACGCGAAAATAGATGCTTTGATTTCAATCAAGTAATAAAAGGTAAATGCAGCTAAAACGGTTGAAGCTAATGACCTAGCGGCTGCTACGAACATTAGCACCCTAAGCTTCACCCTCATAAGCAAGAGGGAGAGCCGACAGCTCTCCATCAGCTTTGAGGCGGAAGCGGACAAAGCAAATCAATAAACCACAAATAAACATTGCAAGCACCAAAAAGTGCTCAAGAAACGCTATTTTTTGAAAAATCGAAAGTTTAGCCACACATTGGCTCCGCTGCCCTCTTACCGAGGTCTGCTGCAGCGGCACGACACCCGTGCCAAGAAAGAAAAGACCGAGCTGCACCAGAAGGATCTGGAACAGCTCGGTAACTACATGATCAAAGCGGTGGCCATGGGAGTAAAGAGTGAAAGAGAGATGGAACGAGCAAGAAACACACAAGAAGATAAATCTACAATGCAAAGAGTGAAAGAGAGATGGAACTCAAACACGCAAGAACAAAGAGAGCTTGTGAGAGAGACTGCTTGCCGCCTTTTCATTCTCCCGATGTGGGTCCGAGCTCCATCGCCGCAGATTGCCGGCCACTTCTCTCTCCCATTCTCAGTAGCGAAGCCCCTGGCTTGTGTCCCCTACCCGCTGGACTCCACCGTTCTCAGTGGTGGTGTGTCCCCTACCCGTTGAACCCCATGGAGATGTGAGGGAGGAGAGGGGCGAAAGCATTCTCAGTGGTCCAGGGGGCTTGTGCCCCTTACCCAGCTAGACTCTATGAATAAGGATAGCCCCCACTACTCCAAATCCGACTCCGTTACTAGGCACTCTCTCCTTTGCGTTCTCTCTCCAATCCGACTCCGTTACTTGGCGCTCTCTCTCCCTTGCATTTTCTTTTGGAAACTATGGCCGTTTAATGGAATTGTGTGTGCTCCAATTCAATGTAGAAACCAAGGGGGTTAGGCGACGGAGCTCCTCCTCGGACTAAGGCCACAGGTCAGCCGTTTGTCGTCATGCTCAACTTCCCTAGGAGCATGGACACCAAGGGCGGGGCATGCTGATGGGCGACTGACCGCGCGCGGCCATTTTTCAGCCCTATCGCAATTTGGGAGGTAGTTTTGGCGGGTGGGCCCAATGGTGTCGCTACTCCATAGCGCGAGAACGAGGTCGGTCTCGCGCTCGCACAGAGCGAGACCGAGTGAGTTGTGGGATCCCTTTGTCGCATCACGGGGCGCGTCGTTAGGTGGTGGTATCACACACGCAAAGCACGATACCGTAGCGGTGTCGCTCTCCTAGTGCGCGAGACCGAGCAGCGTGCGTGGTGGAGAGTGGGCCCGTGGTATCGCTCGCTGAAAGCGTGACAGTGATGTCGGTATCACTGTTTCAAAGCGCAATACCGGCTTTAGCTGCGGGTCCACCGATTTCTTTTGTTGGCGCTAAAGTACAGCTACGGTATCGCTCTTTGGAAGTGCAAGACCGACGCACCGACACCTCCTTGCATGCAATCCACTCCCTTTCCTTCTTTTCACTATTTTATCATTTGCTTTTTCCACGGGGTGGAATAGCTCTATGCACTCTTCTATCAGCCACGGACCTCTACAGCTCCTCTCTCCGTAAGAATCCAATGCTGCCATTCCATAAAAGGAGAGGAGAGGAGATAGTCCTTATAATAGAGGAAGAGAGGAGTCCATTGAGGAGGAGGAGAGGAAGCCGCAAAGAGAGGCAGTTAAGAGAAGAAATAAATTACACGTAAGTTGATTAGTTTTCTTATTAGTAAAATTTTGCAGGGTGAAGGATTTATAAAATATTAGTTCACGTGGTTTATATTAGTGACAGTAAATAATTGTTATTAATTATGTCGAAGAAAATTAGATGTATATATTAGTTTGTACAATATATTTTTATGCGTCGCATGCAAAAAGTAGTAACGTGGTATATTGTTAGCAATTCGTAATGTAGTATATTGTTATTAAGTAGGACAATGGTAATGGAGGTAGTTTGTGTGCTTTGACTTAGAGTCGGTTCGAGTTTAAAAATAGTTAGGAACAATTAATTTATATGGTAGAAAAATTTAATTAAAGTTATAATTAATCTGTAGTAAATTCAAGTTAAAATTAATTAGTAGTTCATACGATTTTTTATTTTATATAGATGGCGGATATTATATCTAACAAATGAAAAAAAAATCTGAAATGATGGTAATTCTATTTGTAGTACACATACATAAGGTTTCATATAGTAACGTGAATATATGGTGTTGTTTAAACGTATGGTTACCAATGTATGTAGTTAGGAAGGAACGAAGAAATGCATAAGGGAAATAGTATGAAGGGAGTGTACTGAGGGAGGAGAACCGGGAGTAGCAAGAGTGGAGGCTACAAAAGAGAGGAGGCAGAGGAGAGAATAAAACAAATGCACGTAAGTTCATTAGTTTTTGTATTTGTAAAGATTTGTAGGATCTAGCATTTACAAAATATTAGTTCACGTGGTTTATTGTAGTGATAGTAAATGTTTGTTATTAATTATGTAAGAGAATATTAGAGGTATGTATTAGTTTGTACATTATATTTTATACGTCGCATAACGAAATAGTCACGTAGGAAGTTAATAAATATAAAATATTCATAATGTAGTAGGTAGGTAGACATAATTAATTTAAATGGTACAAAAATTTAATTATAGTTACAATTAAATCGTAGTAATTTTAAGTTACAATAAATTAGAATGTGAAAAAACATGCAAATATTAAAAAAATGGTGATACTTATGTTAATTTTCTTAATCATGGATTTCTCTGCTCAAATTATATGCTGAAAAGCTTCGCCAATCAATGAAAAATAAATTAACGATATATCTGAAAACAAATAAGTGCAAATTTGCTCTATACTGAGTTCTACCACAGAACAATGAGGCAGCCGACAGCAAGAACAACTCTAGGTCACTTGATAAACGGGATATATAAACCATGCTCAATCCATTCAAAAATTGAGTTACCTCCTAGAATTAGGTAAATGAAGAACTTGCAAAAGTAGATGCAATACAATGGGCAAGCATGAGAAGAACAGTGTAACAGAGCATCAGATCATTATACATCAAGAGCAAGCAACTGTTCTCAATTCTAATACCAACATTCCAAGTGCGACAATTATTAGGTCTGAAAAGATCAATTCAGATGAATAATAATATATGACCAGTATAACCCAAAACAACTATTGATTCTCTACACTATTTCTGGAGAACCAATCTGAGATCATTCATTTTTATTGAAAATTGGAAGTGTAAAGGATAAACATGTATGCGGCAATCAGTTTGTGACCTACCCAAAGCTGATATCATTTTGTCAGAAACAATAGACATATAGAAAATAGTACCATTCTCAGTGGTGGAGCCAGGGGCTTGTCCGCTACCCGTTGGACTCTATGGAGATGTGAGGGAGGAGAGGGGCGAAAGCATTCTCAGTGGTGGAGTCAGGGGGCTTGTGCCCCCTACCCTGCTAGACTCTATGAAAAAGGATAGCCCCCTCTACTCCAAACCCGACTCAGCTACTAGGCGCTCTCTCTCCCTTGCGTTTTCTTGTGGATGGCCGTTTAATGGAATTGCGTGTTCTCCAATTTAAAGCAGAAACCATGGGGGTTAGGCGACGGAGCTCCTCCTTGGACTAGAGACCACTGGTCGGTCATTCGTCATCGTGCTCAACTTTCCTATGAGAGTGGACATCGAGTGTAGGGGATGCTGATGGGCGATAGACCGCGCGCGGCCGTAGACGCGTGGTCAGTTTTCAGCCTTATCCCCTATATACTACTAGTATGCTGTGCTCGTCCTTATACTACTATGCTATGTATATGTATTTATACATAGATATATATATTTTAATATATACTCCTTCCGTTTTAGGTTACAAGACGTTTTGACTTTGCTTAAAGTCAAACTACTTTAAGTTTGACTAAATTTATAGACAAATATAGTAATATTTATAATATCAAATTAGTTTCATTAAATCAATAATTGAATATATTTTCATAATAAATTTGTCTTGAGTTGAAAATGTTGTTATTTTTTCTACAAACTTAGTGAAACTTAAAACAGTTTGACTTTAACCAAAGTCAAAACGTCTTGTAACCTGAAACGGAGGGAGTACATACCAAGTCATTTTTTATGTATAAAAAATATATACACGTATACAAACTTTATATACGTACATATGCAAACTTCCGTAATTTTGATAATTTGACCTTTTGAAAAAACTTATTTTGATATTGATCCGTGTCAAAAATTAATTTCAAAAATAGGCCGTTTTCTCGCGCCATTGAGGTTGGCGCTGAGCTACAACATCTTCGTACCACTTCCTTTGGTGCTGATATGCCGTCCGACGTGTCACGGGTGTATAAATACTATGCATGTACATCCTTGCTAAATGGAAGATCTAGCCTAGTGGTGAAAGCCTGCCTATCTTTAGTAGAGGTTAGGCGTTCGAACCCTCCATTTAAGATTTTTTTTTTCTTTTAGGATCAAGGTCCCTCCATTTAAGATTTTTTTTCCTTTTAGGATCAAGGTCCCTCCATTTTTTTTCTTTTAGATCAATGTCCCTCCATTTAAAGATTTTTTTCCATTTTTTTTTTCTTTTAGATCAATGTCCCTCCATTTAAGATTTTTTTTTTCTTTTAGGATCAAGGTCTCTCCATTTTAGATTGGCTCGTAAGTTTGTTTTAAGAATCACATGAGCTTTTTAAATAGAACAGCAAGAGATGCTTGTACAGAGCAATAAAAAGTAAAGTTGAAGAACGTGCGTTACCAAGGATCGAACCCGTGACGTCAAAGAAATTAGCATGAAGAGCTCCCCACCAAGCTATCTCGTTTTTAACTGCAATGATATCTTGTAGCTTTGTAATATTTGTAGATTGAAGAGAGGTGGCGCTCACATCAGATGATGTGTAAAATCCGTGACACCTCCTATGGCATCTCAGCACTAATGATAGTGGCGCTGAAATATTATAGCACAGCGCCAACCATAATGGCGCGGCAAAAACGATCTATTTTTAAAATTAGTTTTTGTACGGTTCAATCTCGAAATAAGTTTTCTAAAACAGAAAACCTAAACAACGGTATCCCATTGAACGGGATACCCTTTTATGAGACAGTACCTATTACCTGATACCTGTTGTGTTAATAGCTGCATGGTACTCGATACCTGTGATATCTGTTACCTGGTACCTGTGATACATATGACCTGATACCTGTAATACTTGTGCAAGAGAATAGTTAATATGTCTATCCCGTTGCAACAGATCCCTTTTGTAGCAGCTCTCTTTCTAAAAGGGTCAAATTATCAAAATTACGGTGCAAACTTTGTATACACTCGTATGCAAAGTTTGTATAAGTACGCATGTACAAACTCGTATACAAAGTTTGTATACGACGTATGCAAAGTTTGTATATATACGTATGTAAAGTTCGTGTGTGTGTGTATATATATATGTATATGTATATGTGT